>OY977942.1:15158200-15758200 GCA_963854355.1 Epinotia brunnichana | reverse complement strand
ATGTTCATAAAAATATTGTTAACTTTAAAAGAAATTATGATATACATAATCTAAATACCAGAAATAAAGACAAGCTCGCAGTGCCCTATACTCGGCTGCAAAAAATAAACAAATCTTTCAAGGGTAATTGTATACGGTTCTATAATAAACTCCCAAGTAGTGTGACTAGTCTGACAATTAACAAACTTAAAAACTATCTGAAACTTAAACTAGTACGTAAAGCATATTACAGCATTAAAGACTATATGAATGACAAAACTGTCTGGGAATGAATTGCTCTACGCATAATTAAAATTTACTACTTGTAACTGTATTAGCTATAATTATTATGTTGTGTTAGTACCTAAGTAGTGTTTGTTATATTTGTTATTGTTATTGTTTTTTTACATTGTATATTTGACATTTTGAAAGTGCTTTTACTATTACTATATTTGGGGTCGGCGCAGCATGTCCTTTTCTTCCAAACCTCCCTGTCACTCGTCATCTCGTCACTTACTTCCTTCCTCTTCATATCCTCTCTCACACAGTCCATCCACCTTTTCTCAAAATGCAGCTAAAATGTGTAATTTTAAGGAGGAAAACCGGATGGTAAGAGACATGCTGGTAATTGGATTGAGAGACGGAAATGTAAAAAAAGGGGTTGTTAAGAGAACGGGATTTGACTTTAGACATAGCGGTGGACTTATGCAAAGCAGCTGAGTATAGTAAGAAAAATATGAGGGAGTTGGAAGAAAAAATACAGACGGTGGATCTGGTAAAGGAAAGTCCGCATTACAGAAAAGAAACAATGAGTTACAGTTGCAATAAATGTGGAAAACAGCATGATCCAAGAAGATGCCCAGCGTATGGAAGAAGATGTGCAGTATGCAACATTTATAATCATTTTGCAGTTATGTGTAGGCACAAAAAGAAAGAAGAGAGACCACATCAGCAGCAAAGATTTAATAAAAAAGTGGATGGCATTAAGGAGTCTACAAACGACAGCGATAGTTCAGATGAATTTGTGGTGGACTCAGTAAGTAGTTGCAATCGATTACAATGGTATCAAGTAATAAATGTTGAAGGGGTTGAAATCAATTTCAAACTAGATTCAGGTGCTTGTTTGTTACAAAAGGGCAAACCAATATCATTTTACTCAAGATGTTATACAGAATGTCAACAGAGATGGGCTCCGATTGAAAAAGAGCTCTTTGCTGTTTGTTTAGCCATGGAAAAATATCATCAGTTTGTGTATGGTCGCAAAATTATAGTTGAAACGGACCATAAGCCGTTAGTGGCGATAATGAATAAAGACATAAATAAAAATGGTTCTTAAACTCTTAAAATATGAATTTGATATTAGGTATATACCAGGATCTCAAATGTATGTTGCAGACTATTTGTCTAGACATTATAATTCAACAAATAGGAAAGTGGAGCCTACACTTAAAGAGTTAGTGCATTGTGTGGAAGTAGAAACAGTGTAATGGGTTAGATAATGACTTACAAATATCAGAAAATAAGTTGAAATATATTCAGGATGAAACAAATAAAGATGGTAATTTGCAACAAATAAAGTTATGGCATAATTCAGAGTGGCCAAAAATGACAGAAATATACAGGGCAGAGAATTAAAAAAGTTATACAAGTTGGGAAATGAGTTAATGGTTAAAGATAATGTTGTATACTTTGGAAATATGGTACTTGTGCCTAGAGTACTAAGACAGGAAATGCTGGATATACTGCACTCGGGGCATGCAGGTGTGGTAAAATGTAAAAAGAGAGCACGAAAAATACTGTATTGGCCTGGAATGTCAAGAGATATAGAGGATCATGTCTTAGCTTGTAAAGCATGTGAAAAGTACAGGGTATCCAATTGCAAACAGCCTATTATATCTCATGACATTCCTGAACTTCCTTATAGTAAAGTAGGTATGGATGTGGGACATTATGCAGGAGAAGATTTATTAGTGGTTGTAGACTATTTTTCAAAGTGGATTGAAGTAGAGAAAGTGGTGATAATTTTGACTTAGCGATGTTACATTATAGAACAACTCCGGTAGCAAACTTGGATTATAGTCCTTCAGAGTTGTTAATGAGTAGATTATTAAGAACAAATTTACCTTGTTCAAAAGAAATGTTAAAACCTAAGTTATGTGTAAATGTCAAAGAACAAATGTCAATTAACAATGAAAAATCTAGGATCAATTATAATAAAACTTCCAAACCTAAAAAGTCATTTCAGAAAGGGGAGGAGGTCATTATTCAAGATGTAAATAAGAGCAAATGTTGGTATTCAGGTAAAATTGTAGAAGAGGCCAGTGGACCTAGATCATTCATTGTTAAAAATGATAAAGGCAATTTAGTTAGAAGAAATGAAAGACATATTAGACCTAGTAGAAATAAGTTTACGGTTAAAAGTTATAATATGCTGGACTCCTCTGAGTTGAAGCAAATCAGGGATAGAGTAGGGAATTATTTAAGGCAAGATGCACCAGTATCTTCAGCACCAAGCTCTCTTGCACCTGTAGCTAACCCAGAGCCAGTTGATGTACCCATGGCAACCAGGACAGGGAGGTTGGTGAGGAAACCTGCCTATTTAAGAGATTTTGATTTAAGCTAGCGTTAGATTAAAATAATAATAACTTTATTTCTTAAGCGGGGGATGTGACATATGTTGCATACGCTGTGGTAGCGGGGAGCCGGCCAGATTGGATATGGCGTCGAATACACAAGAACATACTAAGTGAGTCTTTTATTTAAAACCATGTTCCATGTGATTGCATATCTAGATACTTAATATGCAACACCTAGTAAGTAATAGGGAGTATTCATGACCTCTTTCATCCCTGAAGATATCACTAGGAACGATTCTTATTTATTCATATATTTTATTTCATGTAATATGATCAGAATCACTGTCCTCCAACTAAAAATGTTGTAATGTTTTTCAGCACATTTGCGAGGAAATAAATAACTACAAAAGACAGAAAAATCTAGTTTTCATACAAGCGCACCAATCAAAAATTTACGAAATTAACAACTTTACTTCCAGATCAGTGCTAGTGGAGCCGCGCAGCTTCAATATTTCGACTAATCACAGAGCAGTATTCTTGCAGCGCATGGCCTACTCGATTTTTATTCAACCAATCACAGAGCAGAATTCTTGTAGAGCGCGACCACGTAAGATTTGCTTTAACCAATCAGATCACACACAGAACTCCCTAGGGAGTTATAACTATCCATAACTCCCGCGGGAGGTAAATCGGCTATAGCGGCTCTATAAACCTTTACGAGCAAGTGTGATGAAAATAAATAAGTTAATTATACGCGATCAAGACACGTTAAATAACAATAATGTAGATAAGTAATGTTTATTCTTCCGCAGCATTCATCACCACCATCGTGGTCTTGTTATGTATTCAAAACGTTTTAGTTTCATGATTCCTATACCTACCTAGGCATAACGTTTCATCCACATTAAGCCTGGAGCACTCCCGTAAATCGATATCCTCCTGCAGAGTCCGCTAAAAGTGCTCATCTATCCCAGACGGGAATGCATCAAATATTCAGAGGGGACAGTTGAACGGTTCAAAGAGAAAGTTAATACGTAAGTATCACACGTAGTCGTAAGTAGGTCGGTACACATGTTATACTCAAGCCCCTGCTAGACGGTCGCCAACACGCCCCTCCGACCGGGCGACCTTGGTCCGCACCGACCGTGTAGACAGTTGTTTGCAGCAAAATTTCATACTACAGCGGTCGGTGCCGATCAAGGTCGCTCGGTCGGAGTGGCGTGTTGGCGACCGTCTAGCAGGGGCTTTAGTGCCAAATCCAGGTAAGTAGTACCTACCTGTTAAGTTAAAACAAAATACTTAAATATTACTAAGTTTCAAGCTTTTGGTGTTGTGTTCCTGTTCGTTCGTGGTAAGGGGGCGGTGTAATATGAGACGGACCAAGGAAAGTGTCTCATTCGCCGTCCTAAACCCAAAACGTAAGTGAGGAAACTGTTTATATTTTTAAAATAATTGACGCAGCTGAAAAGTCTGTAGGTAACTTTTTTCTGGTGCTAAGGAATTATTCCTATCACCAAAAAAATAATCAAGCACTTCTAAAATTTTCATCCATTCCCCATTGCATTGCGTAAGTAACTAAGTAGTTTCTGACTTCTGACAAAAAATATGCTTCTGTCTACCTAATAATAATATTTTAAGCTGCTATATTTTTAAATTGGGTCTTTTAAAACCTGTCTTTACGTAAGTGCAACAACTAGGTACCGTAAAATGGGGTGAGTTGGGTCAAAATAGACATTTAATCCTCGATAAAAATGTATTTTTACATGTGGCACGTTATTTTATTTTTTTATCGTATGGCGGTTACACACTGGTTACATATATATATTCGTACCGATGTCGCTCATAGAGTTCCAGTGTGCGCTGCGAGGTTCCAAAGGAACAGTGCAGCTGCCGAGTTTGTTGTTCTTTTAGCACCACCCGGCGGTCACGTGTAGGGTTTCTAGGGTTATTCCTACGGACGTAGAACAACAATGACTTCACCGTTGATTTGTATACACAAAGATTGTTCCCGCGGTGTGAATATTAGTTTTTTAATGATTATCTGTCGTTTTTTTTTTTTTATTGAACTCGAAAAAAAATACTATAATAAAGCTTATAGTTACATATTTTACCTCGCCAAACTGTATTCACAGTTTGTTGGTTTAATTTCATACTTTTAACGATAAACACAAAAATTGTGGGAAATCGTAGTGGAGTTAGAGGGATAGCAATGGGGTGAGCTAGGAAAATGTATGGAGAAAATCTTTCGGATTGTGAATTTCTGATAAGTTGGCCTCGATCCGCGTTCCGTTTCACTCCTCGCTCATATTTATCGCCTCTCTTCCGCATGATTGCTCCTCACAACCCTGGTTCTACTCCAGGCCACATATCTTTCACCTCTCACTCCTAGAGACTCCACTTTTTTTAAATGTTATAAGTAATGTGGCTACTCCGTGTTGCCGCAAGATAAGAAAATATGTCTAAAAGTATAATACAATTTATTTTAGGGCAACCTGAGCCAGAAAATCAAAGTAACAACTGAAAATATTCGCATCCCATCTGCCACCTCAATCCCTACTCACCCCATTTTACGGTACGGCCAAATAAGACTACCTACGTACAACTCGACCAAGCTAATAATGCACCTCGCGTCGAATAAGTTACACTGAGCGAGGTGCATTCTTAGCTTGGTCGGGATATAATCATAATGCTTCCCTGAATCCGGTCTGTTGTCTGTCTCCGTATTTCCGGGAGTAGGTAAACAAAGAGTCGTGTTAGCGAAATGAGGCACATTAGTTGCGACTGCAAATACTTGAATTAAGGCAGCGTCTCGTAAATATGCTTGTAGTTGTACAAGCATATTAAAAAAACATAGGGCAGTCCTATGTTTTTTTCATAACCCCATTTAATTGCGCTTTCCGTTCAAAATGTTCCCTATGAATCGTGATTAATTGATTATGAATACGGATGTGTTGGGAAAGATGGCAATGCCGGTCACCTACGCATGATATATCCAACTGACCAACTGCTTGGACAACTAGACTCTTAGGTACTAATTTACAACTAGAACATTTTAAATCACTCATTCTTAGCCTCTATTTAGATCTAATTGCAATTGTTCTCTATCACTTTAAGCTCCAGGTAAAAAAACCTTCTGTGCAAAAGCCGACGTAAAAAATACTTAATCTTTATGTGGAAAGTGCATTCACTAGTTCTTAGACACTTGGGGTCAAATATTTAAAAAACCCTTTCTGTGCATAAGCCGATGTAAACAATCACTTAATCCTTATCTGGTAAGCGCATTCATTAGTTCATTGAATTTTCAACCATACTTATCTATTCTGTGTACAAATAATCTTTGACACTTTGTTGAGTTATAAGATTATTTACAGGGGGCGTACTTTTCATGCCGATGACATCAATTTGACGTCACGCTGCATATAAGTAGGTGATCCCAAATAGTTTTATTGTGATTATTAATCATTAGTCGTCAATCATTTTAATCATGTACAAATAACTTCAAAAGTAATCTATTCACACGTGGAATAATTAATAGGTAACGTAAATTAAACTATTTGTTTTGTTTTTATACATACATTTTATTAAATGGTATTGTTACCACCAGGGCCCGTACTTATCATGCCGTTGACGCAAAAATGACGCCACGCTGCATAGAGTTCGATTGCAATTGTATGTATAAATACAAAACAAATAGTTTAATTTACGTTACATACATGATTAAAATGATTGACGACTAATGATTAATATCACAATAAAACTATTTGGGATCATCCTATATGCAGCGTGACGTCAAATTGATGTCATCGGCATGAAAAGTACGCCCCCTGATTATTTATTTATATTTCAGGAACTATGAATTGGTAAACGTTATCATCGCTAAAATCCTTTTAAGGCTCAAAATAAACGTATTCGAAAGTTTGCTCCATTCTCATATTCTTTTAACAATTAGAACCCAACCCTTGCCTCAACCCAAACGGTCACGGACGGTCCGAACCCGCGTGTAATTAGAACCCGCCCGGACGGGTACACGGGTACTCGGACACGAACCCAGACACGCCCACGGACCGGGCGTGTCCGGGTAGAACGGACGCTAAGCACCGCGGGTTTAAGAACACGGGCATTCGGGCGGGCGTGTAATGTAACACGTGTAGCGATAGCCCTAGTTCTCAAATTAAAAGTTCTCTTCTTCTTCTTAGTCGTGCACTCTTGACAAAGTCGTGGTCATAAAACGTCTGCATGGTCGATTTAAAAGTTAATTGGGTCAATCAACTATTTCTTGTTGCTCGTTGCCATGGTTACGTCTCCTGGGTCACTCTATAAAACTATTATTTTATGTTGTTTAAATCCACTAAACACGTGTTTTTGTCATATTGGTAAACTGGGTCAATCAACTATTTCTTGTTGCTCGTTGCCATGGTTAGGTCTCCTGGGTCACTCTATAAAACTATTATTTTATGTTGTTTAAATCCACTAAACACGTGTTTTTGTCATATTGGTAAACCCATTCCATGGTGGCGCATCTCCTTAGCACGATAGGAGTCCAGTTTATATTATTTTTTCGAAGAAAGTCTGTTACTGTTGTCTCTTGGCTTACCGGGACAGAATAACAACAAGAAAAAGTTGATTGACCCATAATTGATAGGCTACTCGTCCGGCGGCGCGAAAAGGTATTTAAATAAAAATGCTATCTGTTTCACACCGCTCTGTGCCTCACCCGTATCGTGCGATAGAGAGTTGCAAGTCTATGGAGGCAATTGCCTACATTTCCTTGTTGAAATATTGTTTCGGGTGATAACGTTTTTACCCCGCTAAGCCTTTATGAAATGAAACAATTTTGGTATTATTGGATTTAGTACACTTTAATCTATGTCTGTACGTTTTCCTTTTTTAGTAAATCGGTTTAGCTTAATTAAAAAAAAACGAATACAAAGTTTTTAAGTCAAAAATATCGATTTTTAGATGCTATAATAACTTTTAATGTAAGCAATGTTTCTTAAAAATCAAAACGTACAAACCTAGGTTTTCACTTTTCAGTATATCTACAACATGTTCAAAAATTATAAAAATCGACCAATGTTTACGGGGTGAAAAACGTTATTGCTTTTTGCATGAAAATTTACAGGTGTCCCCGTTCATGTAGGTACGAATAGGATCATTTCGCCGGTTGGCGACCACCTAATTTCATGTGCCGGTTAGCGACCACTTAGCTGACTTGGTGAACTAAAAGCATATTTACTCGTTTTTTTTGTAAATTCCTATTCCATAAATACAAACATTGAGGCATGCGGCTGACTGTTTCAATAGGCTCTGTAGAATTGATGTTATCTTCAATTGAAAAAACCATGTTCTTCAAGTGGTCGCTAACCGAAGGCGGTCGCGTAACCGGCGAAATGATATCCTGAATCTATTGAATTTAGAATAGGGGCCCTAACAAAGACAATAAAGGTTCGTAAGTTCCCGTTTCCCTCTTCGCTATCAAAAGACGAATCCCAAGACTACTCGGCCGAGCGAGGTCTCTTGAGGCTTCTCTGAATAGCATTTCAGCGATCACTTTGACCTATTGGAAACCGGGGTCAATCTGAGATATACATTTCGTTTTTCAATTTGTTTTCGATGGGGCTTCATAAATCTGCGTTGCGAAATATGTTCTATAGTTCCATAAAAGATTAGAAAAATCGTGCGTTTATCGTCTTGCGATTTCAAGAAAAACCATTGTAAAACGTAAAGAAAATAGTATTGTTATGTTTAAAAAATACACTACCTAAATGATTTAAATGAGTAACATACTTATTTCCCTTTGATGTCCTAGATAAACGGAGACACGCAGGCGGATTTGTCAGATATAACACGTTTTTGTCAAAAAAATAATTTTTGGTACAAGCTTTTATTGACGACTGTACTTTTCTGCATACCATCATCAACTACTCATTGAGACGATTATATCGAGCCCAAACTCCATGGGGTTGTGTCGTTTTATTGCGGAGTTCCTATGGCCAACTTCCATGCAGCTCCATGTCATCATAATATTGCATTGCCATGCGATATACATATGCATGCAAAATTTCAGCTCAATCGGAAACCGGGAAGTGGGTCAAATTTAACTTGCAAGTTTTGATTATTATTATTAGACAGACAACGGGACAGGTAAATAGGGTAAATAAAAGCTTGTAAAAATCTAATGTTATCTGGAATGAGATAATACCTATCTTATAAGATAATACCTAGATATACCATCTAGGTAAGCCTCATTGATCCTTAGATTAAAAATCCTAAATCATGCCTAAATCAAGAGCACTTGAAGTTAAAATTTCATGACCGTAACTACTTATATTCGTAATAGTTAGAGGCATCTAATATATGTAAAGCAATGCAATTCCGATTGCATTGATCGAGTGCGACCAACAAAGTTTGATTCAATAAGTTCTCCATAGTCATTAGTCAAAGAGGAAACTTTTCCTATTGACTAGGCCGAGTCAACTTCGGGTTGGCTTGGACTCATTATAATATTCACAGAACTCGCTAACAAACCGGCGGATTTCTTATATTCAGCTTCCGGACAGCGCGACTAACGAATCAACTTTTTAAAAGTATCTTTCGTAGTTAGGCGAAGACTGCGCGATTTTATGATAGCTGCTACACGCTACACCTACTTTTGCTTCTGCGAGCGAGGGTTGTAAACTTTAGTGGTAGTTATAGGTAGGTATTAGTAAGGATTTTAGAGACAAGTGTGTGAAGATTTTCATCATCATATTAGCCGAAAGACATCCACTGCTGGACATAGGCCTCCCCCTAAGAGTGCCAAAATGACCGGTCCTGCGCCACCCGCATCCAGCGGACTCCCGCGAAGAAGATTTTAGTAAAGATAGGTATATTATGTAAAATTGAGAACATTAATAACCGTTGATGTTAAGGATATAATTCAATCTTATCTTATATGTGTGAGGCCGTTTCGGGTGCACGTCGACCCAGTGGGATCTTATCTTGTATGTGTGAGGGCCGTTTCGGGTGCACGTCGACCCAGTGGGATCTTATCTTGTATGTGTGAGGGCCGTTTCGGGTGCACGTCGACCCAGTGGGATCTTATCTTATATGTGTGAGGGCCGTTTCGGGTGCACGTCGACCCAGTGGGATCTTATCTTGTATGTGTGTGGGCCGTTTCGGGTGCACGTCGACCCAGTGGGATCTTATCTTGTATGTGTGAGGGCCGTTTCGGGTGCACGTCGACCCAGTGGGATCTTATCTTATATGTGTGAGGGCCGTTTCGGGTGCACGTCGACCCAGTGGGATCTTATCTTATATGTGTGAGGGCCGTTTCGGGTGCACGTCGACCCAGTGGGATCTTATCTTGTATGTGTGAGGGCCGTTTTGGGTGCACGTCGACCCAGTGGGATCTTATCTTATATGTGTGAGGGCCGTTTCGGGTGCACGTCGACCCAGTGGGATCTTATCTTATATGTGTGAGGGCCGTTTCGGGTGCACGTCGACCCAGTGGTATCTTATCTTATATGTGTGAGGGCCGTTTCGGGTGCACGTCGACCCAGTGGGATCTTATCTTATAAGTGTGAGGGCCGTTTCGGGTGCACGTCGACCCAGTGGGATGTAATCTTATATGTGTGAGGGCCGTTTCGGGTGCACGTCGACCCAGTGGGATCTTATCTTGTATGTGTGAGGGCCGTTTCGGGTGCACGTCGACCCAGTGGGATCTAATCTTATATGAGTGAGGGCCGTTTCGGGTGCACGTCGACCCAGTGGGATCTTATCTTATATGTGTGAGGGCCGTTTCGGGTGCACGTCGACCCAGTGGGATCTTATCTTATATGTGTGAGGGCCGTTTCGGGTGCACGTCGACCCAGTGGGATCTTATCTTATATGTGTGAGGGCCGTTTCGGGTGCACGTCGACCCAGTGGGATCTTATCTTATATGTGTGAGGCCGTTTCGGGTGCACGTCGACCCAGTGGGATCTTATCTTGTATGTGTGAGGGCCGTTTCGGGTGCACGTCGACCCAGTGGGATCTTATCTTGTATGTGTGAGGGCCGTTTCGGGTGCACGTCGACCCAGTGGGATCTTTTGTTTTTGTGCCATATCTGTATATATCTACAGGTTGTTCAGAATAACGATGTAGGAACTTAAGGAGGTGATAGATTGGCTGGACTATTAGGAAGAGTTTGAACCTTACATGTTAATAGTCCAATCTGTGATCGTTTTTTCAAACCGAGTACAAATTACAAATTAAAAAATTTGGAATAGGTACATACCCTCTATTTAAAAATAAAACTATCAAAGATTGGACTAAGACATGTAAGCTTCAAACTTTCCTAGTAGTCCAGTCTATCACCTTCTTAAGTTCCTACATCGTTATCCCGAACAGCCTGTATATATTATACAAAAAATACGTGGGTATAATCTTTTTACTTTATTTTTGAATATCACGCCGGTGGCAAGAACAAGACCACTGCCTTCCTGAACAGACATCATTAGCCTATCTCACATCAACGTTTTGCCGTAGAAAAACTACGTTGCAACTTGCATTTTCTCAAAAATGGCCCGCAAAGTGAACAAAACTCGCTACATATTGGAAGGTAAAGTGTATAGTTTAAGGCCAGATCAAAATTAAAAAATAAAAAAACATTGCAGGCCGCCCGGAATGTTACATATAAATTCCTTTATTTGTCGAGTACCAAACTTTTAAAAAGGTAGAAACTGGCATATAAAAGACGGCACAGGTCGTATTCAGCTAAATCAACTCGTATTTTTGTGTTGCAAAAGCGACATTTTTGTATAAGTCTCAAATAATATGCGTTTTCGGTGGACAAATACACTTGCGATTCTGTTTAAAAAAAAATATTAAGACGTTTAATTTTATGTAATTTACGGTATCCTCAGTTTGTATTTAATAATAAAGCTTGATTTTAATTTAGTCTTTTTTATTCCTCCATTTTTGAGAAAAGCACTATAATAGCCTCAGCCGGAATGGCAATTGCAGGCTTCGTATTATAATTAAACGGACTCGCAAGTTCGTCCGTTTAAACAAATACTCAGCCTGCAATTGCTTCCTTCCCGGCCACGGCAATAATTTACTATTGTGAAGGTACATACAGTGGCCATCACATACATCTGTACACTACAAAAATATCTGAACATGAAAGAAGACATTTATTCACTACACAAAAGACACACAGAGACAAAGGGAGTAGACATACATTACAATTTGTCACATATTGTGTGTCTTCGCGGCAGTGAATCGGTCGCTGTCTGAGCATTATGCCGAGGTGTCAGACAGACACCTACAGCACCCTTAAAAATAGAGTTGTGTTCAGATGTTTGTGAGTTGCTTGTTTGTTCCGATGTACACTCGGCGTCAAAAGTATCGCACCTTTCCTAAAGTTCGTTTCAAGCGATTATTACTCCTGTACTCTGTCGATATTAGTATCATTTGAAAGCTAAAGGGGGTTTTATTACCTTACAAATTATACTAAATCGAGAGGGTAAGTAATAATAGCTTGAAACGAATTTTAGGAAAGGTGCGATACTTTTAACGCCGAGTGTATGTGATGGCGACTGTACAGTCGCCATCACATACTACATAGGATTTGAACTTTTCGTCGCCAATTTTGACACTGTCACGCAAACTTCATTAGGACCGGCGCACATTATCGGCACGACTCGGTAGCCTAAAGACGCCGAGGCACTCTTCGGGAACCTTCGGCAGTCTTCGGGTTGCTTCGGCATCCTACGCTGCCCAAAAACGTCTAGGCATGGCTAAAAACGCCTCGGCTTGTCTAAGACGTATGCCCGAGAAATCCCGAGGGACGCCTCGGCATGTCTGAGGAAGCCTCGGCAATCATTCCCGTTAGTGTACGCCTGCGCGTAGGTGTGTCGAAGGATCCCTTGCCGTACATTGCCAATTGTGGGCGCCGGCTCTTACGCATATAGTCGCAAGCAGGCAAACACCTATAGTCGTCCATGGCGCTTCGAGTACGACAATCGACTCCTCTATCTGTTCTTGGGGTGATGATCAAAAGCAAAAAAGTTCAATTAAATTGTTTATTTAAATAATTCTACATACACATTCATTATACACATTTCGGAAGTTATAAATAAGTTTACGATTTCACTATTCAATAATGTCAAAGGTTACACTGGAAGCGTTGTTCTCGAATGTTCAAAAGAGTTGTTTTAAGCGCACAACACGAGACCTGTGCAGCTGTCATCAGCCTCGCCAGCCAGTGAACGATGGTGACCTGGAATACAATAGGGACTATGACTAAGATTTTTTTGCGATGCCATTCGAACCAGTTTTTGGAAAGGAACAAATGTTTGTATGGGAGCAACTACAATTAAAGAAAATAAATACCCAAAAAAATTAGACAGATTGATCTCGCTGGTGGCCGCCCAAAACGCTTCATACTAATTGACACACAGATATGACATCACAACTGCTATTTGTAGTAATTGTTGTATGGAAAATCAAGTAAATTGCCGTTTCGGTCGCGAAATACTGCGTTTAGGTCCATAGTTGTGCTACAAATGTGTTTCTATAAAAGCGAAAGGATTCTATTGGTAGCTATACATTTACTCTTGTGCAATAAAAAATGCATATTTTTTCTAAACTTTCAAAGTCCATATCTTTTTATGATGATTATGATTAAATTATTGTAATAAAATATAAATGTTTTTTTTTTATCATTGATCACAATTTTTCATTTATATTTTATTACAATAAGTTCATGGTTTATAGGTACTATCCATTTAGCAACACTACGTTATCAATTTTTACTTCATACCTGGCCATAAAGTAGGAATTACCGCACGCTATGCGTGGGGAAAATCCCACTTCCTGGCCAGGGAAGGACGTAACATTTTGTACTCGCCACGGGCGGTAAAAAAGAAAGATTCAGATCACATATTTATCGTCAACTACCTGCGATCGGAAACATTCTTTGTTTCAACGCCCTTGGTAAGTTATAACATGAGTCTACACCCCTATTATAATTAGTTTCTGTCAAATCATTTTGTGTATAGTTGTTATTTTCTAAGCCGTCCGTTCCGCACTAAAGAACGCCGCACTGCAGAACGGACGGCTTAGAAAATAACAACTATACAAGCTTTTATCTCTGTTTTTGTATAACGCAGTTACGCTGCTAACGATATTTATAAACTTCAAATTAAAGGAAAAATTGCAAAATTTAGGTTCCGAGCCGGATTTGAACCGGCGACCACAGGCATACATGGCCCGTCGCTACTAACCAACTGAGCTATCGGAACAATCTGTCTCAGCTCCTAAATCTTTCAATCAGTTCCTTCTCAAGATTTAGGAGCTGAGACAGATTTTTCCGATAGCTCAATCAGTTCCTTCTCAAGATTTAGGAGCTGAGACAGATTTTTCCGATAGCTCAGTTGGTTAGTAGCGACGGGCCATGTATGCCTGTGGTCGCCGGTTCAAATCCGGCTCGGAACCTAAATTTTGCAATTTTTCCTTTAATTTGAAGCTTTTATCTATTTATATTATATTTTGCACAGTCACCAACTACTTGTCGAGAAACGCGTTTCGACTCGACGAGTAGTTGGAACGCTCGACTGAGCTTAAAGACGGGTCTTTTGTAGTTTAGGAGTTGCTATGCTATGGCCAAATTCTGCCTCCATCATCAGATCACCGAATTCATATAACTATGCCAAATTTCAGGTCAATCGGATACCGGGGAGCCGGTTAATGTATGGGCCATGATATTGTACAGCCCAATTATTCGCGTCCAATGTACATGGATTATCGGGCCGTGCATTATCACTCTGAGCAAACGTGGTCCGGGGCAATATTTGGAATCCAATTTTGTACGACCTGATAATGCACGGTTCGATAATCCGAGTCCCTGTGACTTCGGATTATGATTTGCGGACTGATCTCCAGCGGGTCGACGCCACTCCGCTATTTCCGGTCTGAGTGACACAAGTGAACCCTAACCTAACCAACCTAAGACACAGTTCGCATTTGTCCCGGCTGATAATGCACGACCCAATTTATTTAATCGTATGGCATATATTATTTTTGGCCTTTTGAGTTTGTCACTCTTTAGTACCACCCAGGGGACACGTGCAGGGTTGTGGTAGGTAGCTCCTGCGGACGCAAGCGACAGTTGTCCCCCCTTTGTCAAGTGAGTGGGCAACTCGACTGTTAGAGGTTCTTAAGCCGCCCGAAGGCCTCTAACTCGGCTTAACGACTACTGTCATAGACAGAAGCCGGGATCAACTGCTTAGCGACCCAATAATCCGAGTTCACAAAACGTGGTCGCGTATTATCGGGCCGTACATTATTTGGCCGTGCATTATTGCCTCCCGGTAAAAAAGCTACGGTAGCCTAGTGGTTCAGGCATGCGGCTGTCAAGCGGCGGTCGTGGGTTCGAATCCCGGCTCGTACCAATGAGTTTTTCGGAACTTATGTACGGAATTACCGTTAGCTTTTCGGTGAAGGAAAACATCGTGAGGAAACCGGTCTAATCCCAATAAGGTCTAGTTTTCCCTCTGGGTTGGAAGGTCAGATGGCAGTCGCTTTCGTAAAACTAGTGCCTATGCCAAATCTTGGGATTAGGTGTCAAAGCGGACCCCGGGCTCCTTTAGGGGCACAACCGGGAATAATAACGCTAGGAGGAGGAGGAGGGGCATTATTGCCTCCCGGATACCGGCATGGTGATGGGGCTGACAGTGAACGACCGAAGCGCTTAGGCGGCCTTTACACCTGTAAGTAACTTACGTAAGTTCAGTACAAATATTGCTTACAGCGACTTACGTGCGCAGTATTTGTACTAAACTTACGTAAGAACTTACAAGTGTATGAGCCCGCCTTAAACAAGTTGATGAAGGCGTGGAAGCAACTCGAATCAAATCAGTAATGTGTGTATGTGTGTGCGTGTGTGTGTGTACTCACGTGTTGAAACTGGGCGCTGGTTGCGCGGGTTGCGTGCTCTGCTGAGCCAGGTTGCCGAACGTGAGCGTGTTCTGAGTGGTCGCTAGGTTCTCGAACGTAGCGTTGGACTGGGTCGGGGAGCCGAATCCTGTGCCAATACATCGAATATTATTCATTATTGATACTCATTTTCGCACAGACTATCTGTAGTCTGCCTCAGAAGCTGTTGTGTTGAAAACTGTCAAAGTGCAACATAAAATACTAGGAGAATACTCGTATGCAATGCAGTTTATTGTTTGTTTGAAATAAAGTTTAGGTGCTCATAAATCTTGAAATTGTATTAAGGTAACTGAAAGAGGTTGTTTTGAAACTACGTATTACCATTACTATTACGGGGAATGTAATAGTTATCTCTTTACTAATTACCATTTTGGAGAGTGTAAGTTCTCTGTAGAATAAGAAGACAGCGCCGTATTTAACGCTAAGGATTCCGTATACACATTACACGTATCCTTATTAGGCCGGCTACAGACACACGTAATTTTCATTCGGTTTCCGTACGGAATGACATGTGCAACTGAGACAACGCTATACATGTGTAGGGCGACGTCCCGTTCCCACCTGTCATTCCGTACGGAAATGGAAAGAAAATTCCGTGTGCCGTGGCCGGCCTTGAAAGAAGCCAAGTGTACCAGAAGCGGGCGCGGCGCCCCCAAACACGCTTCCAGGCGAGGTGCTCCCGAAGGCCGCGCCGCCGAACGCGGGCGCGGCGCCGAACGTAGCCGCCGCGCCGAAGCCGCCCGGACTCTTGCTGAACCCGCCGAAGGAGGCCGGGGCGCCGAAACCGGAATTGGTTGGCGAGTCGAAACTGAAACCAGCAGGAACGTAAGGACTTGCTTACGCAAAATACAAAAAAAATACCGGCAAAGTGCGAGTCGGACTCGCGCACGAAGGGCTCCGTACCATTATCAATAAAAATATGTATTTTATTCTGTTTTTAGTATTTGTTGTTATAGCGGCAACAGAAATACATCATCTGTGAAAATTTCAACTGTAACTATCACGGTATCAGTGAGATACAGCCTGGTGACAGACAGACGGACGGTCGGACGGACAGCGGAGTCTTAGTAATAGGGTCCCGTTGTACTCTTTGAGTACGGAACCCTAAAAACAATAAACAATACTCTAAAAATACGGTTTTGAAAATCATTAATATGTAATAGCGTTATTTCGTTTAGTTAATTTTGAAACGTTATTCTAAGATGCTTTATTCAAGAATCCAACAAACTTTCCATCTGGAAATAATTATATAGATTTAAATAAAGCATTATTTTTTTGTGACAAGGTGGACTATGACCTGGTAAAGGTCGCGCGAGTCCGCTGAATGCGGGTGGCGATGGACCGGACCGGCCATTGTGGCACTCTTTGGGGTAGGCCTATATGTCCAGCAGTGGACGTCTCTCGGTGAATATGAACACGATATGATGATTATTATTTTTTTGTATTATTTGTCTTGAATATTATAGAGCAAATGTAAATAAACCAAAATAAAACCATTTTTGTACTCGTTGATTAAAATCTGTGTATTAAGATTTCATAGAGAATACTGCAACGTCACTCTTTTCATAGTTGTAGTCCATGTTACTGTCGAAACAATCGAAATAACTGTTTCGATACGCTCCAGACAACCGAAAAAAATTTGAAAATAGAACTAAAATAAATTCGACCAATCACGTGGCTGCTTTACCGAACTGTAATGAATTGGACCAATAGAATCGCTTTGATTATTGAGTTTACTCGTTGATGTCGTACGCTCGTTCATGTCTTTTAAGATAATTATCAACGAGCGTACGAGCGATAGGCTGCACTTCGTTTCAACAGTATCGAGTTTGTTTAATTAGTTCAGTTGACTCGTAGAAAATTAATTTTAATGAACTCGTACAAAAAGTATTGTTCACAATAGTGTTATAATCAAGCTTTTTAATCTCGTACCTTACTTAAGCCACTCAGCAAGCTTCGTGGCCTAAACACGATACTCGACTAAAAAGCTCTCTATTATAACACGATTGTGAAAAATACTATTATTAATATTTTTTCTGACTTTTCAGAAGCTCGTTAAGTAATCACTTTTTTGATGTCTGAAATTTTGTTGGATTTTGTCGCTAGGTAACTATTTAATTGATAATATATCCATTACATAAAAAAACAGTTATTATAAATTATTTCCAAATTTGTCATTTTTTCCATACAAGTTGTCAGTTCATTGCATTGCCTGGACTATTAGGTCAACGGCCCCACTTCACGAAGGTCGAAGTTAGAATAGGGATGGTGACACTCAATAAAATAATCAATAATGTTGCATTTTCTCGAAAAACGACGATAAATATAGTCACATGGAGAAAAAAGTAGGACGAGGCACTAAATAATCACAAAGTTATAAGTGTCAGCAGTTCACGGTCCGTCTTCCGCAAAACGCACTTTCATATAATATGAAATGATTGTAATTTTTTTGAGATATTTGAATAGGATTTTCATCATTGGGCAATTTTTTTGCTTTGTTTCTTTTGAAGTTATTATAGTATTTTTCACAATCGTGTTATAATAGAGAGCTTTTTAGTCGAGTACCGTGTTTAGGCCACGAAGCTTGCTGAGTGGCCTAAGTAAGGTACGAGATTAAAAAGCTTGATTATAACACTATTGTGAACAATACTTTTTGTACGAGTTCATTAAAATTAATTTTCTACGAGTCAACTGAACTAATTAAACAAACTCGATACTGTTGAAACGAAGTGCAGCTCATCGCTCGTACGCTTGTTGATATCTTAAAAGACATCAACGAGCGTACGACATCAAAGCGATTCTATTGGTCCAATTCATTACAGTTCAGTAAAGCAGCCACGTGATTGGTCGAATTTATTTTAGTTGTCTGGAGCGTATCGAAAAGTAGTTATTTCGATTGTTTCGACAGTAACATGGACTACAACTATGAAAAGAGTGACGTTGCAGTATTCTCTATGAAATCTTAATACACATATTTTAATCGTCGAGTACAAAAATAAAATTTGAGTCCACAACCAAATCACGTCCACAGTAAACTTTTCATTTCCAAACTGGCGACACCGTTTTTTTAGTAACACGAATAAATGTTTGATTGATTAACTCAATATATAACGACTTATACCGATCAAATCGGATCAGTGAAGCCGGTTAAGTCGAGCTCACAGATATAATGCACGTTCCCAAAGGTTCAAAAATATCTGAACAACCTTATGCCATGAACAATAAAGTCGTACTGCACACAGTATACTCAACTCACCCAGCAGGCTGACCGAAAACTGATTTAGAACCGAAACCGCTGCCGAATCCTCCTGCAAAATAAATGACATTCAATATATGCTCAGTTTTCTTTTCTTTAAGCATCTCTAGTAAATATAAAAAGTAAATCAGTTCAGAGGAGATTTTGGATGGTCTACAGTATACACATTTATAACTGTGATGCATGCACTAAACATTTCCAGGAAAAACAAAAATTCGGATACATGATTCATTAAGGAACTAAGTAATTTTAGGTACTAGTAATACTACAACCGTATAAAAATCGACGATACAGTATTTGGAAAACGGACGGTGGACGTTATGTTCCCAACACCAATTAGTTTGCTATTTTTATTTTATTTTAGTAATCTATACATATATTCTAGAGGGAAAAGTGAGTGTGAGATCGTAGGTATGTAGGGGATAATCTCCGAAAGTAGTCATCCAATTTCAACAATTATTTCACCAGTATATAGAATGGACATTGCTTATATTTTATGTGTAATAGAAACAAACTTGTTCTTCTTATTGTAAATATTTCTTTATTTATATTGTTTCATTTTACATCTCGCATCCACCATCGCTTCAATCCAGTCTGTCACTTTTTTTCTTAAAAACCACCAACTCTCTTGCGCGTGAACCATAATGCCACTCACGTCGCTGTCTTGTCCGACCTTATTCTTGACGTATCGGCGTTTATTAACATCATTGATTATAAAATAGCTAACATGTGCCCCTCGCCTTGGTTCCCTATAATACACGGGCAAAGTTGCGCCCCGGCAACTCTACTATGAACAAATTTATAAGTTTTTATTAAATTGCTGATAGTTGCTTCTAGAAATTTCCAGACCCTTTGGGCCTCAATTAGTTGTATCTCCTCTGGTTGCATGATGACCTGGTCCTTAGGGTGATACTTCTTTTGCGCAATTGCGGTCCACAGGAACAGAGGATGTGGATGGCTACATCTTATTATTATTATCCATGGAATCATTACTCATAGAGTACAGTCAGCCTCATAAGTACCTTGTCGTTTTCACTCGTTGGACAACTTCATATGGCAGTTTAACATGAGGTTTAATGCGACACAGTACAAATGTGTTAAGCCCCTTGTGAGGCTTACCGTAAATCTGATTGTTGCATGCTAATGATTCTTCTCCTTCTCTTACTTAAGAGCTAGGCTCTTGTCGGTGTAGCTCAAAGTAGGCCCTCCATCTACTCCGATCCCACGCAATCTCTTTGACCTCACGATATGACCCAACATCAACTCTCTTTTTGAGTTGCTCCATGTTTGATTGATGAATGATTCTTACAAGCTTTTATTTAGTTTCCACCTGTCCCGTTGTTTGTCTGTCCGTAATCAAATCTTGCAAGTTAAATTTGACCCACTTCCCGGTTTCCGATTGAGCTGAAATTTTGCATGCATATGTAGATCGCATGACAATGCAATATTATGATGACATGGAGCTGGAAGGTGGTCATAGGAACTCCGCAATAAAACGACACAACCCCATCGAGTTTGGGCTCGTTAGTATCGTCTCAATGAGTAGTTGATAATGGTATGCAGAAAAGTACAGTCGGCAATAAAAGCTTGTACCAAAAATTAATTTTTTGATTGAAACTTATTTTATACTCATTTTGTGTGAGATGTTTGTTTAGTTTACAGTACATGACTCTATGTTTCGATCAAAGAGGAAAATTGAAAAATTATTCGCCACGAGCGGGATTTGAACCCGCGACCTCTGGGATCCGTCCATTGCTCTTATCCAACTGAGCTACCGTGGGTCCCAGTACATGACTCACCAGTGGATGCTGTAGGTGAACCGAACGCTTGTCCAGAAGGCGAGGGCGCGCTGAAACTGCCGGTGCCGAACACGGAAGACGCTTGTGTTGTGGCTTGTTGACCTGCACCGAAAATAAGGGCATGCTTTAGAAGATCTAATCTGAGAATAATTGTTACATATTTTCTGGGCCCTAATTCACCATCTTGACAATAGGGAACATTACTGCAATGTTCTGCCGCCAGAGGCAGCACTACCACTAATAGTAAACTAGTATAGGAATATAGGGATTCGCACACACATGCACAATAGGCTTGTTGCGTGGTGTTAAAATTGATAACGTCGTGTTGCTAAATGGATAGTAAACCGTCAAATGAATGCAATAAAGTATAAATTACAAAATATAATTCAAATCTTAAAAAGATATGAACCTTGAAAGTTTAGAAAAAAAAGTTTTTTTATTTATTGTCCAAGAGTAAATTTAAAGGTACCAATAGAATCCTTACGCTTTTATAGAAACAAATTTGTATAACAACTATGGACCTAAACGCAGTATTTCGCGACCGAAACAGCAATTTACTTCATTTTCCATGCAACGGTTAGTACAAATTGCACGGTGTGACGTCATACTTTAAAGCCAATCAGTATGAAGCGTTTCGGCTGCTGTCAGCGAGGTCCGTCTTTAACTCGATTTTTTGGGTATTAATGTCCTTTAAATGTAGTTGCTTCCATACAAACATTTGTTCATCTACAAAAACTGGTTTAAATGGCATCGTAAACAAATTTAAGGTCACAAGCCCATTGATTGTCAAATAAGTGACAAGGATGCTTGCATAGACAATACCGCAAGTGGGAACGAGATACAATGTCAACGCTGCTAGTGTCGCCACCTACGAAGAGTTTTGCGTAATGATCCCTATTGTCACCTGATAACGACAATTCCACGTACATTGCTGGGTCAAAAAGCTGTCCAGCGACCACGTTAACCTGTCGACGCAGCCATACGTCGAATTGTCATTTTCAGGCGACAATTGTCGACTTGGCGTGATATAGGGACCGGGTAGCTAATGCTTTATGGGAGAATGCTATAGTATCTTTCGTACTATAAAGATTAATGATGCCCTTATTCATAAGCGTCCATCAAAACAATTTTAGCAAACGTGATTTTAAAATTCGTTTTTCTTCTCGATATTTTAGTTTGTGAGAAAGGGACAAAACACATGTTAGTTTACAGAGATCCGTTAAGTTTTATGAAAAAGGGGGTAAATAAATAAATAGGGCGATCTTAACACACCGCTGTAACACATGTGGTTGCTGTGTGTTTGTATATATTATGTTAGTATGATACACAGTGAGTGTCCGTTCCAAGCGAAGCGTTAGATATTCACAAATAATAGCAGTGTGTGGAGCATGCGTCAAAAACGGTGCGGATACGCTGCGTCACTGCGTTTCCGTACCGTCACCGTTTTTAAAGCAGCGGCGTGTGGAGCATGCGTCAAAAACGGTGCGGATACGCTGCGTCACTGCGTTTCCGTACCGTCACCGTATTTTAAGCAGAAGTGTGGTCGCACCTTTATTAATGGAATCGGGCGTTACTTTGCCGAATTCCATGATAAGTTTCTAGTACAAATATCCCTTCGCTGTTCCGCTAAAGAACGTGCAGGGCAAATAGTAAAAATATGTGTCTAGTATTCATTATTCTGGTAGTGGCTTCCGGGCTGTCAGAGCCCTTGTATCACTGTGACCATCGCTGATCTATCGCTGACATATCGATACCTGCACGGCTATCACAAGACGGCCGCGACATACTCTCGAACTCTCTCGCACTATCCGTCTCTTTCCAAGTGGTCTAATTATAGAGAGACGGATAGTGCGAGAGAGCTCGAGAGTATGTCGCGGCCGTCTTGTGATACCCGTGCTGCAGACACAAAGGGCGTAGCAGCCTGTTGTTGTAATGGCGGTTACGCCCTTTGAGTTTGCAGGTATCGATATGTCTAGTCTAGTAACCACAAAGCATTAACATACCAAAACCAGATCCGAAACCGCCGCTACTATTATTATTGCTCCCCCAGAAGTTGTTAGCGGGTGCCGTTTGTCCGAAACCGCCGTCGCCGCCGCCCCCGCCGCCGCCCCCGCCGCCCCCGCCGCCCCCGCCGCCCCCGCCTCCGAAGATGGCCTCGGCCGCCGGGTTGGACTGACTGAAAGTTGTTTTACCGCCGAAAACGTTGGTGTTACTGCCGAATCCTGATGTTGCAGTTGTCCTACAACCATAAAATTCGAAGTGGATTATCGTAATAAGGTGATTTTTCAATAAATCAGCTCTTTTGAAATGGTCATATGTAATTTAAAAATAGCGTAGGTGCTTTCATGATCAATATCCACATATTGTTTTCTTATTTTGGGCTTAAAGTTAAATTTCAAAAAAATCCGCTTTTCCGCGGAGAGGGTAAGATAGCTACTCGTAGTGGATATTACGCAAAAACTACTATCAAGTGTACACTTGGGTAATAGGTAGCCCGTTGGAAAACGGGATAAGATGATTATTAGGCCCAGATACTAGAAACTGCCCGCTGGATGCGGGTGGCGCAGGACCGGTCATTTTGGCACTCTTTGGGGGAGGCCTATGTCCAGCAGTGGACGTCTTTCGGCTGATATGATGATGATGATGACTAGAAACTTGGGTAATTATGAAAGTAATCTTACCCTCCACCAAATATGCTCCCGCCGCTTGGAGAAGAAGCGCTGGTTGTAGAAATGTTGACCGAAGCGAATAACGACTCCCCACCGCCAAACACACTGCCTTGCGCTGTAGTCGCCGGGGTTCCAAACACGCTCCGACCAGGACTCCCAAACACGGACGCCTGGGTCGTGGTCGCAGGCGTCCCGAATACGGCAGCTGGAGTCGACTGCGTTGGTGTACCGAATAAGGACGCTTGGGTTGTCTGCAGCGGTGTACCGAATAAGGACGCTTGGGCTTGCGTCGAGCCGAAAATAGATGTAGGTGATGTTGGGGTGCCAAATACAGACGCTTGGCTGGTTTGTGCACCGAACGGAGGTGGCGATGAAGACGTGCCAAATACAGAGGCTTGTGTCGTCTGCGGACTGCCAAACACTGAAGATTGTGTTGTTTGCGGACTTGCAAATACAGACGGCTGGGTTGCAGTAGGACTCCCAAACACCGACGCTTGGCTTGTAACAGGACTGCCAAATATGGACGCTTGTGTCGTTTCTGGTGTCCCGAATACTGACGCTTGGGTGGTCGCTGGGCTTCCAAATAGAGACGTTTGATTTGCTCCAGCGCTGCCGAATACAGAAGCTGGGGTTGATGCGGGCGTTCCGAAAACGGAGGCTTTAGCAGTAGCTTCCCCAAATGCAGGCGGTGGAGTTGCTTCGGTACCAAAAGCGGGCGCATTAGACGTGGCGGTACTTCCAAAGACAGATACTGGACTGGATGCAGTGCTTCCGAATACAGATGACGGGGTTGTAGCGCTTCCGAATACAGATGCTTGAGTTGTTGTAGTGCCCCCAAACAGAGATGCTTGCGTTGTGGTGGTGCTGCCCAATGCAGGTGTTTTGGTTGTCGCGGTAGTTCCAAAAACAGATGTTGGTGTTATCGTAGTGCCTTCAAATATAGACGCCTGTGTAGTGGTATTGCTCCCAGACATAGGCGCTTTTGTTGTAGTTGAACTTGCGAAAGCAGTCGACGACGTTACTGGTGTTAGAGTTATAGAGCTTCCGAACGCAGACTTTGTTGTTGACGTCGTACTTCCAAACAGAGACGTCGGAGCCGCAGATGATTTACCAAATACGGATGTGGCTGACGTAGGAGTACCACCGAATACAGATGGCTGAGTCGTTGACGTCACTGATCCGAATATGGACGATGTAGTACCGGATTGTGTGGTTACCGCAGACGAGCTAAAAGCGCTTTGAGTTGTAGTCGCTGACGTACTTGAGGCGATAGCACTGGAAGGTGTGGAAAGAGCACTTTCCAAGGCAGATTTGGTGGTAGGCGTACTAAATGATACAGAGACTGCAGCCGTAGTGGTGGCAGTAAAGGCGGAGGAACCTAATGTTGATTTCGATCCAAATACAGAATCTTCTGATGCCGTCGAATCGGATGAGCTTTCAGTTGATTTCACAGAACTTGGTGATGAAGTTGCGGCACCAGAACTCGGCGTTGGCGCTGCTATTCCAAATATGGACGGCTTTGAAGTGCCGAAGACGCTCGAAGGAGTAGAAGAATTTGCAGTGAATAATGAACTTGATTGGGTTTTTGAAGCAGTAGAAGAATTCGCTGATGCAAATATACTTGTAGAATCTGGCTTAGCAACCGATATTGATTGAAAAGGAACTGCGGGAGTTGGTGTAGTTACAGCAGATCCGAACATCGATTTTGGTTTGGGTACTGAAAAAAAATAATGATTAGAATCAAGTTCCATGCTTTTAAACTGTCAACGATAAAAATACTGAAAAAAGCTTACTAGTTATGGTAGCATTAGCAGTAGCAAATATAGATGCCGATGATGCCTGAGCCGTCCCTGGTTTTTGAGTCTCTTTAGGAGCTTCTGATTCCAATTTTGTTTTAGCTTCCACTGACTTCTGCGTTTCACCTAAAATATATATTTCATTTTTAGAAATACATCCCGGATGCACGTTACACCATTTTTCACAGAAATTTACATACCTGATTTACTAGTAAACGCCGAAGAAAGAGCAACTGGTTGAGCAATTGCACCAAACAATGGTTTATTAGTATTTTGAACACTGAATGGTTTGGGTTCATTTTCTTTCTTGTCTTCTTTATTCGGTTTTGGAATTGAAAGAATCACATTATCAGTCTTCCCTGGTACATTCTCTTTAGATTTATCAGAACCTTTTTCAGATTTTTGCTCCGCTTTAGGATCTATTCGTTTGAATGTAATTACTTTAGAGTTGCCTAAAATATCCGGGGCATTCTGAGATATAGGTTTTGGTGTTGAAGTTGACATTTTAAAAAGATTGGACATCTGCTTTTCTTCTTTCACATTAGAGACAAGTTCGCCTGTTACACTGGATTTGTTGTCTGGTGCGAATTGATTGAGCATATTGTTTAGTGCCGATATTGGTTTTGTTGTAAAGGAGGTTGGTGTTGCCACTATTATTGATGAAACTGAAAATATAAATAAAAAAATATATTTTGAACATGGATCAAAATAATTTTTCATAATAGTTCGTTAAGGCCCAGTTTTATAAAGATGCGTACATTTTTTGACATTGCTATCCAAAATAAGGTCTAACGGATCTTTTAATCGACATCTGCTGCACAATGCACAATAACCCCGACAAGCTGTTTGCAAATTTATACTATATGTACAGTTCAACAATTAACCCACGCAAACATTATTATATCACAAGTATCCTATAATCGTCATTTAAATGGGCCACTATCGGTGTGCCAAATTCCATACATGTCCATTTTCTAGTTCTTCCGTGATTTGGTAATAAAGATACAAACTTTTGCATTTTTGATGATAGGTAAGTATTTAATAGGAAAGATGAGTGATAATTTTTCCATACAAAGGTTCTCGACTGTTTCCTCCGAGGATTTTGACCTTATAATAATGATTTTTAGAAATAATATCGATATCATTAATATTTGTGCAGGTATGTTTTGCTCTTTTGATATTTTCAATTTGATAAGTGCTAGGTTGTTTCAAACAATTCTTAAAACGGCCTATTTCAATAAGCCTATTAGGTATACAAATCCGACAACAATAAGCGCAAAAATGAAAACAGTCCTACAATTAATATTTCTTACTTATTCAGTTTTCAAAATGTTTTGTTATATTAGTTAAGGGGACGTAGGTTCGTGGTCTTCTCTCCCTCTCACTGAGCATAAGCGTGAGCGAGATGGAAGTGCGTGTTTGGAAGCGCGGATATCATGTTTTTTAATTTTATTTCTTTGTGCGTTTTAATAAATAGAAAAGTAATAGCTGATTTCCCTCAAACATGACATTGCCGATTTTTAGAACCAATTGTAATATGTTTAGCTGTTGTGCATAACTTTGTTACGATTTTTTTAAGTGTATTTTAGACCTATGTTCGTGATTTTTTTCAATCGAGCGAAAGTCAAAAACTCAGGATTCGAATAGCTGATTTCCCTCGAGTAAGGCCTCAAGATTGCTAATTAAATTTAGGGCAGCCGTATTATAATCCAAACAAGAGCTAAGATTTCAAAAAAATCAGTTTTTGGAGCTCACGTTGCCTTAAGTTTCGGAGAAGGAAACAGTCGAGAACGATAAAATTTTTCACTTTTTAAGATATTTTCGACGCTGCAGCTGTCCTTATCGCACGCACTAGCACGTGGGCCCACCTACGTCAGCACGACAGAAATACTTATCTAGAATCATTAAATCTGAAAAAGGGCTCCGGTAATGTTTCCTCTTAAGTAGGATGTTCGCTAAGATTATACTCACAGTCCATATTCGAAGGCGAGCAAATCTTCTGTCCCATGAAACTGTCCAAAGTATTCTTATCTTGCTTTATTTCAACCATGCGAGGGGCGCTCAGCGTCTTTGATACAGTGAAACTGATGTCTTGCTTTAGCCCAGTTTCGGTTTGAGGGCTGGGCGGGTCTGGTTTTGGTTCTAGAACATTAAAGGAATTGGTTAATTTGGCAATCGGATTTAAGGCCAAAAACATGCTACAGCTGATAATTGGATTTTAAACGATCAAATCTATACAACTCAACAACTAACTCCGTTATTCTTAGAACTTAACAAACCTGTGTCAAAAAAAATGCGTTTTATCCCTTTCCCACAAACAGAAAGTGACAGATAATGGCAAACGAATATTTTATTATGGACGTTCATGTGTAATTTTAGTTTTATTTCTAGAACATTAAATATCAATGACTTGCTGATAGAATCCTAATAGTGTACACCATATAATCGCTGATTATGACGAACCGTTGAACCATTGTCAACTTTATAATGACTCATTTTTATACAATGAATTATTTGTATTTGAAACGGCATTTTAACCAAAACAGGTTTGATGTACTATCGACAAAATTGAAAACAAGCTTACGGCCTGCCTGATGTTAAGCTGGTACCGTCGCCTATGGACTCCAACTTAACATCCCACCCACACACCCAGCATGGAACCTTGTTACAATTAACTGACGTATTAACGTCATACGATCGTGCACATGTTCGTTAATTGTAACAAGGTTCTAAGGTGGGTCATGATTCAGTTGGTTCGATTGTACGTTTATACGAAAATGACTAGAAAACAGTTACCTTCAGTAAACCAAGTCTTGTCGACCGGCGGAGGAGCTGGTTTGACTACAATAGGAGCGAAAACTGGTGTCGGTGGTGGCTGCACAGGTTTAGGTTCAGGTTTTAATTCAGGCTTCACTTCAGGTATAAGTTCAGGCTTCACTTCCTTAACTTCTACCTTTACTGGCACTGAAATGAACAATTCAGTATAAATATAGATAACTCATTTGTTTGTTTACTACAAAAACACCAAAACAAAACTAAATCAGAACAAATATTCGGTACACAATATAGAATCAACAAAATAGAACAACAAAGAGACAATTGCTGTATAATTGTGTTAAATTTGACACAACACATCTACACATATATTTTTTAAGGGACAATCTTACTCAAATCTACATAGTCCCATAATAAGCTCAATAAGGCTTGTTATATGGGTACTATAGACGACGGTATATTATCACACTAATCACACTAATATTATAAATGTGAAACAGTATCTATCTGGAAATCCATGTGGTCAAAGATACATAATAAAATAACATTGACGGAAATTGTATTTATACAACTAACGTTAAAAACTTCAATACTGCGATGCAGCGCGTCACACATTTCCAGGCATATTCTAGCCGTAGTAGGTAATTCTTCCGATTTTTCTATGCGTTTAAATTCTACCAAACCATATGAGAACGTAAAAAAAAAGTTTGATGCAGTTTAGGTATCCGTAGACAGAGTTCGAGAATGACCGATTTAAAAACACATCACCAGCGCCATCTTTTGGTATCCAGTGGCGACAAGGATTCTTCGCTAATGTATCCAGTGGCTTTGAGGAGTTTGAGGACAGATTAAACAAAAATATGCGAACCGATTTTATTGAAACTTTCCAATATTGTTGTTTATACCTCAGAGTAGATCATAACGGGCCGTTTTTTTTAGATATAATTACTTCAGAGGGTGGAATAAGGAACCAAAGATTGAGGACCGCTTTAGCCTAGTTGGTAGTGACCCTGCCTACGAAGCAAGAGGTTCTGGGTTCGAATCCCGGTAAGGGCATTTATTTGTGTGATGAGCACGAATATTTGTTCCTGAGTCATGGATGTTTTCTATGTATTTAAGTATGTATTTCTCTATATAAGTATCTATATCGTCGTCTAGTACAAGCTTTGCTTAGTTTGGGACTAGGTTGATTTGTGTAAGATTGTCCGCAAATATTTATTTATTTATTTAAAAAAAAATAAAAAAAAATCTGCGTTTTTGAAAATTCATTCCCTAAGGAGGTCAAATGGCGTTTGAGAATTTGTATGAAAAAAAAAACGGTCACCCATCCAAATATTGACCTCACTCGACGTTGCTTAACTTTGGTGATTGTTGCGAAGTGTTCATCGCTATTAGACTACATATAGGCAAGTAGTTTCTGAAGGTTACATTATCTTTTAATAATTTTTATAATTACAATATCAGTGTTTTTAAAATAAAAATGTACTGTTTACTAGAAGGCGACATATTTGTATAAGTCAGCTACTGGGTGGTGTGGTTGTGTTACTGGCTGGTGACTTCAAGCAGACATTGCCTGTTATCGAGGGAGGCACTCCAGCAGACGAAATAAACGCATGTCTGAAAGCATCACGCGTGTGGACCAAGGTGGAAAAGTTCCATCTCACGACAAACATGCGAGTCCAGCTGTTTGATGATGTAGAGTCGGGTGCGTATGCTCAATAATTGCTCGAGATAGGCGACGGTCGATTAAAAACTGATGATGAAGGTATGATTCTATTCACCAACCAATTTTGTCATGTTGTGGATTCGGAAGAAGAGCTTATTGCTCAAGTTTTTCCGAATCTGCAACAAAATATTCTGGATGAAAATTGGTTGTGTGAAAGAACCATACTGGCACCAAAAAATGAGACAGTATCAAAAATAAATAAAAAAATCTTGGAAAAAATATCAACCGAAACAACAGTGTACAACTCCATAGATACAGTAATGACATCCGACGACAGCACCAGTTACCCGGTTGAGTTCTTAAACTCTCTGGAGCTATCCGGGGTACCTTCCCACAAACTCGAATTAAAAGTAGGCGTACCCGTAATGTTAATTCGCAACTTAGATGCACCAAAATTGTGCAATGGAACAAGATTACGGGTCACTGAATTGGGAAAATACATAGTAAAGGGCACAATATTAACTGGTGAAATTCCAATTATACCTAATTACTTGCCATTTAACTTTAAACGACTACAGTTCCCTTTAAAAGTAGCGTTTTCAATGACAATTAACAAATCGCAGGGTCAATCAAGTCTTAAAAGTAGCGGGATTACATTTAGGAACGCCATGTTTTTCCCACGGACAGTTGTATGTATACATATAGCTTGCTCACGTGTGTCTAAATCTAAAAAACTACATGTTTTAGCAGAACGAAATAAATCATACAATATAGATTATAGACGTATATTGGAATAAGTAGCAGCGGCGAAGCGGCCAACTTATTTTTTTAGTTTCAGTATTTTTGTAAGCTTTTCGCTTAGGTGCTTTATTGTCTGACAATATACTAGGTAAGCAAAGTAATTTTTTTAGTTTTAATTATAAATAGCGTGAAAAAGAAAACATTCTCTAGAGGGGGTACAATAACAACAATTTGTGTAGTGAAACGAATTCTACGCGGACGAAGTCGCGGGGAAAAGCTAGTTTGATATAAATACTTACATACATAGAAAACATACAAAACTGAGTAGCAAATATTCATACTCATCACACAAATATTTGCCCTTAAGAGTCCGCAGTAAGCTCGATTCTCCATACAAACGTAGTTACGCTCTCATTTTAAAACCACTAGCTAATTTGCTCTGAAACTTTGTACTTAGAATAAGTTAAGTACCATCGAGGTCTGTAATTAGTTTATGTAGCTTCAGATACCACAGTAAAAAAATACAGCAAATTTAAGTTTTTCACACAAAACTTGTTTTTGCTGTATTTCGTTTGTTTTATAAACTAGAGCCATATAAACTAATTACAGACCTAGATATGCCTCATGTCATTGTATATGCAAAGTTTCGTTACAATCCAACACGTAGTTTCAAAATGAGAACGAAACTCCGTTTGTATGGGAAGGTGAAATTAAATGAAAAGGATCCGAGCCCAGGAGCTTCAGCTTCGTAGGCAGCGTCACTACCCACTAGCCGGTCTCCCTATATAAGTCTCCATACTTTCACATTTCAAAAATACAAAGTATGTTGAATTTCCATTATATGGATTTAACAGCAGCTTAAGACATAAACATAATATACTCGTATGGAATGATGTTTCAATATTTTGTATATGCATACCCGTTTACCATACCACGCGACGATATATATACCTGATTCTGCTTTTGCGATCACTTGTGCCTCAGCCTTCTCCCTCATACTCTTCTCATAGCTCATTCTCATCGTGGTTAAATGATGTCTCATCTCCACATTAACCGGCTTGATTTTCACTGTCTTGTGGTTCGACAGCATGTCCCGTAGAGCGTCTAACTTTTGAGGGGTGAGAGGATTTTTGTTCTCGCCGTGTTGCGGCTCGAGACTCATGTTCAGAATGTTTTTGGTCAATTTGGTGAGTGGATCCCTGTAAATGGCGAACAATGTGCACGATAAGTTACTCGCCAGTGTTACTCAAAATATGAAGTGTGCTTTTTGTCGCGGTGAAAATACTGAGAGCCCAATGTACTACTTCATTTATTATCATATTATCTCTCTTTTATGACAAGAACATGGTCATAATAACCAGCAGATGCGTCTTAATAATGTTGAAATCAGTGAATGAGAAGAACCACGTACCGGAAGGCGCGGCGTGGTTAGGCCCCCCACAGGGTGGACTGATGATCTGGTAAAGGTCGCGGGAGTTGAATGCGGGTGGCGGAGGACCGGTAATTTTGGCACTCTTTGGGGGAGGCCTATGTCCAGCAGTGGACGTCTTTCGGCGGATATGATGATGATGATGAATGTTGAAATAAAGGGAGTTCCACTTAAAAATGACGAAAACCTTTTTCCGACGTTGGCGAATATTTGCGTTAACGTGGGCTTTAATGTGGATAAAAACCACATCAATGACATGTCCCGAGTTTCGAAACACAACTCAAAAAATTCAAATTTAAATTCAAATATTTATTCGTGACAATAAAAAAAATAACACATACAAAAGAAATAATACAATACACATTTTGTCACGAAATGGACCCAGCTCAGCATGTTGCTAGCTTTGCAGCCAGCGCTGGTCTTCGCTGGTTTTTTGTGGTGCTGGACTCCAGTTAAAAACGAATTATTGTAAACTTAACCAATCGCTATGTTAATGATTTTTCGTAGCGTTGGCGAAACCTAAGAAAACTATCACAGCGGAGATTGGCTTCCACGGAAACAGCCAGCGAGTCTTCATAAATGATAACCTGACACCCAATACTAAGAAACTATTGACACTTGTTAAAACTTCATTAAAGGAGATTTCTACGTGTACGTCAAATTCTGTAAAATCCATGTTCGAAAAGACGATCACTCCAAAGTTCATATCATTAATAATAATAACGAAAGTGATATAAACAAATTGCGCTAAGTTGGAACTATAATTTAGTATATATTTTTACTTGCACTGTTCGTATATATGTAAATATGTGAGTATGTAAGTTGTCCGTCAAAATTTGCAATCCATTTTTCAGTCACTTCCTGTTATCCAATTGAGCAGACATTTTGCAAGCATATGTATATCGAGGAATAGATATTGAACAAGTAAATAAATTTAGATATTTGGGTAGCTTAGTTACTGATGACTCCAGGTGTTCAGACGATATTATATCTAGGATTGCAATGGCCAAAACTGCGTTCAACGCCAAAAAACAGCTGTTCAGGGCAAACGTTTCCAGAAAGACCAAAAAACGACTGATCCAAGTCTACATCTGGAGTCTTGCATTATACGGGTGTGAGACGTGGACAATGACTCAAAGAGATAGAAAAAGGATTGAAGCGTTTGAAATGTGGCTCTGGAGGCGAATGGAGAAAATAAGCTGGACGGACAGAATGACAAATGATGAAGTGTTGAGAATGGTGGGAGAAAAAAGAAACTGGCTGAACACAATTGAAAATAGACGAGGCAAAATGATAGGTCACTTGAAAAGACACGACATTTTCTTTAGAAATATTATAGAAGGTAAGATCGAAGGACCAAGGGGTAGAAGTCGACCAAGGATAAGCTTTGTACAGCAACTAAAAGCAAAAGCAAATGTCTTGTCTTACCGGGACCTAAATAAATTAGCCGAGGACCGAGAGAACTGGCGCATACTCCACCGACAAGAGCCAAGCTCTTAAATGTTGATGATATACATCATCACGATATACATCATATCGCATGACAATACAATATTATGATGACATGGAGCTGATCTGATGCTGGAGCTGGACATAGGAACTCCGCAATAAAACGACCAACCCCATCGAGTTTGGGCTCGTTAGAATCGTCTCAATGAGTACTTGATGATGGTATGCAGAAAAGTACAGTCGGCAGTAAAAGCTTGTACCAAAAATGAAAATTTTGACAGAAACTTATTATACTCAGCTTTGTGTTTTTGCTGTTATTGTCTAATATTAACATTAAGTATGAACGCACAGTCCTGAATACCTCTGCCTGGTCCACTCTTTTGTAGTGCTTATCGCTCACTAACTGCATTTGTTATTTTTTGCACACTATCTGACATAAACTTATCTCTTTTCGTTGCACTTATTATGCGCATCGCCCTCAATTGTTTACTCTCTCGCTACCATGAAACTCATATTCTATGACTCATAGTCCGTAAGCCCACTCCCAATACGCCTACGTCTCATGACAACACGATAAATGCATGGCAGCAGGTCGAGAACGGTGTGCCGAGTAATTTAAAGGGTAGGTATATTTACGTCATGTGGAATAATTTAACCCTTTAATCGTACAGAAAGTAAACCTGTCAGTCCTGAAATGGCCGGAAGTACTTGGCAGACGGTGCCAAAGTTGGCCATAATTATCACTGCCTTGGACGTCTTTCGGCTGATATGATGATGATGATGATGATGATGATCACTGCCATTATCTTGGACGACGCATTTTTATATGGACCTAAGAGGTATTTACTCAATTGATAACTTAAAATTACATTTAAATGGCTAATGCCATAGTAGAATATCCTTGTTTTTACTATCAGAACGTCAAGGGACTTCGTTCTAGAACCAACACATTCTATCGTAATATCAGTTTAGCGTTAACCAGAGACGTGGCTGGTGGATGGAGTGCTGGATTCAGAACTGTTTGCAGTAGCGTAGCACTAGCATGTGTTTTTTCCGCTCTGTAACGGAAATTCGGCGTCCCCATGCAATTAAATATATTTTCGTTATGTTCCTTATCCGCCGCCCGGGGCCATGCACCCCCCCTCCACCAGGTCAGAGCCGCGGTGGTTGAGATCATTGCCACTCGTCGCGAGCTAACTGTAACACCGCAGCCGTCTTACCATTCACCTGCAGAGGACTTATGGGTAACGCAACGCTGACACTTAAAGATAACTGTAGTAGGCTGTTAGCCGAAAACAATGCACAATGGTAATATAATAAGTTTTCGCACTGGCACACTATAGACTGGTTGACATTGCCCACTTTTGCGTCGCAGTCGCGTATAAATCGATCTCTTCCAGACATTTGGTTACACAGTACACTTACTTTTTAAAAGGCGTGCTCCTCAATATAGGCGTGGACCTGTAGACGGGGCCATCACTCTCGTTGAGAGTGCTCCTGAACATTTTGAGCACCGCCTCCTGTCGGCTCAAAATCTCTTGTTGCTTCACTAGGGGCTGGTATACGTCGTCCATTATGGGCCGGATCATGCGGGACCCTGGTCTGAAATATAAGTGTTTACTTATTTATGAAGCTTCTATACACATACGGGGTAATGCAAGTACCTAGTCTAGTAACAAATAATCATTGAGTATGTCAATGTTTTTAATACCTTTTAGATCGCGAACAATGTTGTTCGTTCGGTTAATGGATTACAGCTTTGAGCGGTTACTAACAGAGCGTATCCGTGCTTTGGAAGGCAAGTTGAGTTTCGGAAGGCAGGTTAAGTTTCGGAAGGCAGGTTAAGTTTTGGAAGGCAGGTTTAGTTTCGGAAGACAGGTTAAGTTTTAGAAGGCAGGTTAAGTTTTGGAAGGCAGGCAGGTTAAGTTTCGGAAGGCAGGTTAAGTTTCGGAAGGCAGGTTAAGTTTCGGAAGACAGGTTAAGTTTTAGAAGGCAGGTTAAGTTTTGGAAGGCAGGCAGGTTAAGTTTCGGAAGGCAGGTTAAGTTTCGGAAGGCAGGTTAAGTTTCGGAAGGCAGGTTAAGTTTCGGAAGGCAGGTTAAGTTTCGGAAGGCAGGTTCGGAACAACTCATCGTTTCGATTGTACGAGTACTTGCTCATAGGCTGGAATTGACCACAGGCTGCAGCGCATTGCGTTTAGAAAGAAAGAAATATATTTATTATGTGTAAATGAAAAAAAAACAAAGAAATTACACATGTGTTTAAACACAACTCAAATGCACGAAAATGGATACCACTCAGCATATGCCAGCAGCAATATATGCTAAAGGCGCTGGTTTTCAGGGCACCCAGAGAGAGATACAGATCTTAAAATATAACTTATACATCACACAAATATTTGTCCTTACCGGGATTCTACAGGGTACTGACCGTACTTTTGGGATAAAACCGGGAAAAAAACGCTAGGAGAATGATGATGACTAACGTTTGGAATAGTACATTGTTGTAGAGGCTAGAAAGTAAGCAATAGATGGACGAGTTAGTTCGAGAAAGTACGAATCTATCTATTGCACTTTTGGCCGAGGCTTAACACAGTGCTTTCAAAGTCAAAGTCAAAAACATTTATTACAAGTCACATTACAGTTAAAAAGATGGAATTAGATGGAATTGATGGCATTTCACGTCTACTGCGAGGATATTGAAAATAATTATAATTTTAAATCAAAATGAAGTACCTAATTAAATAACATTTTGTACATTATTGTCGAAGCAAGGGAAGTAGGCAATTGCTGGCTGAGTATTAATTTAAAACGGAAGACCTTGGGAGTCCGTTTGATTTAATACGAAGCCAGCAATTGCCCTTCCAGCTGAGACAAATATAGTGCTTTTCTCAAAAATGACTGACTGACTTTGCTGGGAACAAATTCTCAATAACTGACCTTACAGCTTCTTTTAAATCTGGAGGTTTATATTCCATATCCTTGTCACTCGAACTAGAACTCATTTTCACTTCAATATTCAATATTTTCCGAATAACAACTAGATATATGTGAAAACTGAATAATTTTTGCATTGCCGCCTTTTCATCCTGGATGTGTATTTTTATTCCGAAAACGCCATAAGTTATTTGAGACAACTAAAAAGTCGCGATAAGTTGTAGGTACAAATCTTTTGTTTTGGCTGTTTAGGACCTGGGGCCCGATTTTTGACTTTCGAGCGCTCGAATATTAAATAAAAGTAAATACGATTTTTGTGATAAAATTGCAGGCACATACTTTCTACCGATATAATTAAATACGAGTGGTCAATGCCACTCGTTTTTAAATTTTCTATCGCTATTTCAAAAGAGCATTTCATAATTTTTGACTGTTTTCGAGTGAAAAAGTCGAGCGCTCGAAAGTCAAAAATCGGTCCCCTGTGCCTTTTTTATATGGCCGTTTTAACTTATTAAAAAGTTTGTACCTCGATAAATAAGGGAAATTGTATGCAACATTGTTGTCGAGCAAAATCGAGCCGGCATGGTTTTTAATTTTTGTTTGACCGTAAACCATGCACTTCACGTCCTGATTTTTTACCAATAAAGTCAACGTTGCCGAACATTTTTGAGAAAAATACTAAACAGACATCCGCCGGCGCCGCTCCTCGCGATCGGCGCCCTGTGATTGGTCGAAGCGCTGTTCAAATTGTCCAACAATAACATTGTTAGACAGTTTCAATAAGGGCGTAGACACTAAATAAAATAATCAATAATGTTGCATTTTCTCGAAAAAGGATTAAAAATGTAGTCAAATGGGGGAAAATGCAACGCAAGAGGTTAAATTCAAATTTTGACTGTTTCTCTTTTTAAATTTTATCTGTAATGTATTTTTATTTTTAAATCATACTTCTTCCTTCTGTAACTTTTATTTTTACACTTTTAATTAATTATATTTTTACATGTAGTAGGATGAGGATGATATGGGTTTTTTGCCTGAAATAAATGTCATTTATTATTATTTTATTTATTATTATTTAAATAATCACAAAGTTATGAGCGTCCAACGATTTAAGAAGGGGTATGTTCTGTCCCTTTTCCGCAAAACGCACTTTCATATGAAATGATTGTCATTTACTTTGACGCTAGACGATCGTGACGTCACGATCCCGGAGCGTTTTCTCTCTCTAACAAGCAACATTGAAACGGTTGCAGCTTCGTAATTTTTTGAGATATTCGAATGGGATTTTCGTCATTAGGCATTTTTTTTTGCCTTCTTTCTTTTGAAGTAATAATAAATTTTGAGTCTACACCCCTATTCATAGATGCCTGTTCGTGCGACGTCCACCTAACTCCAGCTTTGAAGCCTGAATTCTGACCATCTTTTGCCATATCGTCGGGTGACAAGCAAAAGTCACTACCAAAACTGTCACTGCTCTTCAAAACCTCGTATCTCGGTACGTAGTCGATATCGAAATACGACCTTTGATTTAAGGTGGTTCGATTGCCATACAAAACGTTATTTGACATTCGCAGGCCAACGGCTTGATATTTTAAGAAACGTATGTAACAAACTTTCATAAATTGGCTTCCTATTTGCGCCAAATTCCCCCTTTCCTAGAATAAACTTGTATAAACTAGATTAATTTGAGAAAAATAGTTTTACCAAAATATCACGTCCCAAACCAATTTCTCAAATAAATCTAGTTTATACAAGTTTATTCTAGGAAAGGGGGAATTTGGCGCAAATGGGAAGCCAATATATGAAAGTTTGTTACATAAGTTTCTTTAAATATCACGCCGTTAGCCTGCGAATGTCAAATAACACTTTGTATGGCAATCGAAACACCTTAAGTAGGTATTTGTTACTTAGTGAGTTTTGCTTGTCACCCGACGATATTTCCGAGCAGAGGCGTGAAAAAAAATGTTTTTAATGATGTAGGCACTAACTTTTTGTTCTTCATATCTCGCTCGGCGAGCAGGTTCCACTTGTAGTTGAGCGAGCTGTGAGCCTGCTCGAGCTGCGTCTGCACATAATAGGCGAGTTTCTTCACCGACGCCACCCGCTTTGTGGTCAGAGGGTCCGCCTGCGTCCACTGGTCCAGCTCTTTTGCGCTGTAAACGTCGTTACATTTTAACATTTATATAATTTACTCTAAAAACAAAGTTTTAACCGACTTCAATTCAGTACTCCGCCAAGCCACATGTACATTTCCACATTTATTTTCTAATATATCACATGAAACCAAATCGCTGTATGTGGGCCGATAATATTTGAGGACTTCCGTCGATTCCTCAAGGATCTCAGAATCACCTTTGACACTTCATTGTTTGCTATTTCAACGGAATGATATCAGAATCTGTGACGTACTTTTATAGTTTGAAGTACATCATTGAGAAGTTCCACAAGCCACCTTCTGTCTCCATCACCAGATCAGCTCGATGGTACCATAATATTGAATTGTCATCGAAACTATACCTTTACCCAAAACTTCAGCTCAATCGGTTGAAGATATCTGCTTCAAAATCGAGTAGATTCCACCCGAACAAACATAAATAAATATTTGGGGACAATCTTACACAAATCGACCTAGTCCCAAACTTAGCAAAGCTTGTACTATGGGTACTAGACGATGATATACAAATACATAGAAAACATCCATGACTCAGTAACAAATATTCGTGATCATCACACAAATAAATGCCCTTACCGGGATTCGAACCCGGGACCTCTGGCTTTGTTGGCAGGGTCACTACCAACTAGGCTACAGAAGTCGTCATAGTTGCATACGTATGTACCTAGATAGTTACACACATTGCAAGTTAACCTGTCCTACCCCACGACTCGCGCACTCATTAATAAAAACCTTGTAAAAAACTGAGAAATGGATTAACTGTATTCGGTTAGGGTATTGTTATAGTAGGGAACTTGCATAGGAGTTCAATTTTATATATACCTACGTAGAAATTACAAACAAATGAAAAATGAAATTAAAAAAACGATTGAGTTAGTTATATCTCACGTTAAAACGACGAAAAAAAGATTTTATTTTGTCTATAAAATTACATAACAGTTAGACAGAATATTGAATTAGAATAGTTATTTTCTCAAAAATGGCCCGCAAAGTGAACATAACTCGCTACATATTGGAAGGTAAAGTGTATAGTTGAAGGCCAGATCAAAATAAAAAATAAAAAACATTGCAGGCCGCCTGGAATGTTACATATGAATTCCTTTATTTGTCGAGTACCAAACTTTTTAAAAAGTAGAAACTGGCATATAAAAGACGGCACAGGTCGTATTCAGCCAAATCAAGTCGTATTTTTCTGTTGCAAACGCGACATTTTTGTATGTGTCATAAAAAGATTACGTTTTTCGGTGGAAAAATACACTTGCGATTCTGTTTAAAAAAGAATTATGACGTTTAATTTTATGTAATTAGCAGTATCCTCAATGTGTATTAAATAATAACGCTTGATTTCAATTTAGTCTTTTTTATTCCCCCATTTATGAGAAACTAACACACTATATTAGCCTTAGCCGGAATGGCAATTGCAGGCTTCGTATTATAATTAAACGGACTCGCAAGCTCGTCCGTTTAAACAAAATACTCAGCCTGCAATTGCCTCCTTCCCGGCCACGGCAATAATGTACTATTGTATGACAAGTATAGACTTAAACGCAAATGTTGTGGAGATAATTGCATAATAATGACTTATTCCATAGTAAATGCGCCGAAAATATAAGTTGTGACGTCATAAGCCTGTTTAATAAAGAGTGTTTTCGGTAGGTGCGTGCAGATTTCAAATACATATAACATCAGAAAGTTTTAATGTTACGGTTGATATTCCTCTAGATTATACTTTTGATTTCCGTAATAAAATAAAAAGATACATGTTCCCTATTACGGATATTGGCGCGTTCATAGCCCAGCGGCGGAAACGATAACACAGGTGAAGCAAAGATGGCAGCGGTCAGTCCTTGGATGGGTGACCGCCTGTTTGAGTGGTTACTATAAATGAGCGCTTCCGTGCTTTGGAAGGCATGCTAAGCAGTTGATCCCGGATGCTGTTTATGACAGTAGTCGTTAAGCCGAGTTAGAGGCCTTCGGGCGGCTTAAGAACCTCTAACAGTCGAGTTGCCCACTCACTTGACAAAGGGGGGACAACTGTCACTTGCGTCCGTAGGAGCTACCTACCACAACCCTGCACGTGTCCCCTGGGTGGTACTAAAAAGTGACAAACTCAAAGGCCAAATAATGTATGCCATACGATTAAATATAGTATTTTTCACAATCGTGTTATAATAGAGAGCTTTTTAGTCGAGTACCGTGTTTAGGCCACGAAGCTTGCTGAGAGAGACAAACTCGATACTGTTGAAACGAAGTGCAGCTCATCGCTCGTACGCTTGTTGATATCTTAAAAGACATCAACGAGCGTACGACATCAAAGCGATTCTATTGGTCCAATTCATTACAGTTCAGTAAAGCAGCCACGTGATTGGTCGAATTTATTTTAGTTGTATGGAGCGTATCGAAAAGTAGTTATTTCGATTGTTTCGACAGTAACATGGACTACAACTATGAAAAGAGTGACGTTGCAGTATTCTCTATGAAGTCTTAATACAAATATTTTAATCGTCGAGTACAAAAAATAAATGACAGATACTCACTCCGAATGAGTCCGAGCCTCAGCGACGATGGCACACGCGCGTACTAAGTCCAGTTTGAGGGCGATGATGGCACTGCGCAGCTCTTCCATAGAGCACTCCTTCTTGAGCGTCGCTGCGTCTATGTTTTGGAGCTCGGCGTTTGTGTCTATGGCGTGGAGTTCGCGGTAAAACTGCAAAGATATAAATGTTTAAATACCTACCTATGCAAAGTTGTTCATGAGATATATAAACGTATGATAATAATTATTATTCGTAGAAGAAGTCAGCGACAGCTCACCTTCTATAGACATTGAAAGTTACGAAAAATGTTTTTTTTTAATTGTCCTAGAGTAAATTTAAAGCTACTAATAGAACCTTTACGCTTATATAGAAACAAAATTGTACTACAACTATGTATCTAAACGCAGTATTTCGCGACCGAAACAGCAATGTACTTGATTTTCCATACAATGATTAGTACAAATAACAGTTGTGACGTTATACCTATCAGCATGTGTCTATTAGCATGAAGCCTTTGGGTTGCCGCCAGCGAGGTCAATATTTGACTTACATTTTTGGGTATTTATGTTCTTTGTAGTTGCTCCCATACAAACATTTGCTCCTCTCCAAAAACTGGTTCGAATGCCATCGTAAAAAAATCTTAGTCATCATCCTTATTGTGGCGCTCTTTGGGGGACGCCTATGTCCAGAAGTAGACGCCTTTCGGCCGATACGATGTAAAGTAGTTTTCTACTATGATGTGTGACACTAACCTGTATCTGCGCTTTCCTGGTCTTCACCACGAAGTCATGCAGCTCCGCCTGGAACTCGTTGACCTCGCTGACGAGCATGCCCTTGAACTCCTGGTCCGCCTTCTGTTTGTTGGCCAACTCCTGCTTAGCTACTACTATGATGTGTGACACTAACCTGTATCTGCGCTTTCCTGGTCTTCACCACGAAGTCATGCAGCTCCGCCTGGAACTCGTTGACCTCGCTGACGAGCATGCCCTTGAACTCCTGGTCCGCCTTCTGTTTGTTGGCCAACTCCTGCTTAGCTACTACTATGATGTGTGACACTAACCTGTATCTGCGCTTTCCTGGTCTTCACCACGAAGTCATGCAGCTCCGCCTGGAACTCGTTGACCTCGCTGACGAGCATGCCCTTGAACTCCTGGTCCGCCTTCTGTTTGTTGGCCAACTCCTGCTTAGCTACTACTATGATGTGTGACACTAACCTGTATCTGCGCTTTCCTGGTCTTCACCACGAAGTCATGCAGCTCCGCCTGGAACTCGTTGACCTCGCTGACGAGCATGCCCTTGAACTCCTGGTCCGCCTTCTGTTTGTTGGCCAACTCCTGCTTAGCTACTACTATGATGTGTGACACTAACCTGTATCTGCGCTTTCCTGGTCTTCACCACGAAGTCATGCAGCTCCGCCTGGAACTCGTTGACCTCGCTGACGAGCATGCCCTTGAACTCCTGGTCCGCCTTCTGTTTGTTGGCCAACTCCTGCTTAGCTACTACTATGATGTGTGACACTAACCTGTATCTGCGCTTTCCTGGTCTTCACCACGAAGTCATGCAGCTCCGCCTGGAACTCGTTGACCTCGCTGACGAGCATGCCCTTGAACTCCTGGTCCGCCTTCTGTTTGTTGGCCAACTCCTGCGTAGCTACTACTATGATGTGTGACACTAACCTGTATCTGCGCTTTCCTGGTCTTCACCACGAAGTCATGCAGCTCCGCCTGGAACTCGTTGACCTCGCTGACGAGCATGCCCTTGAACTCCTGGTCCGCCTTCTGTTTGTTGGCCAACTCCTGCTTAGCTACTACTATGATGTGTGACACTAACCTGTATCTGCGCTTTCCTGGTCTTCACCACGAAGTCATGCAGCTCCGCCTGGAACTCGTTGACCTCGCTGACGAGCATGCCCTTGAACTCCTGGTCCGCCTTCTGTTTGTTGGCCAACTCCTGCTTAGCTACTACTATGATGTGTGACACTAACCTGTATCTGCGCTTTCCTGGTCTTCACCACGAAGTCATGCAGCTCCGCCTGGAACTCGTTGACCTCGCTGACGAGCATGCCCTTGAACTCCTGGTCCGCCTTCTGTTTGTTGGCCAACTCCTGCTTAGCTACTACTATGATGTGTGACACTAACCTGTATCTGCGCTTTCCTGGTCTTCACCACGAAGTCATGCAGCTCCGCCTGGAACTCGTTGACCTCGCTGACGAGCATGCCCTTGAACTCCTGGTCCGCCTTCTGTTTGTTGGCCAACTCCTGCTTAGCTACTACTATGATGTGTGACACTAACCTGTATCTGCGCTTTCCTGGTCTTCACCACGAAGTCATGCAGCTCCGCCTGGAACTCGTTGACCTCGCTGACGAGCATGCCCTTGAACTCCTGGTCCGCCTTCTGTTTGTTGGCCAACTCCTGCTTAGCTACTACTATGATGTGTGACACTAACCTGTATCTGCGCTTTCCTGGTCTTCACCACGAAGTCATGCAGCTCCGCCTGGAACTCGTTGACCTCGCTGACGAGCATGCCCTTGAACTCCTGGTCCGCCTTCTGTTTGTTGGCCAACTCCTGCTTAGCTACTACTATGATGTGTGACACTAACCTGTATCTGCGCTTTCCTGGTCTTCACCACGAAGTCATGCAGCTCCGCCTGGAACTCGTTGACCTCGCTGACGAGCATGCCCTTGAACTCCTGGTCCGCCTTCTGTTTGTTGGCATACTCCTGCTTAGCTACTACTATGATGTGTGACACTAACCTGTATCTGCGCTTTCCTGGTCTTCACCACGAAGTCATGCAGCTCCGCCTGGAACTCGTTGACCTCGCTGACGAGCATGCCCTTGAACTCCTGGTCCGCCTTCTGTTTGTTGGCCAACTCCTGCTTAGCTACTACTATGATGTGTGACACTAACCTGTATCTGCGCTTTCCTGGTCTTCACCACGAAGTCATGCAGCTCCGCCTGGAACTCGTTGACCTCGCTGACGAGCATGCCCTTGAACTCCTGGTCCGCCTTCTGTTTGTTGGCCAACTCCTGCTTAGCTACTACTATGATGTGTGACACTAACCTGTATCTGCGCTTTCCTGGTCTTCACCACGAAGTCATGCAGCTCCGCCTGGAACTCGTTGACCTCGCTGACGAGCATGCCCTTGAACTCCTGGTCCGCCTTCTGTTTGTTGGCCAACTCCTGCTTAGCTACTACTATGATGTGTGACACTAACCTGTATCTGCGCTTTCCTGGTCTTCACCACGAAGTCATGCAGCTCCGCCTGGAACTCGTTGACCTCGCTGACGAGCATGCCCTTGAACTCCTGGTCCGCCTTCTGTTTGTTGGCCAACTCCTGCTTAGCTACTACTATGATGTGTGACACTAACCTGTATCTGCGCTTTCCTGGTCTTCACCACGAAGTCATGCAGCTCCGCCTGGAACTCGTTGACCTCGCTGACGAGCATGCCCTTGAACTCCTGGTCCGCCTTCTGTTTGTTGGCATACTCCTGCTTAGCTACTACTATGATGTGTGACACTAACCTGTATCTGCACTTTCCTGGTCTTCACCACGAAGTCATGCAGCTCCGCCTGGAACTCGTTGACCTCGCTGACGAGCATGCCCTTGAACTCCTGGTCCGCCTTCTGTTTGTTGGCATACTCCTGCTTAGCTACTACTATGATGTGTGACACTAACCTGTATCTGCACTTTCCTGGTCTTCACCACGAAGTCATGCAGCTCCGCCTGGAACTCGTTGACCTCGCTGACGAGCATGCCCTTGAACTCCTGGTCCGCCTTCTGTTTGTTGGCATACTCCTGCTTAGCTACTACTATGATGTGTGACACTAACCTGTATCTGCACTTTCCTGGTCTTCACCACGAAGTCATGCAGCTCCGCCTGGAACTCGTTGACCTCGCTGACGAGCATGCCCTTGAACTCCTGGTCCGCCTTCTGTTTGTTGGCATACTCCTGCTTAGCTACTACTATGATGTGTGACACTAACCTGTATCTGCTCTTTCCTGGTCTTCACCACGAAGTCATGCAGCTCCGCCTGGAACTCGTTGACCTCGCTGACGAGCATGCCCTTGAACTCCTGGTCCGCCTTCTGTTTGTTGGCCAACTCCTGCTTAGCTACTATTGCGGCTACGCGCTCGTTTGTGCCCTTCTGCGGTGCTGGGGCGGGCTTTGGTTGAGCCTGGAAAGTTGGAATCCATGTTAACTTTTTAATCAACACACAAGCTTTTGATAACTCATGAAGGCGAAATTTACTTAATCGTTTGCTAAATTGCTTGGTTTAAACCGTGTTGCCTCGGGTCAAGAATAGGTCTAGCTCAGCCCCCTGTCGTATAAGGCGTGAACTACACAGATACGGCATAAGGCGAAGACACGGCGCAGGCAGGATGCAAAACGTTTGTATACAAAATGTACTAAGGAAACGTATTTTGATACACACAAGCGGCGCGGCGCAGGCCGTTCAATTCAACAATGGACCTTATTTCATTGTATTAAATGTCTACAATCGGTTGAAGCGCGCTGCTCCTTATGCCTTACGCCGTCTCTGTGTGGTTCACGCCTATTAGGTACGCAGGTGGAAAATGATTGTAAACTAGGTTTTTGAGTGAAAATAATCGAGAGTGCTCGCGTGTCGTGTGTTGAGCAAAAATGGCAACGGGAAATCGGCCCGCAATTTGAGGTTAAGTATACACGCCAGCGCCCTCTGAGACTTTATTCAGAATTAATGTATACGTCATAATAACAGATGGAGTTAGTATGAACAATCTTAGCTAATGTTATTAATATATTTAATAATTATAACATTAACGACTATTTCTAGTTTTATATTATACCTAAAGTTAACAAATTAAACATCTAAGCATTGTGTCGCTTACATCCCCACCCCTTAGTGCTGTCAAGCACTAGCCATCAACTGGGGAAAGCAATGCGACTCGTGTAGCGGGTCTGCGCAGCTGGCCTAAGCGTGTGCGTACATCCACTACTCGAACGCGACCATCGCGACCGGGGTGCGCCGCGCTCACTACTCCATGCCGCCAGGAACCTCGCTCTAAATTGGGATCAACCAGTACTACATAATCACCTACTTTTAACGATCTAGCCTCCCGAGTCCATTTCCGACGAGGCAGTAGCGTCGGTAAATATTCTTTAAGCCACCTAGCCCAAAACATATCTGTAAGCCGCTGGGCCACACGCCACCTTTTACGGAGGCAAAGGTCGGCATCGACATATTTACCTACATACGCAGAAGTAGACGGCATGCGATTGTGATAACATGGTGTCCAGGTGCCAGCGCGGAAGTACCAGCGTGGTATCCGAAGTGACTCCAGCTGTTTTAACTCGCCGAGCCAAACATTGTAACGAGCATGTTTCTCGGGGGGAATGCGGCATTTCCAATCGTCACCGCTTCGATGTACAACTTGAAATAAGATTTTACTTTTTATTACAAACGGAGTAAGAAAACCGTGTATATCATAAATTGACATAATAATGCTAAGCATTTTAGCCTTAGTGGGAGGAACGTTTCCATTCAAAATATCCGGCGAGATCTGAGTAGTCGATAATTTAACACTGAATGTGTCATCGGCAGGATGCCACATCAAACCAAGCGCGCGCTCAGCTGTGTTCGTAGCTCCGTCCTTGAATTGAACTGCTGACTGCGCGAGCGCATCAGCTGGTATCGCGTTCAATACGCATTTGCTGTTGCTAGACCAACCTCGTATCTCGAAGCCGCCTTTTTTATGTATGTGCGTTATATCTTTAATTAATTGAATAGCATTTTCCTCACTATCTGTGGAATAATAACAATCGTCCATGTAATGGGAGTTAATTATAACTTGCACGGCTTCGGGGTACTCGTCTTCGTATTTAAGCGCATTTTTATTTTTTATATATTGCGCGATATATGGACTACAGCATGCGCCAAATATCAGACTCTGCATCACGTATATTTTAATTGGATCAGTAACTGACGCTTGCCATAGAAATCGAAAGACGTGTTGATCCTCCGGGCGAATTTTAATACGTAAAAACATATCTTTTATATCCCCGATAATGATGAACTCTTTTTCGCGCAATCTCAACATTATACCTAAAAGTGAGTTATATAAATCAAGTCCGGTCAAAAGATAATCGTTCAGGCACATATTATTCGCAGCACGTGCAGCCGTGTCGTAAACAATACGTAATTTTCCCGGTTTATTTACATTCTGTACGCCAAAATGAGAAATGTACCATACGTGATTGACCGAAGGTTCATTCTCCTGCAACTCACGCGCATACCCTTCGGATAATAACTTATTAATTTCTTGTTGATACCTATTAGCATATTCACGGTCTTTCTCGAACTTACGTAATAAGGTTTGCATCCGAGACAAAGCATAGCGGTAGGTATCGGGCATGGTGAAGTTATCTTGTTTAAATGGCAAACCTACTTCCCACCGGTCATCAATCAGACGTGCAGTTTCGTCTAAAATCTGTGTAGCACGCAAATGTGCTTTATTTTCGCGGCATAAGGTCGAAACTCCTAATGAGTCTAAGCAATATGATTCTTTTATTAGATCATTAAGCGCATTGCAATCGAGCGTAGTACTGTCGATCCCATCATTAGAATGAGCGAGATGGCAAATATTGTGACTTACCTGTGACGCAGAGGAGTGAGCGCGACTACAGTAGCCGTGTACAGACCATCCCAGCCGACAGCGGGTTGCATACGGGGCATTTCTACCACCATGAATGATCTCGAGCGGTGCTATTACATAATAATTATCCTCGCCAATAAGCAAACGCGGCACTACACGTTCCTTACAAACCACATTTTTTATTTCGGATAATTTATCGCACGTAATTTCATTAACTGCTGATAAATTTTGCGGCGGCAAATTCAATTTAGAAATCTTACGTAAACTTATATCGTACAACTTATTGTCCAGTCCAGATATCTTGGTGCGCACCTTTGGCGCGTCAGATTGGAACACTTCAAGGCCAAACGCGTCGACAAAACGTATCGCACTGGAACTTTGAGATGTTAGACCTAGTTCATCGGCTAGACCAGAGTCCAAAATCGACACGGAAGCAGCATCGTCCAGTAACGCGAATGTCTGTACTTCACCACGGGGTCCACATAATTTCACAGGAACCACTTTTAGTAAAACGTCACCTTTCGAACTCGCATTAGGCGCCGCGACGTGAGCGACCGTAGCATCGCTTTCGCTATCACAAGCGGTGGTGCGCGGCCGTGCAAGGGGTGCGTCCGGCGGGAGCGGCGCGCTCGGGGCCTCGTGAAAGGCCGGTTCTGGTGGTAATGTTGCTGTATTAGCCTTTTTCCAGTGAAGAAGGCGGTGGTGATTTATTCCGCAGTCTTCTATGTCGCATTCAGGAGCCTCGCACGTGTTTATGTCGTGGCGTGCGGTTAAGCATTTAAAACACAATCTTTGTGTTTTAGCAAACTTCCATCTATCTCTGCGCATCGCTCGTCTAAATACACGGCATTCGGGTAATGCATGTGCGCTTTTTTTGCAAAAGGAGCATGATGTAGTTTCAGTGCGCATAGTGGTGAGTATGGGACGAGAATAACGATTATTGTTGTCAAAACGTTTAACATAGGGCTCGTTCTGGGCTGGTTTTCTGACTTCACGCGGTTGAACAGCTCCGGTGACAAGGGTCATATCAGCTTCTTTTTTCAAAAATTGTGCCAGCAATTCTAGTTTCGAGCCACCCGCTAAAATCTTCTCATAAGCGTATTCTGTCCACTTTCCCAATAGTGTGCTCGGTAGTTTACTTGTAACAGCTGACGCGAGCTCAGGATTGCGTAAATGGTCACTCTGTTTTAGCGCACGTATAGTAGCAACGCAGTTGTTTACTTTTGTTGCAAAGTTAACTAACTCTTGCTGATAATGAGTAGGTAAGGGTTGTAACTTACGCAGTTGCGATGTTATGTTGTAAATAATGATCTCTGGTCGTCCAAATTTGAGTTCGAGAGCCTCCATAATATCTGTTGACGAAGTATTACCAATCAGCAAATCCGTGACGGCTTCTTTAGCTTCGCCTCGCAGTGCTCGTCGAAGTCTGGACAAATTCTCGTACTCCGTAAAGTTGCATGAGGATACTGACTCGTCGTATGCATTTTTAAAATGTAGCCATTCGATACTGTCTCCACTAAATACAGGTAGATCGCGCGGAGTGGCGAAACGGCTTAGTAAACGCTCTTCACGTTGCGACGATGACTGATCCATCATATTCTTTAAGGTGTTTGCCAATTCCAGGATGCTGCTGGTGTTGTCCACATGCTGTGCTGGTGCTGCACGGTCGGTAACGGGTGCGACCGGCTCAGGTAGCACAGGTGGGCGGTACTCGGCAGTGTGTTGTTCCTGGTTCAACCAGTCTGCTACACGGTCAGGCACTTCACTCACATTTAAGACGTCGGCTTCTTCTTGATGTTCGGCGTCGGCAGCGGCCAAGTCAGCTTCTAGGCGCTTGTCTATCAACTCCATTTGGATTCGGGCCTTGGCTTCGGCTGCTTGTAACTCCAACTGTTTGCGCCTTGCCACTGATGATGCCGTTGACCTCTTACTGGTGCTGGCAACGGAAGGTGGGCGCTTGGGTTCTTCCTTGAGACTACCGCTTGTACCAGGTATGGGGTCCAAAGCATACGTAGGCTCCGATTGTGCCTTGGCTATCGCTTGATTGGCCAGTTGTTGTTGACGACGTGTCACAACCATTTTCTTCGGTGGCGTATTATACATGGATAAGCACTGTACACATTGATCCGGTTTCGAAGACCAGCTTATTATTAGGTACGCAGGTGGAAAATGATTGTAAACTAGGTTTTTGAGTGAAAATAATCGAGAGTGCTCGCGTGTCGTGTGTTGAGCAAAAATGGCAACGGGAAATCGGCCCGCAATTTGAGGTTAAGTATACACGCCAGCGCCCTCTGAGACTTTATTCAGAATTAATGTATACGTCATAATAACAGATGGAGTTAGTATGAACAATCTTAGCTAATGTTATTAATATATTTAATAATTATAACATTAACGACTATTTCTAGTTTTATATTATACCTAAAGTTAACAAATTAAACATCTAAGCATTGTGTCGCTTACAACGCCTAAGGGAAGTGCCTCAGAGAAGGCGACCAGGATGTCCGAAACTAGCCCGCAAATGCAAGGCTCGCACCGGAGGTTTCAATCTGAGATCTTAGAATCCTCCGAATTACACTGCGCAAATGGCGGTCGACGTGGAGATTTTAGTGGGTAGAAATCCATACTTAATAATTTAAATGCGAAAGTAACTATATCTGTCTGTTAACTTTTCACGCTTACATCGCTGAACCGATTGGGATTAAAATTGGGACTGGGGAAGGACATAGGAGAGTTTTAACCCGGATATCTCCCCGTAAGCTGCGAGCTACCTGCAGGTTTCTTGGTAAGCAGCTATGTGCTGATGACTTTTGTATGTTAAAGGCACTACACACTGGGAAATCAGAACATACCTGTGCAGGAGTTGCCGCCGGCGCTTGGACTTCTGGTGGCTTCGCTGGTTGAGCCACTTGCTGTGGCTGTTGTTGAACACTCGGAACTGGATACCATAAAAAGAACATCAACATTACTTAAATTCAATTTTCAACACATTTGCTCGTAACGTGCCTCTTATTGTGCCGCTTTTGGGCTCATAATCCTGGGTATTAAACACGCGTGTTTAATAACATTACGACACACGTGTTGTAATGTTTATATCCCGATTAAGACACGTTGGCACCTTGCAGCAAGGTGTATGTATAGACTCGGCGCATTCTTAAATTGACCGGGTTATACAGGTTTGTTTTTAATTCTCGGCAAATGGATTCTTACTCGACTAAACAAATTAAATCCTTCTTGTGGATTAATTGATTATTTCTTGTTGGATATGATATAGAAACGTTTCATTTAGTAAAACTATTTACTTTTGATAACATTTTACATGAATTTATATTGAATAAGAAAATATTTATTTTATTTTGTATTGGCTGTTTAGAGATTTCATCTAAGCCACGCTGCGGGCGCACTGCGCGGCGCGAACTTCACGAAAAAAAATAGTTGCGCGCCATTATAGGTAATTTTACAAATATTTGTAAACATTGATGATTCGTGTTTGGTTATTGTTAAAAATGTTGACTCGTAGTGAATAGAAAAGTAATAAATAGAATTGACACCACTGTACATTCTTGGAGATGTACAAATATGTGAGTAAAAACCTGTTGTCATCAATAACTAAAGGAAACAACTTAGGAGCCTGTAACATGTTAATTTTATGAAAAAGGATTTTTTCCTCGCAAATGTGTTGAAAAACGTCGTATGACACGCGTGAGCTTTGATAATTACATCCTCGGCTCTATTATCACGCTCACCTGCGGTTCGCGTGACAATTCCGCCTCTGATGTAATGATCAACATACCTCACTTGTATCATAATGTACTATAATGGCCCTGGATGACAAACACATGTTTTATAATAAGTCGTAAACGGTGTGGGTCATACATATTATAATAAGTCGTAAACGGTGTGGGTTATACATATTATAATAAGTCGTAAACGGTGTGGGTCATACATATTATAATCATTCGTAATATAAGTATGCATAAGTAAGTTAAACGTCCGAGTGCTCGACGCTGTACCAGTATATGGCATGGGCACTCTATGTCAATGTGACGTAGATTAAATTCGAATGAAGAAAAATCCTCTTAGATCGAATTTAACCCTTATTGCTTTGACATAAACCCGACGCGAGTCATGGCGTCTTAGTCATCTGGTTCCTTTCTTCAAAAACAAGGGTGACGTTACACAATGTGGCAACTATAGGGGCATAAAATTGACATCACATACATTGAGAGTGTGGGAACGCATACTTAACAGGCGCATCCTCACGATGACGACAATAACATCAAACCAGTTTGGGTTCACACAATCGCGCTCAACAACGGATGCTATAAAGGCCGTGAGGATACTCACGGAGAAACAGCGACTGAATAAAGAAGATTTACACCTTATCTTCATTGACCTTGAGAAGGCATTCGATCGTGTCCCAAGAGAGCTGGTCTGGGAGGCTTTGAGAGCACAGGCGCTACCCGAATGCTACATAACCTTGATCCAGGATATGTACAGAAACGTGCGCACAAAGGTAAAGAGCCCTGCCGGCACTAGCCGGGAATTGGAAGTGCGCGTCGGTGTGCATCAAGGATATGCACTTAGGCCTCTCCTTTTTAACCTTGTTATGGACTACATCACAAGAAATATCCAAACTCAGCTGCCTTGGAATCTCCTCTATGCCGATGATGTGGTGCTTATAGCCAAAACCCCAGACGAACTGCAAACGTCCTTGTCTGCATGGGTAAATGCGCTCGAAAAATCAGGACTTAAAGTGAATAGGACGAAGACGGAACACATGGAATGCCGCTTTAGTAATGGAAACAATCTTAACGGGTCTTCTACAATCTACTACCCCGACGCAACTGCAGTTCCAAAGGTCACCCAATTTAAATACCTCGGCTCAGTGCTTACCCATGCTGCCGATATAGATGCGGATGTAAAGCATAGAATAAATGTTGCCTGCCAAAAATGGCGGTCATTAACAGGGGTTCTATGTGACCCACGAATGCCTATCCGCACTAAGGGCAAGGTTTACAAAACGGCAGTTCGGCCGGCTCTAATGTACGGCGCAGAATGCTGGACGGTAAAAGAGACGCATGTACAGAAAATACACACGACGGAAATGAAGATGCTAAGATGGTCAGGGGGAGCAACCAGGCATGACAAAATCAGAAACGAGTATGTTCGAGGTAGTTTCAAAGTTGCTCCAATACCAGAAAAGCTTTCTGAAAGCCGTCTTAGGTGGTATGGCCACGTCATGAGACGACCTGATGACTACGTTGTCAAAAAGGCCTTAAACATCCCGGAACGTAAAAGAGGCAGAGGCCGCCCCCCTTCTACATGGTGGACCAGCATGACCCGGCTTTTGAAAAAGGAACAATTACCAGACCCGATAACCCAAGACCGAGCGACTTGGCGCCGATTAATTAGGAGAGCCGACCCCACTTAACGTGGGAACAGGCACAGAAGAAGAAGAAGAAGAAGCTTTGACATTTATTTATTTATTGAACCATAAAAATGTGCAACATGACAGTATTAACCAAAACGTTACAGCGATTCAACTTAACCTAAATTACTAAACAAAATCAAGTACCTACTAACTAGAAACTAAAACTAAAAACAATCCAAACATAAAGTGCCCATGCCATATACTGGTATAGCGTCGAGCACTCGGACGTTTAACTTACCCATTGTATTTACATAAATAAATAAATTTTATTTAACAGCAGCTTTTTAGTGAAGGAAAACCTCATGAGGAAACCGGTTTAATCTCAGCAAGTTTTCCCTCTAGGTTGGAAGGACAGATGGCAGTACCTTTCGTAAGACTAGTGCCTACGCAAATCTTAGGATTAGGTGTGAATGCGACTCCAGGTTCCTTTAGGGTACAACCGAGAAAAAGCTGGGGGGATTGTGAAATATTTGAAGCAGTTTTTATGGTTCCGTACCCAAAGGGTAAAACGGGACCCAATTACTAAGACTCCGCTGTCCGTCTGTCACCAGGCTGTATTTCATGAGCCGTGATAGTTAGACAGTTGAAATTTTCACAGGTGATGTATTTCTGTTGTCGCTATAACAACAAATACTAAAAAAACAAATGAAATAAATATTTAAGGGTATACAAAAAACGTGTTTTTAGGCCGTTTTTATGGATAATGGTACGGAACACTTCGTGCGCGAGTCCGACTCGCACTTGGCCGGTTTTTTTTTACTTGGACTCTGAAATATCAGTTGGACTGGGCTTAGCAACACATACCAGCTCCGAAGGCAGTGTGAGCGTTTGCGGGCGGCGCGCCGAACAAGCTCGTGGGCGCGCCGAACAAGCTCGAGGGCGCGGACACTGCGGGCATCTGTTGTGGGGGCGGAGCCACTTGCACGGGCTGAAAATAAAAGATTTTTCAAGAAACCCAATTTTTTTTTTACAAATATTATGCCTATGTATGATTCTAACGACTCCTCACGTGTTGAAATCCATCAAGCCTCTTAAGGCCACGACGTAGGGCGTAGGCTCAGAAAACGGAATTTAAAAAGTCGTAGTGCTTGTTTGGATCATAATGCGGCTGCCCTAAATTTAATTAGCAATCTTGAGGCCTTTCTCGAGGGACTACAGCTATTCGGATCCTGAGTTTTTGAGTTTCGCTCGATAGAAAAAAATCACCTATGCTCGTGATTATAACATAATGAAAATACCATTAAAAAATAGTAAAAAAATTATGCACAAAAGCTAAAGATATTAAAATTGTTTCTAAAAGTCGGTAATATCATGTTTGAGGGAACTAGGCTATTATAATGATATTAGTGATTGCATAAAAAAGAACTAGTGTTTATTTGAATTTAGAATTCGAAAACAAAAGAATGACTCGAAATCGGCTCAACCCTTTTAGTACAGCGTTCGTTCAAAGTTGGCAAGTCAATTGTGAAAATGGAAATTTCGAAGAAAAAATTACGTGCAATAATTTTTTACAACTTCAAAAGTGGCTTAAGGCGAAGTGAGATCCGAAAACGGATATTTAAAAAATCGTAGCTCTTGTTTGGATTATAATACGGCTGACCTAAATTTAATTAGCAATCTTGAGGCCTTTTTCGAGGGAAATCAGCTATTCGAATCCTGAGTTTTTGACTTTCGCTCGATAGAAAAAAATCACGAACTTAGGTCTAAAATACACTTAAAAAAATCGTAACAAATTATGCACAACAGCTAAACATATAACATGATATAACAATTAGTTTTAAGAATCGGCAATGTCATGTTTGAGAGAAATCAGCTATTACTTTTTTATTTAAATAAACGCACAAAGAAATAAAATAAAAAAACATGATATCCGCGTTTCTTAACACGCACTTTTTTCTTGCTCACGCTTATGCTAGATGAGAGGGAGAGAAGACCGTGAGCCTACGTCGCTGCAATAGCTGCAGAGGGTGCCAAAGAAATACACATAAAACATGCATGAATACGGTATTTGACAAAAGTCAAATCAGCTTCTTTTTATGAAAAGTCAAAAACGCTCTGTTAGTATGGAATTTGTAGGGATTACTTGGTTGTGACGTGACAATCAAATAACGTCCTTATTTGTAGTATTTATGAATTTAAATGGTTTCCGAGTATTTTCGCAATGTTTATCTGTTGCTAATGAAAAAACAATTTATTTTCACTGTTGTCAAATACCCAATGGGGAACTTGCATGGGACTTCCAATTTCGAATAAATTGCACTCAATCGATGCGGATATACGTAGAGATATCATACAAAAGAAAAAAAAACGATTTTATTAGTTTTACCTAACGTTAAAATTACGAAAATTTATTTTTTATTTTTTCGATAAAATAACGTAACAGTTACATAGAATATTAAATTAGAAATGATATTTTGTATGACAAGTATAGACTTAAACGTAAATTTTGTGGAGATAATCGCAAATGAATGACTTACTCCATAGTAAAGGCTATGCTGTGACGTCATAGCATAAGCCCGTTTAGTATAGAGCGTTTTCGGGGGGTGCCGGCGCGCGCAGATTTCAAATGCATATAACATCAGAAAAATAAATCATAACAAAGTTTTAATGCTACAGTAGTTTTAATGCTGGATTAAACTTTTGTTTTTCGTAATAAAATATTAAGATGCAAGTTCCCTATTATACACACTCGAAGCACATTTTTTTTGATAAATGGCCTAGTCTCACTTGCACGGTTAGCACAAGACGGCGCGCGAGCTCTCTCGATTTTTCTCGCACTATCCGTCTCTCTCTTATTAGAAAGCTTAGAAAGAGACGTATATAGTGCGAGAAAAATCGTCTTGTGCTAACCGTGCCGATGGTAAGTGACGACTGAGCCAAAGATGGTTAACTGGTTGAGTAATAGGCCATTCACTCCCTTTCTGCCCCAGTCGGGTAAATAGGGCATGGTTAGCAGCAACAGTGCCTTATGGCATTAAGTCCGCTATAACGGGCCCATAACCTGTTGACATTTAAACGAGTTGTACGATACTAAGTTATTAGACCTTACATGTACGTACGTTGTTGTTTGTTAATCGGGACGATGTCTTAAAGTGAAAGACGTGACCGTCCTCGGTGAGTATCTTTATTGAACTAAAATAACAATGTAATAATAGTAGTTTATGCAATCGTTATGTAGGATGAGTGGAATGGAACGTCAGAATGAACGAATTAGTGACAGAGCAAGAATGATTAGAAGGATGTACGAGTGTGAAAGAGAGAGCGAATGCGTGACTGGGGATTTTTGAAGGAGAAACGGAAAAAAGGAGGCTAAGATTAACGCTAAGACGAGGTGGTTGTAATTTTCCGTTTATTTCACGATTATAAGCATTTACTTGTTTAAAAGTGGTTTCAGTACGCCCCAATCGCACAAATTGGTGTTAGAAGTGCGGATTTGGTAAATTTCAAGAAATTAAGACGAAGACGACGTGGAAAATAAGTCACCGTTAATCCGTTACGAAGACGACAGTAAGAAGTCGAAATGCCTCCAAAAAGAGACGATGACGAGAACGAAACTACATCAAGTGGCGGCGGTTTTCTCCATTTAACCGAAGGCCTGGTTCCTCGATTCAGCGGGCAGGATAAGACGTACCCTGCTGCCCGATGGATTCACGACGTCGAGGACAACGCCGAGATATTTGGATGGACGGCGGTCCAGCAGCTTTTGATGGCGAGACGATCGCTGACCGGCACAGCTCAGTTGTGGTTGCGGTCAGAGCGCACGTTTAATACTTGGGACGACCTTAAGACGAGTATTGGTAAAGACGTGAAAACAGTACACGAGATGATGAGCGCCCGATATAAAAAACGTGATGAATCATGCCTGGAATATATGTTCATCATGAAAGAATTAGGAAGAAGGGGTAAGATGCCCGACTACGTTGCTATTAAATACATCGTCGAAGGTATTAAATACAACGAAGTCAACAAAGTTATGCTGTACGGCGTTACAAGTTACAACGATCTCAAAGAGAAGCTAAAGATCTACGAGCAACTGAAAGAAAACATGTCCAGTTCAAGTTCAACCCGTGATATAAATAGATCAAAGCAGGCTGACAAGACGAACACTACGACGAACAGGCGAGTTTTTACCCGATGTTACAGCTGTGGAGAAATGAATCATGCATCATCAGAATGTCCACATAAAGACAAAGGATTGAAATGCTTCAAGTGCAATCAATTCGGCCATATTGCTTCTCATTGTAGAATGTCACAAGCGACAACTTCACGAGGCGGAACGAACGACGTGAGCGCAGCAGCGAGCGGTGAGGTTGGCAGCATTGCGAAGAGTGTCTTCAAGCTACGTAGGTGGCGCTGCGGACGGCGCGCGACGGAATTTTGTTGGCCAAACGAACGTCATGACGGACGGCGGCCATGTTGGCTGCACTGACACTGACACAAGCATGATGGCGGACGAAGAATGTTTGTCAACAACTGTCAGATCGGAAGAAACAAACTTGGTATCTATTGAAAATCGCCCTGCTGAAATGAAGCGCAGCCGCTTAGTATCTTTGCGCGTTGATAAAATAAAAATAAAAATAAAATAAATATTACGGGACAATCTTACACAAATCAACCTAGGCCCACGGTAAGCTCAGTAAGGCTTGTGTTGTGGGTACTAGGCGATGATATATATAATATATACATACATATAGATACTTATATACACAACATCCATAACTCAGGAACAAATATTCGTGATTTATACACAAATAAATGCCCTGACCGGGATTCGAACCCGTCTTCACAGTTATCTTATACAGCTCCTGGATTCATAAGATGACTGCTGGCGGTCATCTTATGAAACTATACGAGCTCCGCGACGAGCTCGTGGAGCTCCAGGATTAAAAAGTATGTGATCTTAGGTTCGTGTACGAAATCTTATTTCAAAGATTAAAGTCGACGAGTAGAAAAAATGTATAAGGTAAACGGCGTAATGACGCACGCTCGGGTGCATCGTAAGCTTAATAATAAATTGTCGAGTGTGCTCGTACACTAACAACACCTTATTATGACCAAACAAACAACTTAAATAAAATACGGAGCGTTGTTCCAGGTGTGAACGTTTTTACAGAAATGACCACCTGAGAGCGAGACAAGACATACGTCAGATACTCTGAGGTTCTATTTTCAAAACTACTTCAACACGCCATATATACTTTATTTCATAGTTCGAAATTATCAAGATAATTACGCTTCTTGATTATTATCACCAGTATACTACTCAACTTTGCATAATCTGAACTGAACTTTTCTTGTAAGGGGACGGCGGTCCCACGGCGCGGCACGTCACATTGACACTTCGTGCGTTCGCATAGACGCAAGTGCGGAAACACACGTTCGAATACAGTTCACTTTCACGAGCGCAATGCTTTATTATTATCAATCGATAATTATCCATCTGTTATTATCGTGATAATTCTTCTTCTTACTGTGCCATGTCCTCATCGGACGTCGGCGACCATCTCTCGGAACTTATTTCTATCCTGTGCCATTCTGCTCAGGTTGGGAGCGTCATCAATCATAATTATCCTTTCGAACCCGGCTTTATTTTATATTGTGCAATAAAGTTTAAATAAATAATTAAATAACAGTAGTCACAACTTCGAGGGGGTGGCAACGGTGCACCGTGCGTGGAAGCGAAACCGCACTCAAATCTCTCACTCCCTCGTATGATTTTTTTCATGGTCAATAGGTTAGGGCTCCATTATCATCCCAGCTCAAAGAGGCATAATGCATCGTCGTATGGTGTAAATTTATGTAGCTCCTACGGATTAACATACATGTTTTTCTTTTTAGCAAAATAGTTAAAGCTTTAATCCTGGGACTTACATTAGGCTGTGGCGCGGCTGGTGGTGGGGCAACGGGTTGACTTTGCGCAGGGAATGGCGTGTTACTGTAACAATTATGATTAATATTAGGAAGTAACAACTGGGAATTAAATTTGAAATAAAAACGACACTAAAAGGAGGATGCTTTTTCTGAGCGCATTGGCGTGTCGATGGGATATAATAGCTATATGCTGACCCGTTGGATAAGTGTACATGCACGATAAGTTATAATTTACTTTGAAAACAAAGTTTTAACCGACGAAAAATCAATCATCCCCTATTTTCGTACCCTTAGGGTTGGTTTTTTTTTTCCAAATTTATATGGGACCAACTTCGGGTTATACCCTTTCCAATAAAAAAAGAATTATCAAAATCGAACTACTCTGTAAAAAGTTATGCGTGGTCATACATAAAAAAATATATATATACGCGTCGAATTGAGAACCTCCTCCGTTTTTTTCGTCGGTTGAAAATAGAATAAAATAAAATTATTATTGTAACCTACTAACACTTAGATTCAGAAGCACACATTTGTAATAATAACACTATATGGGTTCTATGCCTGAAATAAATAATTGAATTGAATCTGAAGGCTGAAATTGAAGGCCTTTGGGCGGCTAGAAATCATGGAAAAAAAGTTGGCGTGTAGGTGTCATTTTCATTTGGGGTCATTTTTTATCAATAAAATTATGACTTATTAAACTGACCTGACTACAGTAACGGGCATGCAGATCTGAGGTGCCCCCTTGTTCAGGTTGATGATATTGAATACAGTCAGCACTCCAGTCTGTGACAGCACGTGTAGCATCGGCATAAACGGTAGCTTCTCGTTTTCGCCTGTATACATAGAAAGTAAATTGTAAAGTATCAGTATAGTCATTAAAAAAGCCATTTCGCAATTGTGTTTACCCGAACTGCCAGGCAAAATCAACTTTAAGGTGCTCAAAAATATTTGAACATTGCACTCTAAAGTTACCATAAGTGCGAGCGAGAGATTGGTGTTCGGCCTCTCGCTCCCATGTATGTATGTGCCGAGCCCTAAGGCCTTGACAATAAAATTGCGTTCAGATATTTCTGAGCACCTTCTTCACTCCGATACATCTGATGGAGGCCCAAAAAATAATATCTTTTGAAAATCACCGTTTCTTAATTGTAAGTCCGTCTTCAAACGTGGTGAATGCTACACACCTTTAAAATACAATCGTCAAAGAGATCTAAGCTAACATTTAGAGGATGACTAGTAGAGAAAGCTCCATGACGTTAAGTGCGCCTTTTGTACGTAAAGATTTTAATTTAAATAATAAAATAAAAGCCATTGGCTATGAAGAGATTCAATTCAATAAAGCAAACTATAAGAATTCACATTTACCCCAAGGCAGTTGATGTATAGCCGCTGTGTCGATTGTGACTCCAATAGGATAGTTCTCTTGTTTCTTGTCTGTCAAGGGTAACTCGGGCCGGGCCTCGTCCGACTAGAAATATGAAAAAAAAATACAATTACTAGATGTCCGCGCGCTCACCCACACACGCACTCACACACTCACTCACACACACACACACACACTCACTCATACACGCACTCACTCACACACGCACTCACACTCTCGCTGACACATGCACTCACTCACACACACGCACTCACTCACTCACACACTCACTCACATACTCACTCACACACTCACTCACACACTCACTCACACACTCACTCACACACGCACTCACACACGCACTTCAAAGGTGCTGCAACACAGTGTACTAACGCAGTCTCCAGTTGTAAACAAACTTATGTTTTTGAACAATAAAGATTTATTACTATTTAAAGATCCTTTGCCAGAATCAGTGAAGGGGTAAATTAACAACTAAAATACGAATTAAAACCATATGGGAAACGAGATTCCAAACCAAAATTTAGTCTAATCACAAAGGCGAGATCCCCTTCATATAATTCCGTACTAAATATTAGTAAATAGATCCTTACTTATGCTAAACAATATTTGGAAAACCAATTAATAGTCCATAATATATTTCAATCTGGCACAAATATAAGTAGGTAACAATATTTTAGGATATGCGATAGTTTGAAGTTGCCGTCACTATTTTATTCATCTGTCGGATACTAACTCGAGGGTAGCCTCATTGTGCCAGTTTCAATTGACATAAATGCATAAAAAAATAATAACATTAAAAGCGATCACAATTTGAAATGTTTTATGTAATTAAAAATAACTCTAACAATATGGTAACGCCGGCAATCTAAATTAGAAACATTAAAAACTTTTTAAAACGAAGAGTCTGCCAGTGCCTCTACAGACAGAAGAAAAATATAACTGTCTTGTCACTGTGAGCATAACATGTCATTCCGCTAAATAAATATTGAATTATTCATTTCATTAATACCGCGAGTTTAGTCCGTGTCCGATGCTCGTTTAATTGACCTCTTGCAAGTGCCTTAGTTTATGTGCGGTTTAACGTCGTCTTCGGCGGGTAATAGTTTACGTACATCGTGAGTTCAGACAAAAGAATCAATGGCAACGGATATTGTGCCTAAAGGGCTTCACAGATGTTACGTGCATTCTCAAGTCCGATCAGGCGGCCTGACGTCCAAAATCTATCAAGCTCACACATTGAACAATTGACAACATTTCAAACTATGTTATGATGCCTAATTCGAAAACCATTTCGGTAATTATGTTACCTGAACGTAATAAAGTAGTTTTCAGACTTCATTTCTCATCCGTTTTTAAGAAAATCGCAAAATTGTATTTATTAAATGTGGTTTAAGCCGTGCGTGACGTCAATACTACGACAGTCATATCAAAGGTGTGCAAGCTGCAATACAGAGCCGTAACGTTGACCTCATAATTTAGTTACAACCTTCTGGAATTCGCTACTTTTCAATTTGACGAATTTCTGAATGAAACTTACAATTTACAAAAAAAAACACGAGCCGCTTAAAAAAACATTTACTAGCAAAATAAATCATAAAATGGCCCACTTGAAAAAATGTTGCCAATTCACACACTTGCAGTTGGTAGAAATCGTCTGTTCTAAACTTCGAGGAGAAACTATAATAGTCTGCGATGTAATACGTTTAACTGACAGGTTTATATCGCCCAGCGAACTTTTAATCTGTCGGACCTTTAACGTGCCTACTGTGAGATAAATAACACAATTCCCACTGATAGTGGTGCCAGGATAAATAAATACAACACGGATTATAGGTAAGTTGCTTCTTACGTTTGACACATTCACTGCCAACAATTTCGCAGCGCCCAAAGTGTTAAGTTACTATTCCATATACAGCAATCGGACGGGCGCATTGAGCAAGAAAAAAGCGGCCAAGTGCGAGTCGGACTCGCACATGAAGGGTTCCGTAAAATAAATTGCGGTTTACGATTTATGACGTATTAAAAAAAAACTACTTACTAGATCTCGTTCAAACCAATTTTCGGTGGAAGTTTACATAGTAATGTACATTATATATTTTATTTAGTTTTATCATTATCTTATTTTAGAAGTTACAGGGGGGGGGGGGGGGGGCACACATTTTACCACTTTGGAAGTGTCTCTCGCGCAAACTATTCAGTTTAGAAAGAAATGATATTAGAAACCTCAATATCATTTTTGAATACCTATCCGTAGATAACCCCACACGTATGGGTTTGATGAATTTTTTTTTTGAGTTTCAGTTCTGAGTATGGGGTCCCCTAAAATTTAATGTTTTTTTTTAGATTTTTGTGTGAAAATCTTAATGCGGTTCACAGAATACATCTACTTACTAAGTTTCAACAGTATAGCTCTTATAGTTTCGGAAAAAAGTGGCTGTGACATACGGACGGACAGACAGACATACATGACGAATCTATAAGGGTTCCGTTTTTTGCCATTTGGCTACGGAACCCTAAAAATGGGATAAGTATTTAAAAACAAAAAAAAAATTTCAAAAGTGACAACAAAAAATATCTATACCTATACTCGTAATTATTATAATTAACGAACCTGCTCACAAAATGTCACGAGAATCGATTGAGAAATGCGACCTGTAGAGAAGACCAGCCGGACAGAAACAATTTTCGGCCAAAGCTGAAGCATAGAACTTCGTTCGCTTCGCTCGCTCGTTCGATTATAACACTGTTAAATCTCACAATGTTTATGATATGGTGGGTCTGAGACTGGGATACGCACGACCTAATTTGCTCAAGTTATAAATGGACTTACCTGACACCATTGTAGCCAACTCGTGCCATCTGCAGTCCCAAGAGTGGCAATTTCCATGCTGTTCGACGATGAACACAGTATCACATTCCTAAAACAAGAACCAGCATTAAAACCACTCAAAATTCAACTTTAGCACGAATGCTTTAAAGATCACAATCACTTACCATTCCGGGAGCCCTTGCAGATAGTAATACCACGGTCGGCTGGTTCCCATACTGTAGCAAATATCTTCGTAGTTCAGACATGACGGCTGCCCGCCTTTGGGTGTATTCACGATTGTTACGACTGGAAAATACAAAACAATGCCTTAAAACTCATATAATATTCTTAAGGTTCCGCGTCAATGAACAGACTATGTTTTTTTTGACGTGATAATGTCTTATAAATCGATGAACACCGGCAGCACGCACGAAAAAGTATGACTCATTGTCCCGTTCCGCATGAGCCGAGCGTTCGGCTTTATGACGTTATCACGTAAAATTATCGTCCGTAAACCGACTTTATAGCCAAACATTTTTTTTTGTAAGCCTTTATATACAAAATTAATACTATGAACTTATATTTGGAGTTTCGTCGCCATCATAATTACGTCCAGAGAAGATACATAATTATTGAAAGAAAAAAATCGTGAAGTGTAAAGACTTTCAGACGAAAGTAGCATCCTGCCTCTTTTTCCCCCATAGTCCTACTGAAAGGACTTATTCTCTTAAAGTAATTTGAATCATTTTCAATTGGAACTGTTGCATTTGTTTTGTTCAAGTTGTCTTCTTAACAAAATCAATTCAACTATACCAACACTAAATGATTCAAATTTCAATGACATTTTTAGGGTTCCGTAGCCAAATGGCAAAAAACGGAACCCTTATAGATTCTTCATGTCCGTCCGTCTGTCTGTCTGTCTGTCCGTCCGTATGTCACAGCCACTTTTTTCCGAAACTATAAGAGCTATGTACTGTTGAAACTTGGTAAGTAGATGTATTCTGTGAACCGCATTAAGATTTTCACACAAAAATCGAAAAAAAACATTAAGTTTTAGGGGTCCCCATACTCAGAACTGAAACTCAAAAAAATAATTTTCATCAAACCCATACAGATAGGTCTTCAAAAATGATATTGAAGTTTCTAACATCATTTTTTTCTAAACTGAATAGTTTGCGCGAGAGACACTTCCAAAGTGGTAAAATGTGTGTCCCCCCCCTGTAACTTCTAAAATAAGAGAATGATAAAGCTAAAAAAAATATATGATGTCCATTACCATGTAAACTTCCACCGAAAATTGGTTTGAACGAGATCTAATAAGTAGTTTTTTTTTAATACGTCATAAATCGTAAACCGCAATTTATTTCACGGAACCCTTCATGTGCGAGTCCGACTCGCACTTGGCCACTTTTTTTATCGTATCACACTCGACCACTAACGAAAGGCGATTTGACCAGTGTTGCCACTTAGGGTGGGTTGTACTATACCTTCTGTAAACAATCTGAATGTATGGAAAGTTTGACAAGTTTCTATGTAATGCCGGCGCCATATTTAACGTTGATCATGATCAGTCTATAATCGTATCGTAAGTCGGTGCAACCCGTCCTTAGACTTGTAATAAACTAACCTGGTTTACTGTTGTCCGTTGCATTTCGATACACCACAGCAAATTGAAACGTTGATATCCAGTGAATAGCCAGCGCTTCCACTGGTGCATCCTGGAATATGTTGGGGGCGGGGAATGACTTAGTGAGTGTCAGGTCGGGCTTGTACTGGCAGATTGTGCCATCGTTGTTTCCTACCACCAACTGCTTGCCTTTTGGACTCCAGCAGATGCATCTGTAAATAAAATATTGACACTAATATTATAGTACTGGTCATTGAAGGAAGTTTTTAAATCCAGAGAGCTACCCATGCAAATAAAGAGGAAAACCTTCGACACATGTGTACTTCCAGTCATTACATATATGGTTGTGAAACCTGGGCCTTCACCAAACAACACAGAGAAAAATTGGAACGCTGTGAAAGAGCCATAGAGAGGAGCGTTACAGGAATAAGGAAACAAGAAAAAGTGAGAAGTAGCAAAATAATAGAAATAACCAAAGTTGCGGACATAACTACTAGAATAGAACAACAAAAGTGGAGATGGGCAGGCCACATGATCAGAGACCCTCGTGATAAATGGAGCAAAATAGTCTCTGATTGGTACCCCAGAGATGGAAAGCGAAGCAGAGGACGCCAGCGAATAAGATGGGAAGACGACCTTAAACTCACAGCTGGTAACCTCTGGAGAAGAGTAGCACAAATGGAAGATGTTGGAGGAGGCCTATGCCAAGAGGCACACTGAACTACGGGACATTATATAACTACACAAAATCAAATGTCTAGACATACCTTAGTAGTTCAGGACAAAAGGGTTTATTATTATTACTAATAAGTGCACACTGCACACGGAAGAAGAAGGAAAAATAATTAAAAAAATCTTGGCATATACTTTTAGCCCTCTACCCGGCAGTTAAATGTTTAAAAACCTGATAGTTTAGAAAAATATATGTTTTTTTTTTAATTTAATTTTAACTGTTTTATTTGTTAAATAACACCTTTTGGTACCTAGGTTGCTTGATTTTGGTTTTGATTTATTATCAGAACAATTTTTATGGCCCATTTAGATCACATAAATGAGGTATCTCTAAAAAACTGGCTTTAACCTGTTAAATGTACCCAATTTGGTGTTTAAAATAATAAATCAAAACCGAAATCAAGCAACCTAGGTACCAGAAGGTGTTATTTAACAAATAAAACAGTTAAAATTAAATTAAAAAAAAAAACATATATTTTTCTAAACTATCAGGTTTTTAAACATTTAACTGCCGGGTAGAGGGCTAAAAGTATATGCCAAGATTTTTTTAATTATTTTTCCTTAAACGTACATAAAATCACGCAACTTTTCATTACAGTTCCGTATCAAAATACCAAAATTTTAAAAATTCGCTCCACCCTAACCAGCAGCCATCAGTTACCACTACGTCGGTGGAGTGTTAACTTGCACCAAGTGCGCTCGGACTTTTGTGAGAAAAATATGGTACTTACGTAAGCCACTTGAGAGCGCACCAGAGAGTAGAAGAACAACATTCTAGTAATAATAACTGTTATTAACAAATAAAAGCCAGAATACACAGTCGCTTTGGCCGAAATCGGTCAGGACAACATCATCATCATCAAATGCACAAGTAACATTGTCTGTTTGTTACATTGTCATGCCTAAACTACTAAACTAATTTTGATAAATAGGACCTTGGGGAAGTATATAGGCATTTTACAAGCTTTATATGAACTTGACCTGTTCGTATATAAGTATGTAAGTTGTCCAACAAAATTTACAATCCATTTTTTAGTCACTTGGTGTTATCCGATTGAGCTGAAATTTTGGGCTGGTACCATCAAGCTGATCTGATGATGAAGATGGGAATTCAGTATTTAACCGACGTAACCCCGTTGAGTTTGGGCTCGTTAGAATCGTCTCAATGAGTAGTTGATGATGGTATGCAGAAAAGTACAGTCGGCAATAAAAGCTTGTACCAAAAGTAAATTTTTTGACAGAAACTTATTTTGTTGTGAATATATATGGGAGGGGCAACTAGGAGAAAATAATTTTAAATATGAGAATCAATAACTTGGACAACATTGTACATTGGTAAACATACATACATACATACACAGAGATAGCTGTAAGTGTGGAAATTAATAATAATAATCACGCCTATTTCCCGGAGGGGTAGCGCTGCCTACACAGATTCCCACTTGCTACGATCTTGACAAACCTTTCTTGCTTCATTTACTTTAATTACATTCTTCATACATGCTCATACATACAATAACACTAAAGTGATAGGATGAACCGTTTGCGGCCAAAGAATAAAATAAAATCTCTTGCACTGGCAATATAGGCTCAGGATTTTTTAAAAATCGTAGCGCTTGTTTGGATCATAATTTGGCTGCTCTAAATTTAATTAGCAATAGAGGGACTATAGCTATTTTAATCTTGAGTTTTTGACTTTCGCTCAATAGAAAAAAATCACGATTTCTACGTGTATTTTAGAATACACTTAAAAAATCGTAACAAATTATACACAAAAGCTAAACATATTAAAATTGGTTCTAAATATCGGCAATATAATGTTTGAGGGAACTTAGCTATTATTTATTTATTTATTTAAAAGCAAAAAAAAACATGATATCCGCGCTTCCGAACGCGCACTTTCATCTCGCTCACGCTTATGCTCAGTGAGAGGGAGAGAAGACCATGAGCCTACGTCGCCCTATACTCTACTAGTATTATCAATTTATCACATTCAGAAAGAGTAGGTAGGATCAATCGCCAGTAGCTGGCCACTGGTCATACTAAAATGAATCTGTTCCCCTACAAACAGAATTCAATTTAGTATGACGTGGCCAGTCATTCAAGCTACTGGCGATTGATCCTACCTACTCTCTCTGAATGTGATAATACTAGCAGAGTATAATGCAAGTATTTTTTTTTATTCTCTGGCGCCCATGGTCTCTGAAACCCAGTAATTAAAATGAATTCTATTATAGGTAAATAGAGTTAATTTTTAGTAAGAAGTGGCCAGTTAATGAACGGTGGCCAGCTACTAACGATTTACCCTATATTATAATTTTTCGTTGATTTCTACAAACCTTGCACTGGACTGTAACTTTTTAACCTGGCCCTGGCCGGCTTGACATATCACAATTGCGCCATCATAGAACGCATATGCTATTGTGTCAGGAATGCATGGATTCCATTTCACGTCTGACACAAATGTGGATGGGCTCACATCAAACTGCACTGACATTGATGGTGACACATTCTGAAATACGAAAACATAATCAACTTAGAAAAATTGAAAAACCCCAGATATTTTCATTTCAAAGTTCAATATCTCAAAACCGGCTGACCCGATTTAATTGTTGAAACGTAGCTAAGAACCATCTCGATCACGTCAGCTTTCGGACAAAAAAAATGCATACATATGTATAGAATTTTTGCCTTATTAGTTATTACAATGGAGTAAGGTGCAAAAGTATAAACATATCTTTGACATTGACTTTATCTGTAGTATTTGCAAAGGAACATGACATTGTATAGACATTCCCTTGATTTATTCAGTCCAAGTCACTACCAAGCAAGCAGTTACTTGTATTTTTATTTTATTTTTATTTTTATTTTATTTTAGAACTATATAATACAATCCAAAATAAAGCCCTTTGACTATTTGACACAGAACTCTATCAATAAATTACATTTTGAAGCGTAAATCGGTCAGAATACTAATCGTTTTGTTTCATCTATGAAGGCAAATATGTTGCCATTACCAATTAAAGGGTTAAATGTACGCATACTTGGTTAAGCAAGTCCACAATTTTGAACAGGACAAAGAGCCGGCCGCCTGTGACCGCCAGCAGCTCTTGGTCGCTGTTGACGGCTATGTGTGTTGGCTTCTCCTGCAGCGGCACTGGCAGATGATTTGGCTCACACTCCCTGTCCACCAGCTCATTAAGACGGTATACTGAAAAATATATATAAAATATTCACTGTCTAGTGTCTGTGAAAAAACAGCTTCACTTATACTTGAGATTATTAGAGTTGGCCAAATTTCATCAAAGTATTCCATTGGAAAAGCAACTTTACCGTCCAAGGTAGAAGATTCCAATTCAATGACCGTTTTATAAAAAGTCGCCCACATTAAATAATCTAAATTTTTTTTCAGCTTTTGTTCGTGACATCCAAACAAACACACACAGACATTTAATTAGTTAATAGGTTTATTTATTTATTTTGGATGTCTGCTTGCCAGTCGGCATAAGCCTCCTCCACTTGTGTATGTCTCTGTATATAGTTGAGATTATTTTTTAATTAAATGTATTATTATTAATTAAAAAATAATCTCAACTACATACAATCAACTGTTTTTAAGGATGTAGCTCAGGTTGCATCACAAATAAAAATATGGTGTAAATATTTAAAGACTGACTAGGTATGTTTTGTCCGAAACTGTATGAGTAAATTGTGTCAAATAAATAAAATAAAAAGCATTTCATTCGGACAAAATAATCCATAAATGTGAGTAAAAATTAATGCAAGCAGAAAACAACTGTTCTCTGACTAAAATGTAGTTTTTTGCTTGAACTTTGTTGAACAGGATTTACTCTTACCTTGTCGGATGTAATATACTTAAGAGGGCGCTCGTTTTTTGGTCAGGAATAAGCGAGAATGACGGATTTTTGACGTTGTAATTCTAAGAAACGGAGAGCTTTTTCTAGATCCTGATTACTTATTTGCATAGGTAAACTTCTCATATTGGTCCTAGCCGCCTCCAATTTACGAAGAACTGAATACTTTAACCGAAAATACCCGATTACCGACAGTAGTTTTCTGAAGAGAGCGCAGAGTCATAAGTTTGAGCCCCTAATACTCCATGACGTTATATGAGAACCTACTTGTTTTTTTCTATTTTCACTAGCGTAATATGTTGCCATTGCGCCTAGCCGCCTCGAATTTTCCTTATTCTGCACGTATATATATGTAAACTGTTCTCAATTACACCATATTTGTCAACAAAATCGTACTGAAAACTCAAGGATTTTCTCATTATTGTTGAATAATTTTTGTATTGAATCTTACACAACATTAAAGTTCATGCTTGTACCAACAAGATCCAGTCCAAAAAATATAACTTTTGTCAAAATTTATATTTATAAATAATTATTCAAAACTAGTATAAATTTACCGTCGCGCGGGAATATATCTCAGTACCGGCTGAATAGCCCTCCGAGACAGACGTGTAGTGTGTTTATTTGTGGCTATTCACGAAGCTAACCGGCCACTCTTCAGATAAAATAATATTATTTTGATCTCCGACTAGGCATAGTTGTTACCAACCTCGGGGTCAAACTATACTGGGGATACATTCGTGAGGCTAATCGAGACAAGTTATGAATTGCATAGCTGCCATATATGACGTAGTGTAGCGAAAAGGCTCAAACCCACCGGATACGTAACATTTAAAATTGAACCTTCTACCTAAAATAAAAGTCATACATTTCAATGGTGATGTCTTGTGGGTTGGATCCGTTTGTCTAAACTACGCGTTCTATAGTCAATTATTATTGTACGAGTGATCGTGATACTTGATAGATTTAATTTATTTACTTGTTACTATCAGTCCACCTTGTTAGTATGTATGGGAGTTTGGGTGAAATCTTCAAATTAGGTACAATTGCGTATCTTCGGTGACATAATATCATAGAGCTGGTCTGATGATGGAGTCGGAAGGTGGCCATAGCAACTCCTAAACTCAACAAGATAAAGCCATCGAATTTGGGCTCATTTATTTGGTCATGGCACGGCAAGACTTTGGTGCTGGATGATTTCCAGAGTCTGATGATGGAGCTATAAGGTGGTCATGGAACTCCTAAACTAAACTAGATAAACCCATCTAGTTTGAGCTTATCTGTTTTGTCTTGGTAAACACTTTGGTGATGGATGATTTCCAGGATCTGATGATGGAAGGTGGTCATGGGAACTCCTTAACTAAAATAGATAGACCTATCTTGTTTGGGTTTGTGTGATTTGTCTGTACAAGTACCCACGAACCAGCGACATAATATGCAGGGTTATTGAAAATAACAAGATGAATAAAAAACTTTTTAAAAAACAAGCTTATATGGCGTTTGTTAAGTACAGCACGATCCTACCTTGCATTTAGTAATTATTTTCGTTTATATATAATAATAACACACACCGGGGGTTTACACTGGAAAGGAAGATTTTTACGTGGTTTTATTACATTTCCGAGTCATCATCATCATCATCATCATCATATCAGCCGAAAGACGTTCACTGCTGGACATACGCCTCCCCCAAAGAGTGCCACAATGGCCGGTCCTGCGCCACCCTCATCCAGCGGACTCCCGCGACCTTTACCAGGTCATCAGTCCACCTTGCGGGGGGCCTACCCACGCTGTGCCTTCCGGTACGTGGTTGCCACTCGAGAACCTTTCCGCCCCAACGGCCATCGGTTCTACGTGCAATGTGCCCCGCCCACTGCCACTTAAGTTAAGCAATTCGGAGGGCTTTATCAGTTACCTTGGTTCTGCTGCGGATAGCCTCATTTCTGATGCGATCGCGCAGAGAAACTCCCAGCATAGCATAGCATAGGCTCAAAGTCACTCAAAGGGCAATGGAGAGCCATTGCCCTTTGAGTGACTTTGAGCCTTCTTATGAGGCCTTTAGTAAGCGACCACGTTTCCGTGCCATATGTCATCACTGGCAACACACACTGGTCAATGACTCTCGTCTTGAGACACTGCGGAATATTGGACGAAAAGATGTGCCGTAGCTTCCCGAATGCTGCCCAGCCGAGTCGGATTCGACGATTGACCTTCCCTTCGACATTTCCGAGTATCACTCTTTATTTCGAAATAAAAGTTTTAAAAACCGGCCAAGTGCGAGTCGGACTCGCGCACGAAGGGTACCGTACCATTATCTACATCTTTAAACGGCAAAAAAATTGTTGTATAGGAACCCCCTGTAGCCTAGTTAGTAACTTAGTAGTGACTCTGCCTACGAAGCTGGAGGTCCCGGGTTTGAATCCCGGTAAGGGCATTTATTTGTGTGATGAGCACAAATATTTGTTCCTGAGTCATGGATGTTTTCTATGTATTTAAGTATTTATTTATCTATGTAAGTATGTTTATCGTTGTCTAGTACCCATAGTACAAGCTTTGCTTAGTTTGGGGCAAGGTCGATTTGTGTAAGATTGTAAAAGAAAAAGAAACCGATAAAAACTAAAATAAAAATAAAATTATGTATTCTGTTTTTTAGTATTTTTTGTTATAAATAGCGACAACAGAAATACATCACATTTCAAATCTCTATCTATCACGGTTCATAAGATACAGCCTGGTGACAGACGGACAGACAGACGGACAGCGGAGTCTTAGTAATAGGGTCCCGTTTTACTCTTTGAGTACGGAATCCTAAAAAGTGACATAGGTTTTATGCTCAGAACATAAAAAAAGGGAGAAGTGCCATACTGCTTAATTTCAACCAAAACCGATGTCCCCAGTTTTCTCCCACCGCAGCGCCCACAGGCACACACATTGAACCGTGTAAAAACAAAGACTCGGGCGTTGCCAGTGAGTCTACGGCAACATGCAAACAAGGGCTGTGATTGGCTTAAACGCACTACACTAGGGGGGCGACAAACGATAAAATTATGTTTTATCGACATTAATATTAAAATTAATATTATGTTAAGATATTGATGGGTAACAACTTCAATGACATGGTAAGTTTATGTGGTGGTATTTAAACTTCTAGCTACAAGTTTAAATAACACGGGTTGTTAACTTACCATAAATCGCAAAAGTAAAAAATATTGACGAATACCTACAGAGTAACATAAACGGCTTTTTATAAGTTCGTGTTCACATACATTTAAAACTCTGGTCACATCGATATTTTTGACCTGTAGGTACCAGGCCGATCCGACTCGCATTTTGGCGCGAAATAATATGTCCATTACTCATATTACGAGATTTACGGCTAAGGGCGAGTATCCACCAAAGATGTGCGAAGATGTGTTACCATACATTTTACACCTAGGTTTCAAGCAAGCGAGGTGTCAAATATTCGAAAAGTGTACGGCTCTTATTAAGTGGTTGGAAACATTTTTCTTGAAAATGTTACGAACACATTAACTCTTCTCTGTACAGGAAACCAGTTAGGACCTCTGCCAGTAGCATCTATCCATTTTTTTAGTACCTACTCGGATTCTTTGGAAAACTGTAATAAGAAACCGAGATTTCTTCTTCAATTATCACATTTCAAATGAAAGTAAAAAATACTCATTTAAAATAAATTATTGGTAATAATATCACATTTTAAGTTGTTCTGAAGCCATTTGCAACTAAATTATATACTTGTACATACAATTTTAATATGTCTATTTACCGTTCATACTGCAACTTAGTGAAAATCTTATTAGTAGGTACCGTAAACATTTTGTAACTTTTAATCTTATTAGTATGTTATTAGTTACCTTTAAGATAGGCACCCAACCAAAACAAGTAATTAAATAAAATAAAACAGCGAAAGTAGTCGAAATAAAATAACTAGTATGATATCGTACTTCTATTTTATCGATTACACGTAAATTGTAACTGCACTTTGGCACTGCTCTAGTTTGCGACGCCAAGCAGCGGCCGTACCACTAAAAAAATCAAGCATCGTCCATATCCATAGTGGTTTAATACATTGCGCCGTGGTTTACTGTATTGAACGTTCAATGTACAACGCATAGAACAAAAATATGCTTTTTCGTTCGATATGTTAGTTCGATCCCGAGAAATGATGCGGCGTTGCGTTTATTTATTAAAATATTAGTTTTTACTGACTTAAGTGAAAATACTAATACTCACATGTGGTGCGTGACTCCACCATTCATGTAGGTTTTAGTTTCATTCCTATTTTTGCATGTAACCACGCTACAATTCGGCATTTTGAGTAAACGTGGAAAAACATTTCAGATTCACGGCAAATTGCGACTAACATGCGGTGGGCAGTGACATGCCCATTTGGCCATGTCGCACCGACACGCGCCAAGCCCCCGTTTCATATCTATTCCTTTTTGTCATCTGAGGTTTTAGGCTTTTGAATAAAATCACGCATTAATTAATTGTATTCTAGATAAAAAGCTGTGTTTGTATAATTTATAATTTTCAGTTCCTTTGGTAAGAAACGGACATAGCAATTTCTATGAAGGGCAGTTTTTTTTTACTGTCCATAACAAAAAAAATTTTCTTCAAGAAATGAATACGTAAGTACCCAGTAATTTACTAGTAGTGGGTCTACTGGTATAATTTCACTACATTACTATATATAAATAAGACTCAGATAACATGCAAACTATTAATATCCGTAAAACAAATTATTATTCTTATTACTGACAACTTTAAAACTCGTTAGTTTATTTTATACTAAAAAAACGAAACTAAATATACTTTTTCATATCATAGTATTTTAATACAAATAGAAAACTTGTGCTCAAAAATCAAATACTTACTTTATTCAAGTTATCTAACTTCGCTAACATGATGTTCTAGAACATCATGTTAGCGAAGTAATACTTACCACTTTTTAGTGCAAGTATCAATATCGGTCACGGAGTGAATTCCAACGGTGCGCTATACAGATATTTGCATCGGCAAGCTCCGCGGTTAGTTCTATCCCGATCGCACTTACATATAGCTAGAAAGGGACGGCACCCGCGGCTGGTGCGATCTCGCTGTGCATGTGGGGGTTAGGTACGTGTGTGTGGGTGGTAGTAGTATTTACACACACAAACGCACTACGCGTGTCAAAATACCGAATTCTGAGCGAGCGCTTTTTTGAAGAGCACTCTTAAATGTGTTTTCAGTGTAAGGCTGTCATCTCACTTGGCTACACGCAAATATGGCCAAGTGAGGTAGACGCACAACAATGATTCTACATCCTTTTTTCTTGCAGTGCCGCCAAGAGTTCTTATAAATATGGCTAAGTTACTTCCAACCACGCATTCATATTGAGGTAAGATACTTAGTAATTTCATGGCTTTCATGCATCATCTTATCTAAGTTCAAAAGAATTGCAATGTTACCTGCCATTTTAAAAAAGTGCATTATTACCTGCCAATTTTCCATCAGTTGTTCCAACAAAGATGGCTCCATACTTGCTGGCACTTGCCACTAAATTATACCCTCTGTTTGGCAGCGGGTCACTTGTATCAAACACCTTGATTTTACGTTGTAATTTATAGAGCAGATTCTGAAAACGAAATATTAGTAAATATACAATTATATTATAACCTAGATGTCGCCTCGATTTATTCAAGAATGAAACAAACTACAATATATAGGCATATAAAATAGCTGTACATTCATATATTTAAAGTATTGAAATATCAAAGAACTTTAAAGGAGGTTACAAAGAAACGGAAATTAATTCATACCGGTTCATCGTGAGCATTTGGACCGAATTGCACGTCCATTTTGTTTTCTAACTGCCTCTGAACACTATAAACATGTAGCTTAGTAGTCCATATGCGTTGAATTAGTTTCAAATTAGTATTTACTGCAGTATAACTATAAATATTTTAATAAAATGCTTTGCTCGACATTGTCATTAGTTGCGCGCATTTGACTTGGACTTATGAATTAATCCGTCAATTTCAAACTGTCAAGTGTCAAATTCATAGGCGTATTTAATGTTACCTTAACCCTAGTACAAAGATTTCATTTTGAAGCATCGCAGGAAGTATTGAAAGTGTATGATTTTGATTTGTCATTTAAGTTTGTTATAGGTTTTAACAAACGTACAATAATTTGAACATTGTAGTTTGCATAAGAAAGCCCTATATTTTTATACTGAAATCAAAAACACTCAAATAAACACCGCTCAATGTGACGTCATGGATATAGTGTAGTTATTAGCACGTAAAGTTGGTTAATAAAAACAAAATACCCTTGCCGCGCTGTTTGTCTTGCTGTTAAACACGCTAAATCTATTTTACATTGGTACTTTTTGAAGTAACGGTGTCTTTTAGGCCTGAATTACACTGGCGCGGCCTGCAGTGACGGTAAATGCCTGCATCACTCTGGCGCGGCGGCCTGCGGTGACGGACCATAGTAAAATTGACAGCTAATGACAAGTTTTCTATTGTCCGCCGCGGCCAGGCCGCGCCAGTGTGTGACACGCTTAAGGCCTCTCACAGACTGGCGCGGCCTGGCCGCGGCGGACAATAGAAAACATGTCATGCCACCGCAGGCCGCGCCAGTGTGATGCAGGCTTAATAGTAAATTTGACAGCTAATGACAACTTTACTATTGATCAATGACCAAAGAAACTAAAGGACGTGAAGTATCAACAAAATGAGCGTGCCAAGTATACTGTCATATTGGCGCATAACATGGCGGATGTCGTGCTGTTCTGCTATCGATAAAACAGGGAACATGTTTATCGATAATATACGAGTAGACAGATCTCAGAACGTACTGGTTTCCTGTAATTAAGTATTATTAAGTTATTAAGTAGGTTGTAACGTTATCGTTACATGTATAAGACTATTGTTCATATTATTAGTAAAAAACAAATATATACAATACTTAAAACTAATGTTATAATCAAATATATACAAATTTACAACCTTAAAAGTATCTATACGTTAAAATGTAACATGAATCCATTGACGTCGTTTTTCCGCTCGCGCTGCGCGTAGTCTTAGCACCCTTGGAAACAAGTTTTTATCCAGTCAAGGAATGCATTATTGCGCATCGTGCATCTCCGCGCCGGCGCGAGAGTCCTGAGCTGCTACCGAGTGGAACGCACGTCACATATATTTATTCGGTCTCTAATACAAAAATGTTATAAAACGTAACCGAAATTAATAGTGATCGTCTCTAAACGTTCCTCGTGTAGTGTAATACTTGTACCTATTAAATAAGTAGGTAAATGTTTGTCACGAGTGTTGTTAAACCCCAATTTGGGTAAGTGGTACATTATAATAACGCTTTGTTGAACTGTAGTAATTAATTATTTTAGACATTAGATTAACTGTGCTTAGTGCTTCTGCTTTCTTTCATTTCACCATTAATTTTGCACCATCCGGCTAGTATAATGCAATCGGTAATTGATATTTAAGTCCACCCTCATTTTGTGATCACGTAATTTCCATAAGCGATTGCATCTTCCTTACAAATTGTAATCTCCGTCTCTGATTGTGAACATCCACTGCATCACTGCTACATTGGCACTTTCTTTTCTTCCGCCGCTTGCTGGGATGCTCACAATCATACCTGGACTCTTTTTTTTAATACTTTTTGGACGGCGCGTTCCAGGGTCCTAAGTTCGGGCTATTAAGTTGGGTGGAGAAACCCCACAGCCACGGCCTACACCAGCGGTACGTCGCCACGAGGCTGGGAAACGCACCCGTCACCTTGTATGACCTCTGCGAGCGCCCGCGAGTACAGTCGGCCAGAATTGCGAGCGCCCGCGAGCACCAGCTACGTCACGTTTCCCAGGCGAGAGTACCGAATCCGTAGGGAGTGAACCGGGACTGTTTGTGTGAATTTAGTTTTTACCTACGACCCTAATTTTTTAAAACAGTCGGATCACAATTTAGTTTTTTTTATTATACATTTTTTATTGCACGAATCTTTGTCTACTTATTTCAAAGCCAAGTCGCTTAGCAAACCCTAATAGGTGCACAAAGACCCTAAAATAACGCGACAAGGTACATTATTTAAGATGATCTAAATGACACTGTATTTTTACAATAATTGTTGTATCAGGCATTACTAAGCGGAATTCCATGATTTAAGTTACTAGAAAAATAGTTATTTGTTAGCATTGTGTGTGTGACGTTAAATAAATGTATTTTCTTTCTTCTTTCATTTTTTCTATGGCATCAAACATGGGCAAAAAAAGAATGGCTCAGTAATTTTTTCTAAGCAGCAAACAGTGTCTTCATCTAAATAAATTTCTAATAATTTCCATTCCAGCTTCTGTGATACACAAACGTAAAGTTATTGTATAGTGTCAGTATACCCTACAAATACAACTTAAGTTAACTACTCAAAAAAACGACAAGATACCAATATATATTTTGATGGCAGTGCACCATCTCGTAGTCTAATAACATTTAGGGTCTTGTTGAAGCATTTCTGGCCATAATGTAGAGAGCAAATGTAGGTATATTTCTTTTACATTTTGCCTTATATTTTAAGGTCCAATTGCCTCCAACCTTTTTTTGCTTAGCACAATCGCTTCTTGATAACCTTTATAAATAGCTATATTAGCGATCAATGAAGCCTGTTTAGTTCTAAGGTAGTACCTGCCTACTATACAATTTTACCAATCTTGACAACCCAGACGGTTTTTCAGGTTTTTTTTAAATGCAAGATACTGTCTCGAGATCTCACTGGTTATAGAAATAGAAAATTCGATGATGCGAATGACGTCATCGCCATTCAGTATCGATATTTTCAAGAACAACCCTAACTGCCACTCAAACGCAACTTTAAGTACAAAAATATCGAAAATAAAGCTAAATCCTATTACAACACATAACTAATCTTAATCTGTGTACTCATTACAACATAATGCAAATGCTCAGCTCTCGATAATGCTTAAACTATCCAATATTTCAATAAAAATACATTACATACCGGTGCAAGTATAAACTTTCCTGATTTGGGCCTTTTCTTAAACCACATCCGATTATGCTGCACCTGGGCATGGTCACCACATTCCACTAATTGTGCTCTTTGGGTTTTATGCAGTTTATAATGTTCAATTAATAGTTATTTTATTATTTTGGTATGTTTACATCAGTCGTTGACATATGAAGTACCCACTAACTAAACTGACGGGAATTGACATATCGTGGCGCATAAAATGGCGATTTTAGGCCACACTTGACATTTGATCATCAACTTTCGGTTCTGACTGTTATACTACCATCTCTTTTTTGGTAGCCAAATGGTGCTTGGTTAAAATGAGACAGAGTTATTTTTGGGAATTTTATGTCTAAACAAATGATATTTGAAAAATACACCCTGTCCATAGGTTTTCCTATGTCCATGCTATTGATTGACCGCCGCCGCGACCAGGAGCGCGCCAGTCTGTGAGAAGCTAGTTGTTTTACGAAATGTTATGTTTTTTTTATAGTAGGTACCTATCGCTAATCTTATACAATCGTAATTTTTGTACAGAGGGCCGGCCTACCGCGAAAGGCATTCGAAGTTTCCCTTCTCTGTCATACTTACGAGTTCGTACGTAAGTGCAACAGAGAGGGAAAACTTCGAATGCCGTTCGCGGTAGGCCCTCAGGGGTGAGATACATGAACGAACTTCGTTTTCGTTTCGCGGTGGCCGCTCAAGTTACTATATTACAAGTCTAAACTGCACGATTAGCTGCTCAAGACAGCGCGCGAGCTGTGACGCCTGAGGGCCTACCGCGAACGGCATTCGAAGTTTTCCCTCTCTGTCGCACTTAAGTACAAACTTGCAAGTACGACAGAGGGAGAAAACTTCGAATGCCTTTCGCGGTAGGCCCTCTGTGACTGTAGACTATCCGTCTCTTTCAAATGCGAACACATAGAAAGAGGCCGATAGTCTAGGGGCCTACCGCGAACGGCATTCGAAGTTTTCCCTCTCTGTCGCACTTACGTACGAATTCGTCAGTATGACAGAGAGGGGAAACTTCGAATGCCTTTCGCGGTAGGCCCTCAGCACGGCTATCACAAGACGGCCGCGACATACTCTCGAGCTCTCTCGCACTATGCGTCTCTTTCTAAGTGGTCTAATAAAAGAGAGACGCATAGTGCGAGAGAGCTCGAGAGTATGTCGCGGCCGTCTTGTGATAGCCGTGCAGGGGGGCTAGCACAACTGACACAACAAGCGTGCGTCGAGAAAATGTAACCTCCCTTTCTAATTTGCACAATACGAGTGAGACAGGAGTCGCGCGACGCGACTTAGCAGCAAGTTGTGCTAGACGTACTGGTCTAGATCTCGCCGCGAGACTGCTCGTGCGCCGTCTTGTGCTAACCGTGCGGGCAACACTAAAACGAGTTCTTTGTAGGTATTACCGTTACCAACAATACCAACATAGTTACGATGAAATTGTAACCTTACGATTTGTGCACTATCATCCCAATTTTGGTAAGTAGTAATTACAATAGGTACTTTTTCCCCATATATAAGTAGGTATTATTTATTGTAACACAAACCAAACAAATTCACTAGAGTCTGGCCTGACCTGAGGGGTGATCACGTTACTTTTCAAACGCACGTTAGGACGGTGCCGGTTAATGTACAGCCCGATAATACGCGTCCATCTATCTTTCTCTCTCTCTTTTTGCATGAGTAAAAAAGAGACAGAGATATAGTAGACGCCAATTATTGGGCCGTACATTAACCGGCACCGTTAGGACAACTCGACTGTCAATTTTCCCATGCAAAGTGACATTTAGAACAAAATAATTGCTAGAGTTATATCTAGCAATCAAGCCCCTAAGGTTAAAATAGGTAGCAGATACGTATACCTTTCCCCTACTTTCGTACGACGTACTAACGCGTCAGAAAGAGATGTATATGCATTTGTTATTCCTTAATTTGGAAGGTTGTCACAAGTTTGTTCCTGCGCTGGGGATGTACAGTGTCGACTGTTTATATCGATAAATTAGTCAACCAAATTATAAATTTAGATTTTAATAATTCACATTCACTGTGTGAAAAAAATATGTTTGTGGAGAAGGCAAAAAGAAAAGTAGAGTCTAACTAACCCGGCATTATTAAAAACTAGAAAATCCCGGAATTTTGGAATGTTTGGATACTAATTGAATAGAAATGTCATAACTAATAAAAAGAGAGCAAGCGTCTAGCTAGAGAAAGAGAAGTAAAGGCCGGTGAAGGAGGTGCGGGTGGAGTGTGCCGGATTAATCGACATAGCCGGCTATTGGAGTGACGGACTGATGAGACTCTACTGTAGTAGCAAAAACCAAAGTAGCTTTTGTCAACCTGGATGCGTGGCGTCCTGCAAAACCAAGGTCATTCATATCCCTGTCACGATCTATCTTATAATATCGCACTCATTTGCAGTACGTCATGCAGGACTGCCTGGACGCTACTACTTATGGGAAATGAAAGAATAATTTTATATTAAGACCATTTTTTTTTTTAGTCAAACTTAATCCGCCTTCAATAAAATAGTTATGGCTAAAACTTCTTATTTTTCTTAAGGCACACGTTTCTATTCAATTTTGTGAAAGATCTGTCTGCTTCCAGTCGCTTCCATTTAAATTTACATTTGGTACAAATAATCTGGTGACGTGTTTGAAATAAAAATGACTGCTTTTCCATGTCAGATTCTCCTTCTTACACGTGTGGTATCCATTCCTTTTAACATATTCGTCCTTTGGAAATCTAAAATCAAAAAATGAGTTATTATTATTATGTCGATAAGTTATTGTGCCGAGGTCGATAAAAAAAACTACATCACTATGGGAAAAACATAACCTCTTCTACTTATCCGAAAAAGTCTTATTTTCATGCACAATCTGGTTTTAATTGAACAGATAATGATATTTACATAAATTACCAATTACTATTATTAATTTTAGGTGAGCTCCTTCCATGAATAAAATCAAAATCTATAGAAACTTACCAATACAAGCAAACTGCTCCATGGTTTATTTATGTCCCTCTTGTATGGGATTTACATCAGCCTTCAATGGCACAATACATTTTTTCAAACATTCTCGGTGGAATAACACCAAAATAAATTATTTTCACACACAGGAGCCACGATGTTTTGGAAGTAATACGATACGACCAAGTCAAGTTGTAAGGTAATGACACCTTCTACCAAACAATGATGACATATTGCATTTTGCTGGATTAAATTACATCCAATTACATCCATTTGACATTTGCCCGAGTTGATTTTAGTGACAACCTACGAAAATGTGAAACTGAATAGGGATTGTAGTCTCATTCCCTCTTAGGCCAACTATAGATTTACGCAAGTGAATAAGATAGCTGTTACCAAGCTTTTATTTTAACGTGGTTTCTATGCTTTAGTACAAATTCTTTGCTAGCAATAAACACCACCGACACCGATATCATATCATCATGATATCATTTCAGGAAGCAACTACGAGGATTAGGTATGAACATGCATGAGGACAAAAATACTGCCTAATCAAGGTTGTAGGTTTTATTCACACACAAGTGCTTAAAGTCTATTTAATTACAATTTCAGCGCAAAGTAACTAAAAATACTTAATGCATTAATAGTTATCGTTAGGACGCGTTTACGCACGGGTGACGGGCGCAATGCCCGAGCTGAGCTATAACCACGAACTTCGAATCTCGAACTTCGTATATCTCCGTCTCTATCGCACTTATGGTTTATGGTACTCAAACGACAGAGACGGGGATATGGCCGGTACACACTGAGCAAAGGAACGGCCAACGAACGCAAAGCATTTATGTCACAGCTATTTGTTAGAGTGAGATACATAGCCGTTCGTTGGCTTGGTGTGTACCCAGCGCATTAGGCAATGGCAGCGCAGCGCAGGCAGGAAACGCTATAGCTACGCCTGTGCGTAAATGCGGCTTTAGGCAGTTGTCAATCAAGTCACTAGAAAAAAAAATGCTGTTCTCGAAAATATTAATAGTCTTTTTAGTTTTATCAACCACGTCACTTTACCTATATAACAAAATAAGCGTACAGAGCACGCCTGAAGGTAAGGATTTACCCTCAGAGCATAGAATACTAGAGAGGAAAAGCCGCCGGCGGCCGTGTCGCAGCTGTTAGGTCAATGGGCATACTCTGCCATACTGTACACGCGTGCTGATCGCAGAGAATAATTACGTTTTTTCCCAAAATGCCTGATATGATGCGCGTTTATTGTCAAATAAGCACACATCTGTGGATTTACCGTAGCCTATGAACGCCAGCTCCAGGGGAGTCGTAGGTATGCACGTTGCCGACGCTTCTCTGTTTCTCGGGTAGCTAATAATTCGATACTACGATCTTTGTTTTAACTAAGTATTAGGCACTTGTCTAGTTTTCATTTCGTGAGTTTTGGTTGCCAACTACATACTAAAGTACCTAACTTAATTTAACCTCCTAGTAAAATTTCGAGAGGTACATAATGCGCCGGGTCTGTGATATATTGTCATAAATAAAATAAAACAATTTAAAATAAGAATCAACTTAATTAACATCTGGAAAACGGAGAAATTTCTTTATAAGCCAATGATGCGCACTTTCAGGAATCGGCAGTTTCAACAAACTGTAATAAAACGCATATCTCCAGCATTCCACTTTGTACAATAACTTAGGGTCGTCATCTGTTAAAGCCCTAGCATACGTCTCAATTATATTTATATCTTTTAAAGAGTCATAGCTTGAGTTGTGACTAGCATTCTGTAAGTAGTGGTTTAAAGCTTTTATTCTGCTTTCGTAGTAGGATCGTTGTTCCGAGTTTAAATGTTCGAGCATGTCGTTGCTATAGCTTGGTTGTGCTGACAGTATGTTGCTGGAGCCGATGAAACCGCCTGAAAGTTAAGAAAAAACTATGTAAAAAAACGTAGAAAACAGGGTGATTCTCTCGTGTAACAGTTTTTAAACGCTCAACCACTGCCCTTGTCATTCTTTGTATTATTGTGATTATTAAATAAAGAGTTTTATTATAAAATATATATATATATTAGCATCGATTTAAAATACCCTAGATACACTAACAACGCCTCAAGCGCGGCTTGAATCAATTGTGCTAAAATCGCGTTTTAGCACAATTGCGCTCGCAGTCGTGCGCCGGTCGCCGTCAGATCACCATGCCGAAGTGCTCCGTGAAAAAGTGCAAAAATAATATTATTATATATATTATAATATTATTAGGATATTTTAAATCGATGTATATTAGTCACAAAAAAAATATGTAGGTAGATTCTGATTTTGTAAGATTAAATTCTATTCGCTACTGTATACCTACCATAGATAATACGGGGGATGGTATGGACAGCGTTTGAAACGCCCGTTATTTTTTTTTGAGAGTCACTGCGCATTAGTCTATTATAGGAAGCCTAAGTAACCGCTAGGACCGACCTATATTTATTTTTCTTATCCTACTAATAAAATAAATATTCATTTTTCTTATCCTAAGTACTAATAAAATAAATACTTAAAAATGAAAGTTTGGAAGTTGGTTGCCCAATCTCGCATAAACGCTACAACGGATTAAGATAAACTTTAGGAATTAATAAAATCTGGGGTCACGGTCGTGGCAACGCCAGGGCAGGCACTACCTACCTTTTCTCGAAACGCTTCGTCGTTTTTTTGAACCCTCAAAACTTGTGTTTGGATTATACCAGATAAACAAAATTCTCGGGATAATGATGTCAATAGTGAACTTATTAAACCTATAAAGTTTCAATTGCATACTTAATACGGCGTAACCTACCACTACCAGCCACGCTCTAAAAATTCTATATCTTAGCTAAAAAGTATAGACCCATCGCTTATTAATGTCGCTTATAAATTCATTCAGCGAGAGAGTCTATGCGGCGACCGGGATGTGCCCAACAAAGCTATACTTTTTAGCCAAGATGTATAATTTTTAGAGCGTGGCTGGTAGTGGTAGGTTACGCCGTGTGGAGTAGCAAGCTTGGCGCTCCTTATGATCTGATATCTTTTTAACGCTGAAAGCTACATGGGCTAGGGAGACTTGGCAGTCACTTTACATGTAATGTTTTTGGTGGGATACCTACTTTTTACCCCAAAAGTCATCCCTCGAGGGAACGAAATCGAGGGTGAAAATCGACACGGGACACAAAGCCACAGGCAAAACGTGTTTGTTGAGTAAATGGAGTTACTCTATTTTAAATAGGTAGTTAGACGTAAAAAGTTCAAAGAAAACTATACACGCTTGGATGGATATAAACGATAACTAAGTATTATGCGTTCTTTAAGAAATTGATCTTCTTTTAGAGGTTAATCAAAAGTAAACTCTATCCCTGTTGTATAAAGGACATGTAACAACTATAATGTAAATAACATTTTACTACCCCCTCCCGGTTATAGCCTGTATCAAGATTGAGTAAAACCGCCTTGTGTGGGTTACCAATTTAACTAAGTGGTTTTTGGTAATTTGGCAGTTGAACGAAGGGTAGGTAGTTACTGCCGCGTGACTAAGATGATTACGTCATTTTCTTTCATTATAGTTGATATTATTTGTTTTTGTAAGACGTCGAATTTAATCAGGTAATTTTTTTCCTACTTATATAAAGGCTAACGCAAGTTGAAGCCACACTAGATTCAATATGTTGGTCAAATGTATAGATAGCCGAACGCCAAATTCCGAGGCAGACGGCCCGAGCGGTACGAAGGTATAAGATTGAGGGAGATAGGGCGATTGTGCACTACACTTTCCAGCAGTCCGGTCCGATATGGCACGCCGTTAAATGTACATAGTAGTTTGTGCACTATACGAAATTTTACCGTCCAACATTCAATACAAAAAATATCGGACCGTAAAAAATCGGACTGCCGGACACTCATTGTAGTGCACAATCGGCCATAGGGATATAATTTTGCAGGACGCCCCGTGCTTCCGGCACGTATCCACACGGGCCGAAATCACGCGGCGGACTGCACGCAGTTCGTCGATTTAGTACGTTTGGTGTTTGGTGGCTTCTTATGTGCATGACGTTTAGTGTAAGCGCATAATTGTTGGTCGTTGCGTTTGACAGATTTTATTGCGGTAGGGCTCAGTCTTTGCTTGAATTTTAGTAAATATATCTTCCTACGAACAAACGCCATAACTTGAACCTAACCAAAGTAGTTATTAGCTTCCTTACCTTGGTAGTCTTTGCTCCCGCTCTTTGAAGGCCAGTAAGTATATTACCAGGTACAAGCACCACAGCTATAAGTACCTACTTGTGCCCGTTCGCTTCAACATTACGTTTTTGTATTATTTAGTCCCGCTATTTGAACAGATGTTCGGCACCTTACCAGGAACTAAAGATTGTGAGCCCGTAGATTCAAACCACGCAAACAAAGCGTTCATACCCCCCCTATAGTCATACCTGCACCCGCTGTTTGGTCAACAATCCGCTTAACATCTTACCAGGACCCACCACAGCTTTTAGCCCACGTGCCCGTCATTCCACCTCAACGTTCAATACATGATAATCATGAGTATAGGCAGTCCTTAGCCCCCTTAGCCCAGCTGTTTGCTTGGCAATCCGCTAAACATCTTACCAGGTACAAACGCCACAGCTTTCAGCCCATGTGCTAGTAGCTCCATACGCAGTGCTCGTGTCCAGGCCAGCAGGCCCGCTTTGCTGGCGGAGTACGGACCGAAACCAGGCAGGGGCTGCAATCCGCAGTGGCTCGCTACGTTGATTATCCGAGGTCGTGACCTGCTCTGAAAAAAAAGCAACCTTCCATTATACGATTATTACGTGGAAACTTAATGTCGAAATAGTTCTACTTGCGATTTTAGCTTCGTTTATCCCAATTTAGACTGGATTATTACAAGATTTTATTGCACTGTTCGTATTCTTTTGAGATTTCATTTGGCAAAAAAAAAAAAAAAGTATTGAGATTTCATTTGGCATAGGTACTTAAGTAAGTTTGGTGACAATGCATATTATGGCATCACCGAGCTGATCTGATGATGAAGACAGAAGGTCCTATAGCAACTCCTAAAAACCACACTAGATAGGTATATCTGCTTACTCATTGAAAGTTTTGCAATCATTCAAGTGTGAAATAGATCGGATTTTTGAGGTTTCTTTAGATCGTTAAATGTTTCTCATAATGTTTGATTTCAATAGAATAAGTTCGGAAAGTAAGTAATTCCGACAAATTTAGTGTCGTTAATATATACACAAGTTGGGAATTAATTTCCCGCACGAGTATCGTACGCCCTTTTATAGTAAATTTTAAAGGACGGAATGTAAAAAAATTGCCGGTGTGTCGTCGTAATCGTCTATCATCATGCTGGCATTGTTGACTTGTCTTAAGGTGATATCAGACGGTTCACTTTTCGTTCATTTTCTTGTTTCATTTTGCATCTTTCACTCGAAGTGAAACGTCTGAACGAAGAGTGAAACAAAAATGCCGAATGAATTCATTAGTGAACCGATCCAACAGTGTTGGATATTTTCATTCGGCATCATTCATTCCCACTCGGAATGAATGAGAAATGAACAGTTTGAACACAGAGAGAGAACATTCATCCGGATTCGGCCATAGTCCAGGCAATGAACTGACAACTTGTATGGAAAAAATGGCAAATTTGGAAATATTTATAATACCTGATTTTTTTATATGTAATGGATACATTATCAATTAAATAGTTACCTAGCGACAAATGGAACAAAATCTTAGACATAACAAAAATGATAAATTAACTAGCTTCTGAAAAGTCAGAAAAAATATGAATAAATGGTTTTATCTTTATTTTGGTTCATTATAATATTCACGATAAATAATTTAAATCTATATAAATACTTCCGGATAGAAAGTTTGTTGGATTCTTGAATAAAGCATCTTAGAATAATGTTTTGAAATGAAATAAAGAAAAAAAACGCTATCATAAATTAATGTTTTTCAAAACGGTATTTTGCCTGGAGTATATAGTATTCCAAGAGGCACGACTTCATTCGACGCCATATTGAAAGAGACTACGGATGAATGTTCATTTCTACGTCATTCCAGCTAAGCCGTGTGATCATGGAATGAAGGAAGGATGAAGCATTCACTCGAGTGAACGTTCATTCGAGTGAACCGTCTGATATCACCTTTACCTCTGAGGCGCTCTTCCTTAGTTGTGGCTGGAAAGCTGAGGTCACTCTCATGGCACCGAGTAGGTTGACGTTATCGGTGTGTCTCGTAATCGTCTGTCATCATGCTGGCATTGTTGACTTGTCTTACCTCTGAGGCGCTCTTCCTAAGTTGTGGCAGGAAAGCTGAGGTCACTCTCATGGCACCGAGTAGGTTGACGTTAATAGTATTCTCGATCATTGCCGGTGTGTCTCGTAATCGTCTGTCATCATGCTGGCATTGTTGACTTGTCTTACCTCTGAGGCGCTCTTCCTAAGTTGTGGCAGGAAAGCTGTGGTCACTCTCATGGCATCGAGTAGGTTGACGTTAGTAGTATTTTCGATCATTGCCGGTGTGTCTCGTAATCGTCTGTCATCATGCTGGCATTGTTGACTTGTCTTACCTCTGAGGCGCTTTTCCTAAGTTGTGGCAGGAAAGCTGAGGTCACTCTCATGGCACCGAGTAGGTTTACGTTAATAGTATTCTCGATCATTGCCGGTGTGTCGTCGCAATCGTCTATCATCATGCTGGCATTGTTGACTTGTCTTACCTCTGAGGCGCTCTTCCTAAGTTGTGGCAGGAAAGCTGAGGTCACTCTCATGGCACCGAGTAGGTTGACGTTAATAGTATGCTCGATCATTGCCGGTGTGTCGTAGTGATCGTTTATCATCATGCTGGCATTGTTGACTTGTCTTACCTCTGAGGCGCTCTTCCTAAGTTGTGGCAGGAAAGCTGAGGTCACTCTCATAGCACCGAGTAGGTTGACGTTAATAGTATTCTCGATCATACTGGGTGTGTGCCACTCGTAGTCGCCAATCGTCATGACTCCGGCATTGTTAACGACTGCGTATAGATCTGAAATGTGGAGTCAACGTTTAAATAGAATAGATAGCAGAATGATAGCCAGCTTTAGTACAATACGGTGGTTAAAAATACTACAAATAAATTATTCTTACTTTGCCAATAACTAAACAAAATTTACGAAAATATTCGGAAACCATCATGTTTCTTATTTTATCTTGACTATAGAAAATCGTGACTTCACTTGTTTCTATTTCCCTACAAACTTCTTAGTAACGGTGCGTTTTACATTTTATAAAAGTTACCTACTGATTTGATTATCAGTCAACCCCAATTATAGCATTTATTTTGACTTTGGAAAATACTTACGCAGACGAGATGCCAATGTAACACGATTCCAAGGACTATAGTGTGATTATAAAAGCTTAGACATAATTATATAAGTACCTAGTCCGTTTGAAAATATTCCAACCATTTTTGAACCACGTGCTGCCTAATAGGTGAAAGTGAAACAATATTATGGTATCTACCATGAAGCTGGTGTGATGACGGAAACAGAAGGTGTTTATAGAACTGACTAAATAACACATTATGAACCTGTCGTATTAGGGCGTATTAAAAGCTTTTCATTCCGACTGCAAAAAGTACAGTCGGATTAAAAATACATTTTCTCTTTGCTGCCCTGCCATCGATAGCTTAACCTCAGCCTCTCTAAGTGTCAGCAAGGCAGCGTCCTGAGTCAGGTTCTATAATGTTTTTATATTTTCTATTTATATGACGACCAGTTTACCCTAGGGTTAGTGACCCTGCCTACGAAGCTGACGGTCCTGAATTAATAAGATAAGATAAGATACATTTTATTGTCAGAACTGTGTGGTGAAAAAATAATATAGCATCAACAGTTTCCCGCTAACGGCATTTGTTTTTTGTGGTGAGCATGAGTATTTCATTATGAGTCTTGGATTTGATGATTATCTTTTATGTATTTAAGTATTTACTTATCTATTGAATATGCCGTGTCACAAACCTTATTGAGTGCCTTATTGCTATTGCGCTAGTTCGATTTGTGTAAGATTTTCTCCTAGTATGCATTTATATTTATTTATTTTTGTATGTAGCTACTTACATATTTAATCTAACGTAGCTTAAAAATCCATGCTTCATATTATAGACATAAATAGCGTTATTTTTCAATATAACTTTTGTACAAAAGCAAAATGTGAAAATTAGACTTACTGTAATTGGGGTTATCTTGAAGCAATCCATTGACATACTCCCGGAATCCAGCAATACTGTCTGCGCTCGTCACGTCCAATGGGCAAGGGTGAACAGTTAATTTGGCCAAAGACTCCGCTGCGCTGGTCTTCACACCATTCAACATCCCTGCCACCGTCACTAGACCCTCTCGGGCCGTTCGCGCGGCCAAAGCATATCCTAGTCCACTATCGCATCCAGTTATAGCTACTACGCGAGTTAGAGATGTCATTGCAAAATATATACGTCGGTATGCAAATAAAGAATGTCAAACGATACCACAATAAAAGTACACGATATCTCACGGTGCTTGAGTCTGAGAAGTGTAGATAAGAGCAAAGTTGGAGCTAAACTGGCGTCTGAGAACCAGATCCTCGGGTCAACTTGTTGCATATAAAACGGGTTTCGTATTTCGTTGCATATTAAAAATGAATGTCATGTTTACATTGTAGTTCTCGTTTTGGCTTTCAGATTAGGCGTAGGTAACTGGTTTGTAATTCATATAATGTCGAGAAGTAATGGCGCGGGTATATGTGAAAATGGCGAATACTTCAACAAAGAGATGCCAATAAAAGTGGATCGTTTCGGCCCGAATACCCATCTGAGAGATTAGACGTATTGAACGGAAACAATCTTGTATTTCTGGTTGACTTAATTCACGAGATCTTTTCGAGTTGAAAGTGTTTCGACAAATTCCTGCGCCGCAAATAAACTCCCGACCCGACCTTTTGGGATTCCATTTAATTAGGTACTTAGTAGGCACCTACCCTAAAATACAATGTAAATTGATTGAAATTGAACACAAGATAATAAGAAATGAATTTGATTTTAATGGGTAAATATTATTTCCCCTCACCAGATCGGAAAAAAACATCGTAGTTTTTTTTCATACTTTAAATTAACAATACTATTCTAGCAATTATATACTTATGAAAAATAATAATTACGGTCATTTACAATTCTTCAATTCGAATAATTATACCTACCTACTTTAATATTTTTTTCATGTTAAGTACCATATTAGGCCAAGCAAATTAGATCCAAAAAATACGTTTGAGGAATTAATTCCCATAATACTTACCTTCATATTTGGTCCTAAATGCATGTAATCCGAGTTTGCACCATCCCAGGAGGTGTGCATAACTTTTGGGAGCCCAATAACCGCGAAATTTTTGCTATTTTTAGGGTTCCGTACTCAAAGAGTAAAACGGGACCCTATTACTAAGACTTCGCTATCCGTCCGTCTGTCCGTTCGTCCGTCCGTCCGTCCGTCCGTCTGTCTGTCACCAGGCTGTATCTCAAGAACCGTGATAGCTAGAGAGTTGAAATTTTCACAGATTATGTATTTTTGCTGCCGCTATAACAACAAATACTAAAAACAAAATAAAATATTTTTTTAAGGGGGCTCCCATACAAAAAACGTGATTATTTTGCCGTTTTTATAGATAATCTGTCACCAGGCTGTATCTCAAGAACCGTGATAGCTAGAGAGTTGAAATTTTCACAGACTATGTATTTCTGTTGCCGCTATAACAACAAATACTAAAAAGAAAAAAAAAATTAAGGGGGCTCCCATACATCAAACGTGATTTTTTGCCGTTTTTATAGATAATGGTACGGAACCCTTCGTGCGCGAGTCCAACTCGCACTTGGCCGGTTTTTTAATTTTTTTGCATGTGCACATTTTCCGGAAAAATGTATTATTCAATATTAAAGAAGGTCAATGTACGAGTATATAATATGAAATTTAATTTTCTACATTTTTAGGGTCCGTCTGTCACAAAGTTAAATATCTCAGGAACTACTAATGCTATCAATTAGACATTTGGAATAGTTGTAAACAAAGCTAATCCACGTGTATGGAAAATAAAAAATATAAATATTGATTTTTTACTTTCTATAAAAAAAATTAAAATCTAGTTAGTATTCTCGATCAAATAATATTTTTTTTCTATAGTGGCAAAATTTTGATTTACAAAGGAAAATGTAGAAAAAAATACCATTCCCCCTCCCCTTATCTCCGAAGTTTACCTAGCGAAAAATTTCAAAATAATATATATTATTAATATTAACGTAAATATTACCGGAAAAGTATAACGAGACCTCTATCTAGCGTATTTTTTTTATTCTTCAATTAATATTTAAGTTTGTAATATAATACTTTTGTGTTGAATTTTTTTCTAATTTGTATGGAAGTATTCTGAAAGTACCTTATAGCAAATAAAAAAAGAATTATCAAAATTGGTTCACTTGACAATAAATAACTCTAAAAAACCAACATAGACTTTTTCGTAATAAAGCGTGGTGAAAGTTTGTACGGAACACTTGGTGCGCGAGACAGACTCGCACATGACCGGTTTTTTTATTATATGGGTTTGCCAGCAGGTATATTTTTTTCAAAGATATGTCGGTCTTGAAAAGTCGCAAAATGGAAGTTTGCACCTAAACGACAAAATTTTCTCAGTTTCTAACCTTTGATTTTGGCTATACCACTGAACCAAATTTGAAGTTTAGATATTCATTCGAAGCAGAATTTGACCCTCTTTAATATTGAACGGAATACATTTTCTGTCCGAGGTACCGTTTTTGTGCTACATGAAAAAAAGAGCAAAAATTTATGCACACTTCCTAGGATTGGGCAAACTCAGATAACACGTATTTAGGACCAAATGAAGGTATTAAAACGATTTCCAGCTTTATGGGAATTAATTCTTCGAAAAATTCTAATTTGATTGGCCTAATAACTTTACTCTTCGTGCAAATTCAAAAAGCACTTTTGTTAAAAAAATTATAAAAAGTACTATGATAGATTTGTGTCTCACAGACTGGCACGACCTGCGGTGACGGTCAATGTATATAGGATCGTCCTAATACAACCAAAGGTTGCCTGGAAGGGATCGCTCTAAAGCGATAAGACCGCGTGTTGTTAGGTACCATAGCTTATTTAATCTACTCCTGTAGCATGTTTTTCTTATGTTGTGGTGCAATAAAGAATATGCAACTACTTAACTATCGCGCGATCAAACATTGCGCGAACGTAAATTAGGACACCTACGAGTATTCGAGTCTAAAATACGAGTAGGTATGTTTGATCGCCGTTCGCGCGAGTAAAATTCGCGCGAACTTGCGATGCGATAATCGCGTAGTCGCGTTGTATTGTACGATCCCTGAGACAATAATACGTTGTAAGTAGATCTCATTGGAATCCCATCTCAAAATTGCGTTTCGCTTACACACACTTGGCCTCGCGCTAACGCGAGGGGTAGTGCAGGCAACAAAAAAATTCACTTACTTATCATTTCAAGGCGAAAATTCATTTCAGAAATAATAATAAAAACGGGTTAATCGGAATATAAATATCGTTACCTACTTCGATGGATTCGGAAGTCGCAGAACTGAAATAATTGGCAAAAAAAGTTTTCCAATTATATATCATCCTGCTCAGTGAGTTTCGATACGTAGTTACTTTAACATGTACTCACTGTAATTTAATTATGTTTACCAATACATTCATTATACCTACGTATTTATTATTGGTATGTTATTGGGTATACACATTGATTACTGTTTTTATAGAGTGCTTCCCAATTTAAAAGAGTAGGTATTGTAAATAAATGTACCTACCTGATACAATGTAAATACAGGATGGCACAAAAGTCGTATTAAATTATAAAATCGTTTTTGGTACAGTTGACAAACAATATAGTATATTGTTTGTCAACTGTACCAAAAATGTACTGTACTAAATACGTATTATGCGTATAATAATGCTAATAATATGGGGCGACCACGAGTGGCGACCACGTACCGGAAGGTGCGGCGTGGGTAGGCCCCCCACCTGGTAAAGGTCGCGGGAGTCCGCTGGATGCGGGTGGCGCAGGACAAGTCATTGTAGCTCTCTTTGGGGAGGCCTGTGTCTAGCAGTGATGATGATGATGATTAGTATATGCACTAGATTTATTATCAAAAACGTACTTGGTTAGCCTTTATCAAATATTAAATGTTTCGTAATTAAATGTGACCACCTGTCTAGGCAAAGCTTAAGATTGGAGACGCACAGACCGCACAGTCGACACAAAGGCTCTTTTGGAGGCCCTTCTAAGAGTCTTATGTCCCTGATGAGGGATAAGAGGGCACCATCATCATCAGCAATTAAATGTGAAAAATACACCACAATTTTCTTGTACCGTTGATTCAAGGATCAAAGCACAAAGAAAAATATCGAGCCTTACCATGGTCGCACCACACTTGGGGGTTCGTGTTCGCGTCGCGTCGTTGCCTCTCTTTCATTTGCCGTAGGAAGGAAAAAGATGCAACATTAATATTTGGGCAAACACCGCCAAGTGTGGTGCGACAATCAGACTGCTGATTTGCGAGCGTGTTGTGCTCAGAGCATAGAATACTAGAGAGAGGACAAGCCGCCGGCGGCCGTGTCGCAGCTGTATGCTCAATGGGCATACTCTGCCATACTGTGCACGCGTGCTGATCGCAGAGAATATTACGTTTTTTCCCAAAATGCCTGATATGATGCGCGTTTATTGTCAAATAAGCGTGTAGGTATACAAGTGTGTGTGTTTTAGATGTGTGCGTGCTTTGTCTTGTCAATTACTTGGGCGTTGTGTGGGTTAATGTACTTGCGACAGGCAGGCTCACTCTATACAAATCGGCCGCCATGTCCGATCTCCTTATATTCATACATCTGTGGTGTTGTGACTTGTGAGCGACGCGATTGTTCACCGAGCTCGCCGCGCATACACCGCAACGTGATCGCCGCGGTGGGCGACAGCACACGGCGTTCAATCAGCGTTTTGAATAGTCACACACAAATTCACGATCATGTCGTGATTGTCGTGTGCCTCGCGACGAGTTCTCCCGAGGTTGCGCAGCGAGCACGCTAACCGATCTATTCGCTTGTAAACCGCTCGCAAATCGCGAGTTGGCGCAGACCCAGAAGAGAATGACAGAGAGGTACCAGGGCTGTACGGGCTTGTATGGCAACGCAAACAGCGCTTCTGGTGGTAACTATTAGGAACTACGCGTTGCCATACTAATTGAAACTAAACGCAAACGCGTTCGAAAACGTATATGTATCGATAAAACTTATACTAGAGCTACTGGCTACTTTATTTATTCGTATGGCTAAATTAAAAATTAAAATCGTTCTTTCTTAAAAAAAAAAAAAAAGCATGCAAATTAGAGCAGTACACCCAATTGCTGGATCCATTGGGTTACGTTGTTATCTAGGGTGAACAAGTCGGCTGGGTTGCCCTGGTACCTACTTGGTGAGTGGGCACTCGCGGATAATATGGTCCATGTCCTGCACCGCAGCTCCACACTCGCATGCTGGAGACTCCCTCCATCCACATTTGTGCATGAACTCTCGGCTACTGTCCATATACTTCTTTTCTTTGTTAGGCCGGCAACGTTTGGACCGCCCCTCGTAGACCAGTAATCCAAACACACCAAGTTAGATTCTCAGTCTGTCACGTTAGTATGCGCGTTTCAATGTTTCTTTATGCTTTGATCCTTGTATCGGTTACTTACTAAAAATAATACTAATAATTCCAATCTAATAACTCAAGTATTATTAAATAAACCCTGATGAAGAACTTCCGAAGAGTTCGAAACATGTCGCACGTAGTGACATTTAATTTAATACGTGAGTATCAGGGTTCGGAAATTCGGGGGCTTTTATACCTATCGCGATACAAGTATGGAGTCGGCTTCTTAAAAAAAATATTTTAATTATTTAATTTCCGGGATTGAATACATCACATCTTTGTAGCTGGACAGACTCGCCTAGCTACCATGGAAGCCCGAAAAGACCTGATCTCCTTCACAACTGACGCGGCTGAATGGTTAAGATCCTTGGATATTCATTGGTGACAATGGTGGCATACCTGATAAAATGTATTTCGGTTAATAAATACATATTTGCGGACAATCTTACACATATCGACCTAGTCCCAAACTAAGTAAAGCTTGTACTATGGGTACTAGACGACGATATAAATTATATAGAAATACATATTATACAGAGATTATAGAGAAATAAATACTTAAATACATAGAAAACATCCATGACTCAGGAACAAATATTCGTGCTCATCACACAAATAAATGCCCTTACCGGGATTCGAACCCAGGACCTCTAGCTTCGTAGGCAGGGTCACTACCAACTAGGCTAAAGCGGTCGTCATGCCAACGATTAAATAAAAGTAACAAAAAAAAAATATTTAACAAAAACACACTTAAATTATAAACGTTATATCCGTCAGACGCCAAACTAGGCTGAGCCTGTATCTTGGCCGCCTGCGAGTGCAATTTTAGTTTGATGTTACTTAACTAATACTGTAGGTACTGTTAGTTAAATGAAACACACATTAATTAAATAAAATTTTGTGAATAGGAACAACTCAAATAGTTTATTTAAATACTTTAATACGTATTACATATATTATGTAATCCTATTTTTCGGTATTCCGGGAAATCACGAGAAGTTTATTAGTAAAATTATGTTGAGTCCGTGTCCATGCTACTCAACAACAACGCGGTGTAGGTACTGTGGCCTAAGAATAGGTATAAAAGCCCCCGAATTTCCGAACCCTGGTGAGAGTGGTGAGTACGAGTACATATTACTTTTGTAAACATGTCTCACGAAAGTTTAAATTCGGATAACTACTAAAAAGTAAAATCAACTCAAATACCTAACATGTTCGCATGATCCAAACTTGACGTATAGTACATGCGAGTATTACGCGGTTTGTACATTGAGAAATTGTTAATTTCAATGGGGTTTCACTATATTGTTTGATGTGATGTATTTGAGGCTTAACGGAAAGGCTAAAATGGGATCCTCATAAGATCCGTCACATGTCAGTGTTCTTTACACCATCAAAGCTGTGTAGAAATCATCTTACGGTAGGTACAGTCAGCATCATAAGTTGCTGAACACCAAGTACCTTGTCGTTTTCACTCGTTTGACAACTTCATATGGCAGTTTAACATGACGTTTAATGCGACACAGTACAAAAGTGACCCCTTGTGAGGCTGACCGTACAATTTGACTGACTTTTTATACAACCTCAATAAAAAAACGCTCGGATAATACGAAGTTTGTAGCGAAGTACAGACTAGTGACGCCACAGCTTTGTATGGTCAGAATTCCTTTTTTGGGTTTATGTATTAAAAAAAATACATTAAGGCGCCTTAGGTTCAGCGAAGTGAAGCAACCATAGTTTTTGAAAAAAAATATAAAGCGTCTGTTTATAATAGTATGGTTTCAATAGTAATTTGAGGCTTTTCTGCAGGGAAATCAGTGATTCAAAACAAGATTAAGCAATTTTCGCTTGATAGAAAAAAAATCACGAACGAAATTAAATATGTTTCAGACCTATGTCTGAAACATATTTAAATTTACTTAAAACATTCGTAGCAAATTATGCACAATAGCTAAACATATTAACATTGGTTCTAAAAATCGGAAATATCATGTTTGAGGGAACTTAGTGATTACATTTTTATTTATTTAAACGCACAAAAAACTAAAAAACGCACTTCCATCTTGCTCACGCTTATGCTCAGCGAGAGGGAGAGACGACCATGAACCTACGGCGCCTTAACCTTTTGTCTAATCTAATGTAATGACGACCTCTGTAGCCTAGTTGGTAGTGAGTTAGTGACCCTGCCTACGAAGCCGGAGGGCCCGGGTTCGAATCCCGGTAAGGGCATTTATTTGTTGAGCACCGAATATTTGTCCCTGAGTCATGGATGTTTTCTATGTATTTAAGTATTTATTTAGATATATAAGTAATGTATATCATCGTCTAGTACCCATAGTACAAGCTTTCCTTAGTTTGGGACTAGGTCGATTTGTGTATGTATGTAAGTATGTATATTTATTTATTTATTATAATTCACTTTAAAAACAAAGTTTTAACCGACTTCATTTTAGTACTCCGCCAAGCCACATGAACATTTCCACATTTCTTTTCTAATATATCACATGAACTGATTTCCGAGAGCAACTACGTTGATTATTAGAGAAAAAAACCAAATCGCTGTATGTGGGCCGATAATATTTGAGGACTTCCGTCGATTCCTCAAGGATCTCAGAATCACCTTTGGCACTTCATTGTTTGCTATTTCATCGTAATGATATTAGAATCTGTGACGTAGGTACTTTTATAGTTTGAAGTACATCATTGAGAAGTTCCACAAGCCATCTGTGGTCTTCATCATCACTTCCACTTCACTAAATTTATGATTTCCCGATGTAAATACACGAGTTATAATAGAAAATACCGAAATGACTACACGCGTGTCTAATATATTTGAGGAGTTACCTCATTTTCTCATAGTTCCTATCATCCAACTGGAGTTTTGAAAACAATGGGACCAACCTGGAAGCATGCACTTTTAATTTAAACACGAATGGTACGAATCGGTTCATAAATGGTGGAGTACAGAGGTAACAAACATAAAAAAAATACAACTGAATTGAAAATCTCCTCCTTTTTTTGAAGTCGGTTAAAATGAAGCTCTGTGTAGTGAGGGACATGCATTTGTGTATCAATAAAGGCTCTGACAGACTAGCGCGGTCTGCGGTGGCGGTCAATAGTAAAACCGCAGCCTTTAGACCTGTCTAAATGCAGTGCACTCACACTTAATGATTAGAGCGAAATGGTTTATCTCCACTCCCCCAGCATTTAGCCAGGTCTAAAGGCCACTTTAAGCGTGAATTACACTAACTAAATTTGACATTAACTGACAAGTTTACTATTGACCGCCACGTTTTCGCTTACCATCCACCAGTACGGCTAACGTGAGTTTCAATCGTAACCTTACGATAAGTAACTACATACGAGATCGAATAAACGCGCTTCGAATAGATTTCGATTTCGCTTCGGTATTCTTCGATTCGACCCGTCAAACTTGTAACTCACACTGCCGTTGGACTACGAAACCAACTGCAAAACGTTAGGCACTTTGCGTTTAGTTTTCGATGCGTAATTTAACGTTCGATTCGTACTACCAATCGGTAGTGTGAGACATTTGGAATCGAATATACCGTCGCGACTGTAGTTTACTATTTCACTTGCAAAATGGCCCGTGATATCGTATTATTCCGTCAAGAGTTACCGTAGATCCGATCGAAATTTATCTCAAATTAAAGAACTTATAAAAATAAGGGTTTTGAATTGACAACATATATCCACAAAATTCGGATTGCCGTATTTTGTATTAAAAAATTCAAATATTTGGCCCCCGCGCCGCCATATGGTATCGACAGTGAATGACAAACATTTAAATTAAAACGATAAATGCTAGTGATATCAGGTTGAATATTGGAAAATCGATTAAACTATACGAACGAACGTGAAGTCGATCGAGAATGAAGTAATGTATAAGTGACTCACGTTTGGCCTCTCACAGACTGGCGCGGCCTGACCGCGGCGGTCAATAGAAAACTTGTCATTAACTGTCAAATTTACTATGGTCCGCCACCGCAGGCCGCGCCAGTGTGCTGCAGGCTTAACAGTTTGGAATTTTAGTTCCATGAGTGACCACCAGGGGCGGTGTATAGACTTTTCATACTAAATCTTGACGATAGGCGGTAGCGTCGGTAGTAAACACGACTCACTTCAATCCCACGGTAAGGGTGCAGGGGACCGATTTTTGACTTTCGAGCGCTCGAAAATTAAATAAAAGTAAATAAGATTCTAGTGTCAAAATTGCTGGCACTTACTTTCTACCGATCGAATTAAATACGAGTCCTAGCACTCGTTTTTAAATTTTTTATGTCTATTTCAAAATAGAATTCCATCATTTATGACCGTTTTCGAGTGAAAAAGTCGAGCGCTCGAAAGTCAAAAATCGGTCCCCAGGTCGTATGATTAGTTGCCTAAACATCCTCACAAACTTTCGCGTTAATAAACCGCGCGGCGCGTTTCGCGTTATCGCCACCCGCGCGGCTCCGCCCGCGTTTTACAAAGAGCCCAAACCGGAGCCACGGGATTTAATATAGCCTATTCCCATGCCGAAAGTCCATTCTATACACAGGAGAAGGAATTTTTGAAATCGGATAATTCGTTCCGTTAATTACCTTCTACATAAAAACTTACAAATTCAAATATTTATTCGTGACAAAAAAAACACAGGTACGAAAGAAATAATAAAAAAAAAACATTAGGCTTTGTCACGAAATGGACCCTGCTCAGCATAGCTAACATAGTTGCATTTCGTAGACTCCTCTGTAGCTTCTACTCTAGATTGCTTCTTTACTAAGTAGGATATGGTAGATTAGCGACATTGGCGCGTGTCGGATGGAACCCAGTCATTACTTATTCTGTGGCCCAGTCTGCCCCAGCGGAACGTGTACTAATTGTGACGTGCCCGGATATTTACCACCGCATCGCATCGTTCTTTATTTGTTGCATTGATTTTACATAAATTTCCCACCCAACGGGGGCCGCGCGCATAGATTGTAAATATCTCGATTTGGGCAACGGGATCGCTGATGAAAGCGCTGACAAATTTATGTTCTCTTTATTGGAATCGTGTGTTGTTTTTTGGTAGCAGAGGCGTAATAGTGTGATTATAGCTCAATAAGTTTATATTACAGTACATAGGGTCAGTATGACAGTAGATTATTAGTATTATTAGTACGACGTTTAACGCTTCGTACGTAGGTACACGTTAGGTAGGTAACTACATCTAAATTTTTATTTTTGTAACGGGATATGATTTGTCCTAACGCTCGCTTGAAAAGTTACGCAAATTACACCTGAGGGAGAAAGTAGTGGGTAGTATAGATAAGAAGTACAAGTATTGAATTAATAGACTGTGCAAGATTGCCGCCAAGTGCTCGGCCGGGTAGGTTTTGAATTTCTTAAGTCGTTATAGATTTTACTTCAGGGGATGCCGCGGCGATACTCGTAATTATTGCCTCTGTCATCACACTTTACCGGAACTCACTGATCACTTTGTCGTGATCGCCCTGTGGTTTACTCAATTTCAATTTTACCACTAAAGTTCGCTTGAACTTGTCACACATTTACTGTTAGAGATTTATAGGAATAAATTACTCATTTCATTCATACTATTCTCTCAGTGCTATGCCATCTAGCCCAAATAATAGCTACACTGAAAATCAGCGTCACGGAATGTTTCCTCGCTCCGTGACATCAGGCTGAGTGCAAGCCTTTTAGTGCAAATTTCTTAAAAAATATATGTATTAAGTTATGTTTTGTTGTAAACTATGTATAGTTTTTGCACTAATAGACTAATAGACTACTCGATTCCTGGTCATTACTGTCCAGTGCATGCCCTAATAGTATCCTGAAGGCCAATGATGAATGTGTTATTTCCAAATCACATATCACCTAGAAAGGTCCGCACGGCCACCGGCTTTAAGGAAAGCTCTCATGGGAAATCTTCCCGGGTTGATAATAGTGTTTGCTCATTTGAGTGTTCTTCTGCGGGATTGTGTCCGCCGTGTGTAATGGAGGGCTGCGTTTAAGAGCCGAGCGTCAACACTGAGTGAGGCACGCTACACATGTATAAGCGCGAAATCGATAGGCGGATAGTGGGAGGTTGCTACAGTATATACAGTTTCATGGTAGGTATTGCTGTTTTTAGCCACATGTATGCGAAAAAGTGTCTGTCTAATCCTCGTCGGCGAGAACTGAGACATCATCGCGCAAGAGCTGTCTCGCGCGCGTGATAGACTATCCGTCTCTTTTTAATTAGAACACTTAGTGAGACGGGTAGTTGCCTCGCCACAGATATTGTGAGTGTTTATGTGCAGCTTTATTATATGTATAGATGGTACGGAACCCTTCGTGCGCGAGTCCAACTCGCACATGACCGGTTTTTTCCTTTTATTCAACTGGTTCGAAACGAAAACGCTACATTAGTATCAGATGAGTGAGATCGACCTGTATCGTGTTACAACTTTTAACGGAAACCTAAACTCCCAATACATTATTTAGCATTCAATCACTTAACAGCAGCTGCGCAAACATTAATTAAGTATTTACTTAACCGAGAAGTGTTTAGGTTCGTTGATTTGCGGCCAATTGCTCTCGTTCCATCTATCATCATCCGTCAAAAGGGACTACTTACGAAATAACCCGTATTTGTGGGCGGTAAAAGGGATCCTAGTTTGGGGCTGGCGCTTATTCGGTGCCAGTGGCCTCTAATTTTAGGTTATTCCTTGCTGCAGTTAGCACCAATTTCGGGTAACTAAAGGTACCTAGTTACCACCATTCACTCCACTTCGCCTCAGTGGTAACAGCTAAGATTTTTTCCGAGTCGCGGGCGAGGCATCAGCATCGGGCATAAATTAGATTAGGGTATCAATTAGACGGATGTTTTGAAAATCCTCGACGCCCATTTTGATGCAGCATCGCGATTCTGGTTGCTGCAAGACAAACTCCAGTTGCTATTCATCATCCTCCTAGCGTTATTTCCGGTTTTGCCCTAAAGCAGCCAGGGGTCCGCTTTGACACCTATTCCCAAGATTTGGCATAGGCATACTAGTTTTTACGAAAGCGACTGCCATCTAACCTTCCAACCCAGACGGAAAACTAGACCTTATTGGAATTAGACCGGTTTACTCACGATGTTTTCCTTCACCGAACTCCAGATGCTATTTAAGATCAGATTTATTAGGCAGTGACCCTTCTTTCAGTGGTATAAGTAAAGCTAGCTGTTCTATTTGAGTGCTTAATTACTGTAATTGGTAGGTATTTCATCATAACTTTAGTTGCACTAGTCAAATCGATATTTAATTTCCGATATATTGATTTTAAACTTTACGATTTTTACACATTACTCGTACGTTTACTAAGCGGGATGCGGCCGATGCGGGTTAATAAAATTTACTTATTAATTTCAAGTATTTCAAGTATTTTATTGCATTCATGTTGTTATAGTATAGTACATAGTTAACAGATGTTACAGTAAGTCTCAAACATGAACCCTGCAAGGGCATCGCAATACATAGGTATTTATAGATTAACTTACAACTAATAGTCTAATAAAATAACGTAAGTCTACGGGAGACATAGTTATTTCTAGGCATTTTGTGTGTCTTTATGAACACATTCATGTTGATATATATATTACTAAACATAATTTATATACCTATAATATATATTTATTTATTTATATATATATATATATATATATATATATATATATATAGATATGTGTGTCTATATACTGTGTTCAGACTATTATAATTTGGTAGTAGATGTATGTACTTTTATAGTTTATCATCTAGGTATTCATTTATAGAATAATATGCGTTATTTAGTAGTATATTCTTTAGTTTAGTAAAAAATTGGTTATCCTTATTTTCTTTTCTTATGTGTTCTGGTAGTTTGTTGTATATTTTTACTGACATGGTTAGCGGACCTGAGGAATGGAGTTTTAACCGGGAGGTTGGAGGCACAAGCTTTGATTTATATCTTAGACTGTATGGTAACGGCGTGTCTTCTCGTTTTGTGTATAATTCAGAGTGTTTACGGACGAACTTACATATTTCCAGGATGTATAAGCAGGGCAAGGTAAGTATTTTATGTTTAATGAAGTACGGCTTGCAACTATCGGTTTGTTTTATATTTACGAGTATACGGATTAGTTTTTTTTGCAACGTGAAGACGGATGGAGCGTCGACACTGCTACCCCAGAGGGTTATTCCATAACTGAGACAGGAAAAGCCGTAAGCATAGTAAGTTGCGAGTGCAGTTTGAAAGTTGGTAGTTTTTTTTATTTCTCGAAGTGCGTACGTGAATTTAGAGAGTTTAGTTCTTATATGTTTTATGTGAGATTTCCAGGTTATATGTTTATCTATGACTATTCCGAGCAGGGTAAATGTATCTACTGATTCTAAACTTATGGAATTGTGGCTATAGTTGATCGTTAACGCTTCTTTCTGATATGGATGGAAGGTCATTAGCTTTGTTTTTTTATAATTTATTTCTAGGTGGTGGTCGTGCATCCATTGTGTGATTTTACTGAGGATACTGTTTATTTTGTCGTTTATCTGTGTAGTATTTTGGCATGAGGTTAGAATCGACATGTCATCTGCAAATAAGATCGACGGTTCTTCCATGATTTGTGGGATGTCATTGATATAAATGAGAAATAAAAGGCACCCGATTACACTCCCCTGCGGAATTGAGGATGTGATGGGTTTAACGTCAGATTGCACCTTTCGTATAACACCAGTCTTAAAATCGAAATTCTCTATTTCTACATATTGATTTCTGTTTGTTAAATATGATTTAAGCCATCTATGCCCCATTCCACGAATGCCTATGCCGTATAATTTATCGAGTAGTATTGGGTATTGAACTTTGTCGTAAGCTTTGGTCATGTCTAATAGAATTCCTATTGCGTATTGTTTTGAATTTATTATATTGAGGATTGTTTGTATGTACTTGTATACTGCTAAAGTAGTAGAGCGTTTTTTACGAAAACCGTTCTGCGATTCATTAAAAATCTTGTATTTTTCGCAGAAGGCGTATATTCGGTTAGTCATAGGTTTCTCAAATATTTTTGAGGCTGTAGGCAGTAAAGCTATCGGTCGGTAATTGTTCGGATCTGTTTTTACATTATTTTTATGGATCGGTTTTACTATGGCAGTTTTCAATAAATCGGGGAAAGTTCCTTCAACGAATGACTGGTTTATTAAATCACAAAACGGTAAAGCGAGTTCTTCTGCACATTTTCTTATCAAACACGGTGGGAGCTCGTCGACTCCGTGGCTAGTTTTGTTTTTTAAACTTTTTATTATTGTATATACTTCTTTACAGCTAACCGGTGCAAGAAACATTGTGTTCTCGATAGGGTTCATCACGGGGCGTCCTAGGCGTTGCTCTGCATTATTCGTAGTTTGGGCTGTTTTACCTATAGATATGAAAAAGTTATTGAAGATATTGGCTACTTGTTTTGGGTCAGAGGTTGCTATATTATTAACCTGTATTTTTATATTACTTTTTTCTTTCTTTGGTTTTTTATTAGTTTTTTCATTTATTATATTCCACATTGTTTTTACTGTGTTATTAGATGTTTGGAGTTTGTGTATATTTTGGTTCTTTTTGGCTATAGTGACGGATTTTTTAAATATTTTGTCATATTTTTTGTAGTGTTGCTGTAGTATTGTGTTATTTGATTTTGTAACGAGTATTTTTAATAATCTTTTGTTCTTGCAAGATAATTTTATTCCTACTGTTAACCAATGTTTTTTGGGCTTAGATTTTAGTTTGAATTTTCGTTTCGGAATACAATGGTTCAATATTCTGGAAAGTGTTTTGCTAAATGTCAAATAGTTTTCGTCAATGTTCTTGTTTTTTACTATTATATCTGACCAGTTTACTGAGTTTAGAGATGCTTTGAATCGATTCATGTTATCATTATTAAAGAACCTTTTTTCTATATTCCAAGAAGTTTTTTCTTTTAGTGAACTATTTATTTTTGTTTGTAATGTTGTTCCTAGATGATCAGAAAAACCTAATTCTTCTACAGCTGTATACAGTTCTTTATCCTGGAAGTTGGTGAATACTAAATCTAAACACGTTGATGTGGATTGTGTTATATGTGTGGGTTCTTTTATATGTTGAGTAAATTTATATTGTGACATAATATCTAGAAAGTTACATGCATTCAAATCATTTTTTAGGATGTTTATGTTAAAATCTCCTCCTATAATAATATCGCGCTTCGCATATTTTGTATTTATGTACTTTAGAATCTGTTCCAGTCTGTTGTAAAATGAGTTCTCTTCTCTTCTATTCCAGTACATAGTTATAAGTAAAATGTTATGTTCTGGTAGTTCAACTGCGCAGAGCTCTAATACATAGTCAATGGACATTTCTGTGATGTCAGTTTTCTCGATATGTTTGATGTGGTCCTGCAGAAGGATGAGAACGCCGCCGCCAACTCTTGTCTGTCGGCAGTATGATGCTGCTACTTTGTAATTAGTGAATTGTATTAGATCTAATTTTTCTTTTGAAACCCAAGATTCGGTGATACATAAGGCTTGATGGTCTTTTTCTTCTTGTATATTTTCTAGTATATAGGCTTCCAATATATCTCGTTTGTTATAAAGACTTTGCATATTTTGAAATAGTAGTTTAAAGTTATGATCTTTAATTTCGAAATCTACCAATTTTGTTATGTCCGTTCTGATTGTCTTCGTAGGGTTTGGAGTTTGTATCTTGTAATGTTTTTCCTTTGTTGCTTTTAGTCATTCTGGTTTCGTCCATAGCTTCTGTGGGTTTAGGTGCTCCTGTGTTTCGATCAACTATTTTTCCCTCTACTATGAGCTGGTTGTTTTGTATAACAGCGTACAATCCTTTTTTTCGTGCCTCAAACATTTCTTTTCGCATATTATTCCGATCTCTGAGTGCATCAACGTCCAAGAATTCGGAGATCGATAGTCCAGTCCCGCGGAAGTAGTAGCTGTTTTGTAGGATATACTTACACATTCTTTTACTGATCAACTCAACTACTAGCGGACGATTACGGTTACTTGTTACCTACTCGGTAAGTTTCCTCTATATAGCCAAGCAAGTCTACCTGTAAGATGTCTCGGCAGGCTGCTATTAGTCGTCCGTCCAGTTCACATTCCGGTTCTTTATAGTTTTCAGGTAAGCCATAGATTACAAATTTCCTGCTGTTACTTTCAGGTACGTAGTGGGTTTCAGGCAAGTTGTTTAGTCCTGTCATGTTAACTTTAGAGTTTAATTCCTTTATTTCCCCTTGAAGTTTTTCGTTTTCAATTTTCATGTTCATTATTTCTAAGCTAATTTTTGATATGTCTTTTTTCCGTTGTTCATTCTCTTTGGTTAATGTATGAGATTTTTGCTCAAATTCTTCTCTTAAATTTGTTATAGCTCTGTTTATTTCAGTTTCGATTACATCTTTCAGTTGGGATATTATGGTCTTGTTATTTTCCTTCAGTTGTAGGTTTATGGTGTCGCTCAAATTTCTCAGCATTAGTTCCGTTTGACAGTTCTCTTTCGTGTGAATTTTCGTAGTGTCGAGCACAGTATCGCCTAAAAGGCTACTGTTGTCTGAAGTGATGGTTTCATTCTGAGTCCTAATCGCCTTTTTCCTCATAGTTACATTATTTATTTCAGGACAGGGTGTGTGCTGTTCATGGTTACGACGGCGCACTGGTGTACTCGTATTACCTATTTCTGGCAATTTACTGTAGCAGGATTGGCATATCCATGCCTGTTTGTCCTCGGCACTCATCAAATTGTTAAAACGTTTTTCGGTGACGCTAGTGCATCTCAAGTCGTACGTGTTTTTGCATCGAAAACATTTTATAAACTCTCTTTCAGGTAATATTGCGAAACATTTAGCACACACGGAATTCATTTTTATATTTATATTTAGGCCCTCTGTTGGTGGAAGTTATTTTTTGAGATCGGCTAATCGAAAGTGTCGTTTATATTTGCGCCCTCTATATTTTAAACTTGGTACTCCTCTGATGGACCAATTTTAACTTCAGCGCTATCTCGTGGACGATAGGCGCAAGTCTTTCTCTCTAACACGTCGTATTTTTTAGCTTGTGGTTGCACGTACGCATTTAACACTTTCTTCGGTAGATGTCACTAATTTAGTTGGACAAATTTGCGAACGAATATTGTTTGTAGGTTAAGTTTCGTTATTAGGTTATTTTTGTTTTGTTTTATAATTTCACTATTTTTTTAGAAACACAAGTATTAATGGTGGTTTGATTGTGTTATCGCTTTTCACATTTCACTATAGTAATATCGTAACTTGGAAAAACACATCAGTTCCTTGGCACGTAACTCAAGGTTATTCATTTCATCATAATTATGACACAATAATCACATTTTAGTTCACTTTTCTATAAGAATACTGATATATTTTCATTTATTTGGCTGTAGGTTTTCACTTTTTGCTATAATTATTACATTTTAGATCATAATTAACACTAACACTATTTTTAATGAATTTAAATACAAAGAGCCGATGTTTCGTTTCGCGCGCGCGTCCTGTCCTTATTATTAGGAAGTCACTCCACCTTTCGGATGTGTACCCTGAGAACTTTACGGTTTCGCTCTATGAAAACACAACAATATATCGATATCAGCCATATTTTTACACCAAAAAATAGGTTGGGTAATTTGACTAAATATTCATTAATAATCCACCTAAATTTAATACCGATACGGTAAAAAATAATGAAAAGTAATCTTTATATATTCCGTAAAAATCAGGCGAAAATGGTATAAGCTTTCTTTACTTTATAATTGACTATTATATATACGTTCTTTGGGATACGCGCATAATCCACTTATTTTTGTTAATGAATAAACCTTTCTATATGCCACATAAAATTCAATATTATCTCAAGGCCGTAAATATTTAATTAAAATGCCGTTATTTCCTGATGCATATATTTTTGGATTCAGGTAGTAAGTTTCCAAATTTGTGTACTCAAACATGTTTTCATTATAAAAATACTGATAGCATTTTTGCTTGCGGGTTAATTTTTTTTCCTAACTTCCGGTCCATAGAATTATTGATTCCAAAAGTTGTTTAAAATAACATATAAAAGCCGTATACAAATAATTAGCCTGATATTGAATTATTTCCAGAAAAACCGTAATTTTCTCAGGGTAGTGTTGCAACTTGCAATATTGATTGATTGGTTGCGAGTAGACTCGTGTATCTTCGGGTGACAAGCAAAACTCACTAATTGTGTTGTTGTAATAAACACCTAGGTAAAGCAAAACTCAAACTTGTTACCTACTATTTCAAGACAGTTGATATTGCTAAGTGAGTTTTGGTTGTATAGGCTTTAGTAAAAGTTATAGAGTGTATGGGCTCAATATCAAATTTATGTGTAAAATACTAAACTGTGACGTGTAAGTTTAACCCAGTGTGTTTATTCTAACACGTGTGTGTACCTATCTACAACCCGGTCACAATATCTGTGCACCTGACCTCGTGACGTCATATCGGCGGTCTGGGTACGGTGTGAAAAAAAGTTTTTTCGAGAAATGTGGAGGTAAAAAAAAATTACTAACCTTTTCAAATCAATTTATTATTGATGAAGGGTTTGTTATTAAAAAACAATAATTTTGATTACAAAAACATTGCGAGGTGCACAGATATTGTGACCGGGTTGTAGTTGCGTCAATGAAACAGTACCGTACGTAAATAGTGCAGACCATATAGCAATAAAAGCCACGTGCCATAAAATATACGAGGAGGTCAATTTTGTTCGATACTTCTCATGCTAACTAGTACGATATACATTGATTGATATTTAAGTCCAGCGCGCACAACTCATTGGAATTTAATCACCACTCGAAATGTCCTATCATAATTACTTCGATATTTAAATTGTATGAATCATTTATTTTGTTTAGTGAACTTTAAACTAGCTATTTTTTAGGGTTCCGTACCCAAAGGGTTAAACGGGACTCTATTACTAAGACGCCGCTGTCCGTCCGTCTGTCTGTCCGTCTGTCACCAGGCCGTCTGTCTCATGAACCGTGATAGTTAGACAGTTGAAATTTTCACAGATAATGTACCTATCTCTGTTGCCGTTATAAAAACACATACTATAAAATACAGAATTAAATAAATATTTAAGGGGGCTCCTATACCTACGACAAACGTGATTTTTTTGCCGTTTTTATAGATAATGGTACGGTACCCTTCGTGCGCGAGTCCGACTCGCACTTGGCCGGTTTTTGTATTAATCAGTGACGTCTGAATATATATTTCACCTTTTTAGGGTTCCGTAGCCAAATGGCAAAAAACGGAACCCTTATAGATTCGTCATGTATGTCTGTCTGTCTGTCTGTCTGTATGTCTGTCCGTCCGTATGTCACAGCCACTTTTTTCCGAAACTATTAGAGCTATACTGTTGAAACTTGGTAAGTAGATGTATTCTGTGAACCGCATTAAGATTTTGACTCAAAAATCGAAAAAAAACATTAAGTTTTAGGGGTCCCCATACTCAGAACTGAAACTCAAAAAAAATTTCTCAAAATCAATAGGTCTTCAAAAATGATATTGAGGTTTCTAACATCATTTTTTTCTAAACTGAATAGTTTGCGCGAGAGACACTTCCAAAGTGGTAAAATGTGTGATCTAGTAAGTAGTTTTTTTTTATACGTCATAAATCGTAAACCGCAATTTATGTCACGGAACCCTTCATGTGCGAGTCCGACTCGCACTTGGCCGCTTTTTTCCCCTTATATATTCGATATTTGAACAACTTATTCCTAAAACTTGTCTGTCTTTGTTTAAATAGCTTCCATTCCATCTTTTTCACAAGAAGCAATGCCAAACTGAAACAAACGAATTTTAAAGCCATTTTAACTAAAATACGTTTGGCAGAAATTTATGTATAAGGGAATTCCTAGAAGTTTCGTAAACTTGTCAGACACTTGGCTTTGTCACTTGTGCAAGTGTTTGGCAATAAAAATAAGTTTCCTATTTCTACCTGTACTCATTAATAGCTTAACTTAATTAATTTTAAAAGTATTAAAAAAAAACATCATTGTGTCTAAATGTCTTCTATCTTAAATCAAGTCACAGGAAGGCAACGCTAAAAAAAAATTTGTATTTCGCACATTCCGCTGCGCCTGTTTTCATACTTCAGCAATCAATTTTTTCCCTACGCAGTATAAATCAAGGGTGCAGTTGGTGGTTGGTGCCACTGCGTCACAATTTACGGATACAACAGCCCTGCCAACTGCAAAATAGCTACAACCTACTAGCAAATATTCATGAACACTTTTATAGGTATATGCACGAATACTTTTCAGTTCATAAAGTTCTCGAACGTGGAGTACGTTTAACACACGTAGGGCTTGTTGGTTGACTGCCACATGCTAATTGCTTATTAAGTGAACCTAAGTGCCCGAGAGTTGGGAATTTAAAAAGAGAATTTCGCATGAGCGCTTTCGTACTGTTTGATACGGAAGCTAAAAGGTTGGAATGAAAATAAATGCACAGGTTGATCGTAGCTTTTTATGAAGGTTTTATCAATAGGTCATTTATACATATACTTAGGTTTAAGTCAATGAGTTATAAACTTAATAACAGTAGTAAAAAAACTGGCCAAGTGCGAGTTAGACTCGCGCACGAAGGGTTCCGTACCATTATCTATAAAAACGGCAAAAACATCACGTTGGTTGTATGGGAGCCCCCCTTAAAAAAATATTTTATTTTGTTTTTATTTAATTCTGTATTTTATAGTATTTGTTGTTATAGCAGCAACAAAAATACATAATCTGTGAAAATTTCAACTCTCTAGCTATCACGGTTCTTGAGATACAGCATGGTGACAGATTATCTATAAAAACGGCAAAAAATCACGTTTTTTGTATAGGAGCCCCCCTTAAAAAATATTTTATTTATTGTTATAGCGGCAGCAGAAATATATAATCTGTGAAAATTTCAACTCTCTAGCTATCACGGTTCTTGAGATACAGCCTGGTGACAGACAGACGGACGGACGGACGGACGGACGGACGGACGGACAGCGAAGTCTTAGTAATAGGGTCCCGTTTTACTCTTTGAGTACGGAACCCTAAAAACATTGAAACACAAACTTGACATATACTTCGGGTTCCATTTTAGCTGTTTTGATTTGATTGAGAATGGTTTCGCAATTAGATGATGAAGATATTGTGCACTTAATTTTTCTACTATTTTCAAAAATAACAGAGTTGGATTATTATTTTTATTATACAAATCTTAGTCGACATTCTTAACAAAATATTTCATTTACATGCATGAATCAAGAAACGTATAACTTATCGGTGATTTATGCACAGTCTAACGAGTTCTGTACCAAAAAAAGTGTAGATAGAAATGAGCTTGTATACCTAATTTTTTATATTAGCATTAACCCAATCTAAATAATTGTACACGTTAGTATAAAGCGACGGAACAGAGGATCCGCAGGGCGTGTCTGCTCTCTTCCCGCTCACGATTCCGGCGACGAAGTACTTCCCTCTATGCAGCGTCATCAAAGGCCCCCCAGAATCGCCCTTGCATGTGTCCTCGCCCGTATGTCCGGCTGCGCAAAGATGGCGCCGGGTAAGATGAGGGTAGTGCCTCGTGCATTCTCTCTGGGGCACTAAGTTGACCACGGTGGATTGCTTGACGTTGGATTGGTACCGCCCGTTGCGACCCCAGCCAGCCACGGAGAGAGGCTGGTTTGAGAAGTCGGGGCTGTCTACGTTTATTACAGGCAGGCAGATCGGACGGATGTAATCTGGAAATGGGGAAAAAAGTGTGTCGTCATGTGTGATTTTCTTTTTTTTTTCAATAAATCGCAGTTTCAGTATCAGTACCTCAGAGCATAGAATACTAGAGAGAGGACAAGCCGCCGGCGGCCGTGTCGCAGCTGTATGCTCAATGGGCATACACTGTGCCATACTGTGCACGCGTGCTGATCGCAGAGAATATTACGTTTTTTCCCGAAATGCCTGATATGATGCGCGTTTATTGTCAAATAAGCGTGTAGGTATACAAGTGTGTGTGTTTTAGATGTGTGCGTGCTTTGTCTTGTCAATTACTTGGGCGTTGTGTGGGTTAATGTACTTGCGACAGGCTCACTCTATACAAATCGGCCGCCATGTCCGATCTCCTTATATTCATACATCTGTGATCAGTACCTTGTTGTGTATGTCATCGGGTTCACTAAACTACCCAAATGGTAAAATTTCGCAAAGTTACAGATGAAACTAAAAAATTGCGCATTATTTCCGTATGTTTATACGGCTAGTTACACAATTTTAGTTGTCAAGGGAATACTTATTGAATGATGGAACGATATAATGCTAAATACATACGCATAATTATTAAATGATGTACCTACTATATATATATATGTACAAATACTAGAATTTAATAAAGTTTAATCCCATCAAAAATAATACCGTAAACAGTAACAGTAAATTAACCATATTTTTGGTCATGCAATCGGAGCCTAATTATATGGCCTGTTAATTAATGATTAACAAAATACGATTATCCATACTACCAACGAGGCAATGTATTTTGTTACTCGATCAGAAACGAAGTACTGAATTGTTTTTGTGTTTCATGTATGTGAAACTACAAATTAGTACATTATGATACAAGTGAGGTATGTTGATCATCACATCAGAGGCGGAATTGTCACGCGAACCGCAGGTGAGCGTGATAATAGAGCCGAGGATGTAATAATCAAAGCTCACGCGTGTCATACGACGTTTTTCAACACATTTGCGAGGAAAAAAACCTTTTCATAAAATGAACATGTTACAGGCTCCTAAGTCGTTTCCTTTAGTTATTGATGACAACAGGTTTTTACTCACATATTTGTACATCTCCAAGAATGTACAGTGGCGTCAATTATATTTATCACTTTTCTATTCACTACGAGTCAACATTTTTAACAATAACCAAACACGCATCATCAATGTTTACAAATGTTTGTGAAATTACCTACAATGGCGCGCAACTATTTTTTTTCGTGAATTTCGCGCAGTGCGCCCGTAGCAAGGCTTAGATGAAATCTCTAAACAGCCAATACAAAATAAAATAAATATTTTCTTATTCAATATAAATTCATGTAAAATGTTATCAAAAGTAAATAACTAGTTTTACTAAATGAAACTTTTCTATATCATATCCAACAAGAAATAATCAATTAATCCACAAGAAGGATTTAATTTGTTTAGTCGAGTAAGAATCCATTTGCCGGGAATTAAAAACAAACCTGTAGGTATAACCCGGTCAATTTAAGAATGCGCCGAGTCCATACATACACCTTGCTGCAAGGTGCCAACGTGTCTTAATCGGGATATAAACATAACTGCACGAGTGTCGTAATGTTATTAAACACGCGTGTGTTTAATACCCAGGATTATGAGCCCAAAAGCGGCACAATAAGAGGCACGTTACGAGCAAATGTGTTGAAAAATATATTACCGGATGAAATCACTGTAATCTAATCAGCAATTTTCAGCCCCATTATTTGATCGCTTTTGCCTGGCTATGGCTTGCATCCCACCATGCCCACGATGTTCAGGCATGAAAGACCGACCAGAGAGACAGAGAGAAATCGAAATTCTGGTTGTCGGAAGCCAGTGAGTGGATAAGAAGCATTTACTCTTACCTGTGTACGGAGCGGTTCCACGAAGTCGTATCAGCGCTATATCGTTCTGCAACTTCGTGTCGTCGTATTGTGGATGCAACACGACGTCTTCGGCTCGCATCTTTATGTTCTCGATGCACCGCCGCCCTTCACCAGGGCTGATCATGCAGTCTTGGGGAAACGTACGCTTGTCGTATTCCGCTAGGAATATTTCCACTCTGAAACGGTAACACACTGATTAGCAGAGCCCGGTTATGGTGGTATTTTGGAGCTGTCATAGTGACTTCTCATTTATCGGCTTCGTAAAATTCACGTAATAAAATCTTAACATTTTACGAATATTTTTTCTTGTGTTAGTGATTTTTCAGATTGCCAGTGCCATTTAAAAATCGATGAGCTACACGCCTTGATGACATTGACAATAGAGTCCTGTACAGAGATTAATTATTACCTTATTTATGAACACATATTAATACGCCTGATTGTACTTGCGCAAAAACATACAACACACTCATTCTAAGAACTGGCACAAATTATTAATCAAAATGCAAGAACGGCCATAAAGGGCCTGTTCAAATTTTGTATAGTGACAATCGACCGTCAACGACTGTAAACGCTATAAAACATGACGTAAGCGTGTGTTAAAGCTTTAGTCTGCGATCTTAAATTGTTCAATAAAATTGACAGTATGCTTTAGCAGCCAACTCACTCGGTTAGCCGACTGGTTTCATCGTACAGACAGTGGGCGGCTGTGAGCACATAGCGAGCGCTGATTAAGGATCCACCGCAGCTGAACTCCGCTTGATTCCTTCCGTTAGTGAATTTGGAATTGAGCAACACCGTCCAGGGGAATTGGTCGATCTCCGTTGTATGACCACCTGGAATTTAACGTTGTATACTGATTATTGTCAATGTGATTTATTCCTCAATTTAGGCATATTACATGCACCTATGAATGTCGATAAACTACCATCGGTTCGGAAAGAACACCTCTGCCACGAGAAAAACTGACGTAAAAAACTCAGCAAGGTATCATTTAAAACAGTATACGAGTATATAAGTACAATATTTTCAGTAGGTAGGTATTATAAAATTACATTGCTAAAGGAATATGTTTACCAATAGCTACTTAATAAATATGTTATAAAATTATACATTATGTTAGTAAGTATTCTATTGTATTGAAGATGGAAAATTACTTCCTTGAATTCAAATCCTCTAAGTTGATTAAATCGATGAATCTCTGTGGTATAAAAACATGTGATAGTTTAGTTAAAAAATATATATTTTCTTATGTGTAGATGCATTTCTAATCCATAATACTTTAAATTCGTACGTAAAAATTTACTACATACACAAATACGGTGATACATAAAGACGATGATTATAAATTAATGTATTTTAATTTTATCTTGGATTCACAGACATTTATGTTAATAAAAGGGGCAGAAGTAGGTATTTAAGTTGAAAATTTCTACCTATTTTTAGGCTTTGGTTTTATCATTATACTCTTTTTTGAAATGTCACTATTTAGGAGTTAACTTTTCGCGGATATCCTATTTTCCGAAACGAAGCCTTGCCGAATATAAATATTTATGATATTGACTTATTTGAATATACAAGCTAAGAGGCCACACTGCACACTATAGGTACCTACCTACTAAGTATACATTTTTACTTAATTCGGTACGTAGTAAAATCCAGTCTCATTTTCACATTTACGACTCTGATGACGATAAAAACCACAAAACGCTAAACGAGTGTAGGTAAATGCCTTACTTTTATTTTAAAACATCACCTTAATGACTGCAAAGTAAAGTTTTCCAACCGTAATGGCTTGCCACGTTAACTCCGAGTTTTTTACTTTGTACACAAGGCTACTTACCTATAATCCTGTCAGCGTCAGAAACGTCTCGGCCACAGCAGCCCTTGTTTGGTTCAGGCGGGAAGCTTGTTAAAGCCGTGCACTGTCCGATCGAGGTTCCCGCCTTCGCATTACCATTCCTATTTGCCCCTCTTGACTGCCCGTGTGGCTGCGTCCTCGGTCTCCCCATAAAATAAGGATTGCCACCAAAATTAAATGACCCCTGCATAGGTCTATTCGGCCCTTGCTGCCAGAAAGGCATGCGTTGGCTGTCGTATTCCTTATCATCTTCATATGATCCATTGTTTAAATATTCTGAACTGTCTTGATTCATCCATACGTTCTCAGGTTGTCTTTGACTTTCATATTCATGCATGGGATTGACAGTTGGATCATATGCATCAGCAGATCTTGTGTATTTTGGGATACTTTGGGACGCATGACTTCCAACACGTCCGTGATTTGCATAGTTTATAGTGTTCATATGAGGGCAACAAATCTATGGACATATACATATTTGCAATTATACAGTAAGTTTGTCGCTGCCCTTAAAGGATATCTGCATTTTTAACATTTGCTGCTTGCTGATTCATTAGATGGTCACGACGTTTATTTGATAAAGTTGATGAGCCAACTGTATCAAATAAACGCTCTAAAAATCCTGAATCAACAGTTGACTGCTACGATCATATAGACTTAAGGAGACTGCTTAGTTATTTTTAAAATACTTAATTATGATATATAGGTACTGAAGTATTTTATTATCATAGACAAGGCTCAATTAAATTTTAAAATAAACTTGAACTGTTTTTATTTGGTACTAGCTTTTGCCCGCGACTTCGTCCGCGCAGAACTCGTTTATATCGTAGCTCGATACAAACTTTCACCCTCCATTTCCCTTTTAGGGGTAGATTTCCGATATAAAAACTATCATATGTCCTTCCCCGAGACTCAAACTATCTTTATCATTATTATTATCATCATCATCATATCAGCCGAAAGACGTCCACTGCTGGACGTAGGCCTCCCCCAAAGAGTTCCAAAGTGACCAATCCTGCGCCACGCGCATCCAGCGGACTCCCGCGACCTTTACCAGGTCATCAGTCCACCTTGTGGGGGCCTACCAACGCCGCGCCTACAAACTACCTATATAACAAATTTTATCTAAATGGATTGTATAGTTTTCACCCCCCATTTCACCCCCTTAAGAGATGATTTCCGGAACTCAAACTATCTGTTAACCAAATTTCATCTAAATGGGTCACTCACACTTTCGGGATAAAACTATCCTATGTCCTTCCCCAGGACTCCCAACTATCGCTATACCGTAAATGGGTTCCATTCAAATTTTTACCCCCATTTCACCCCCTTAGGGGATGAGGAATTAAAACTACCCTTTGTCCTTTCCCAGGACTCAAACCATCTCTATACCAAATTCCATCGAAATGGGTTCCATCCCAATTTTCACCCCCCATTTCACCCCCTTTAGGGATGATTTCCAAAACAAAAGTTATGATATGTCCTTTCCCAGCACTCAAACTATCTCTTAACTGTTAACTTAAGTTTTATAACTTTTTATGATTACTAACATGATATGGACACGGACATGGTCTGAAATAAATAATTTGAATTTAAGTGAATTAACCAAATTTAATCTAAATAGGTCACATGACATCCAAATTTTCACCCCCTTAGGGGAGGATGTTCGGGATATAACTATCCTATGTCCTTCCCCAGGACTCCTAACTATCGCTATACCGTAAATGGGTTACATTCAATTTTTCACCCCCCCCCCCCCCCCCCCCATTTCACCTCCTTGGAGGCTGATTTTCGGAATAAAAACTATCCGTTGTCATTCTATCATATGTCCATTCCAGGACTCAAACTATCATTCAACAAAATTTTATCAAAATGGGTCACAAATAAATTTCCAGCCCCAATTACACCCCCTTAGGAGATGATTTTCGGGATAAAACTATCCTATGTCCTTCCCCAGGACTCCAACTATCGCTATACCGTAAATGGGTTCCATCCAAATTTCCATCCACCATTTCACCCCCTTAAGGAATGATTTCCTCCTTTCATTTGTTCCGGAATAATAATTATTCTATGTCCTTTCCTAGGACTCTACCTCTCTCTATACCAAATTTCATCTAAATGGGTTCTATCCAAATCTTCAACCCTCATTTCACTACCTCAGGAGATGATTTTTCTGGATAAAAACTATGCATTGTCCTTCCCTGGGACTGCTTCTATCTCTTTGCCAAATTTCATCTAAATGGGTTACTTTCTGGAATTTTAAACCATCATATGTCCTTTCCCAGGACTCAAACTATCTTTCAACCAAATTTCATCAAAATGGGTCACAAACAACTTTTCACCCCCAATATCTTTCCTATGTGCTTCCCGAGGACTCCAACTCGCTATACCGCTAATGGGTTCCATCCAAATTTTCATCTCCCATTTCACCCCCTTAGGAGATGATTTCTCGACTAAAAATTAATTTAGGTCCTTCCTCAGGACTAACTATCTCCATACCAAATTTCATCTAAATGTGTTCTATCCAAATTTTCACCCCTCATTTCACCCCCTCAGGAGATGATTTTTCAGGATAAAAACTATGCATTGTCCTTCCCTGGGACTCCTTCTATCTCTTTACCAAATTTTAACTAAACGGGATTTATCCACATTTTCACCCCTATTTCATCCCTTTAGGGGATGATTTTCGGGATTCAAAGTATCCGTTGTCATTCTCCGGGACTCAAACTATATCTATACCAAATTTGATCTAAACGGAGTCCATTCAAAATTTCACCCCCCATTACACCCCCTTAGGGGCAGATTTCCGGGATAAAAACTATCCAATGTCCTTTCTCAGAACTTAAACTACCTCTAAACCAAATTGTATCAAAATTGGTTACATCCAAATTTTCACTCCCCCATTTTACCCCCTAAAGGGAAGATTTCCGGGATAAAACTTATCCTTTGACCTACCCCGGGACTCAAACTATTTACATACCAAATTTTATCCAAATCGGTGCAGCGGTTTAAGTAGCTCAATACAAAAATGTCTACCCCCCATTTCATCCCCTTAGGGGTAGATTTCCGCGATAAAAACTACCCTATGTCCTTCCCGATAAACAGACAAACAGACAAAAATTCTAAAAACTGTTGGAACGTGTTCTGCTATCGATTCTAAGTATCCCTAGGCAATTTTTTTTCGAATATCTTCCATGTAGGTACAGACTTTCGACCCTCTTCAGCTTTATTATATGTATAGTTAGATCAACATGCACTTAGCTCTATATGACTATAAACTAAAATTTTGATTGTCACTGTTAAGTTAACCATTTCTTATTTAATTGCTAATGAGATATCGAAAAGTCTGACCAACACTTATGTAGACCTACATACATATTAATTGTTCTATTATGAACTGACAAAAGATTTAAACCAGATTTAATTATAAATAAATAATAAATAAATATTTCGGGACAATCTTACACAAATCGACCTAGTCCCAAACTAAGCAAAGCTTGTACTATGGGTACTAGACGAAGATAAACATACTTATATAGATTGATTGAACAAATAATCAGATGGAATTCGAGTTTAATTTCCAAACGGAATACCTACGCTTGAAGGGAAGTCTCGTAATTATGTGGCGATGGAGGCAATTTATCATGCTGCACGGACCCAACTACATGGCGTCACTCTGATGATTAATCGCTAAAATTGCAATTTTAATAACAATAAGGTACTCCATTTAATGGAAACGTATTCAAAAGGCTTAATTTTCACCATGCTCCAAACAAGTTTTTCTACTCGTCGACTTTAATCTTTGAATTAAGATTTCGTACACGAAACTAAGATCACATACTTTTGAATCCTGGATCTCGTACTTTAATTAGGCCACTCAGCAAGCTTCGTGGCCTAAACGTGGTACTCGACTTAAAAAGCATACATTATATAACGATTGCATAAACTACTATTATAATTATGGTGATAATATAATGTTGTTGGGCTAAATACCGAACAAATATTTCAAACGTGCAATTATATCATAGGTAAATAACTCAAACAATTAACATTTATTTTGCGCTACCCAAGTAGGTATTACATAGGTTTCATCCTGCTATACACTATTATAAGTTTAATAGTAGTTTATGCTACTGATACATAATGAGAGGCCTTAAAATAAGAGTGTGGTTTTATGAAACGAGCGTCAGCGAGTTTCATAATAGGATCACACGAGTGTTTTAAGGCCTAATTATGTACAGTTGCATACACTACTTTATCTAAACACATATCATAAGTACTCTAAGATGGGTTCAGAAGCCGTAGGAAAATGACCTGCATTGCTACGAGTGCTACCTGTAAATTCTTAAAAAAAAAGTGAAAAAAACAAGAAAAAAATGAAAAAAAAAAACTAAAAATGAAAAAAAAAGTTAGAGAAAGTAAAAAAAGTGAAAAATGTAAAAAACAGCAAAAAAAGTAAAAAAAAAAATATTAAAAAAAGATTAAAAAGAACAAAAAAATTAAAAAAGAGTTAGAAAAAGTAAAAAAGTTTTAAAAAAGGAAAAAAGTTAAAAAAAGTGCAAAAAAAGTGTAAAAAGTAAAAAAAAATGTAAAAAGTGGGAAAAAAGTTAGAAAAGTGAAAAAAAAAGTTAAAAAACTCATAACGATACCAAAATCTGTACTGTAATAACATTACAGTACAGATTTTACGTACTACCACAGACAAGAAAGTTGTCATAGTAAAATTGGTTGTAATAATGCTGGTCATTACCGACGGTTTTCTGAACGCATTTTAGAGCACTAATGATATGTGCGTAGATAAACAACATTATGTGTCATGAGAATACTAGTGCCAAGTACCAACACATACGAGTATCTAAGAGTATAGTTCATTAAAATAATACCTACTGTCATATTTACAGAGTCGAAAACCAAAAGTCGTCTTTCCATGACATAGGAGATGCCGTTTATGCAGATTAGAAGTTCTAGCTAAAATTAGGCTTAATAGCCCTCAACTTTAGGTATGGCTAGGCACAGCAAATACGCAAACCTACATGTCTATATGACCCGGCAATTTCTCGTTCATAAAAGAAGGCCTGTGCCCAGAACATAACGTATGTAAGGGCTGGTATTCCAAGATCTGTGTCTAATGTGCATTGCGTCTCACATTTTTTTAAGCAAAATGTGAAACGCAAATACACATCGGACAAAGATCTTGGACATCTGGAATACCAACCTATTAAAATGTGAAATCAATCACTTGAAAACCTGTAGGTTCTCGTGCCTACTTATTATTTGCAAACCTTTCAGGTTATTTTATATACTGGCTTTCAAAGAAAAGACAACTCTCATTGTATACAGGAACGTTACGTATTTCTATAATTCGATATACTTACATAGTCAAATTTCACGTATGGCGCAAACCCGAAGTCAATTTCAGTATCCAGTTTAGGAACAGGGCAGGAGAAGTCAGCCATCCATCGTTTTTGCTCCGCTTTGGTCAAATTTCCAAAGACCATGCAGTCTTTTACGGGAACACATTTTTTGCAAAAATCTGAAAGAATATAAGTGGATTTTTTGAAAAAAGCCTTTTACTAATCCTAACCAAATTTAAATGTGAAGAGATTCATTATATGTAAGTAGGGTCATAAGCATCGGTCTACATAAATATCACGTCTTATAAAATAGGTAACGCTGAAATGCCTGGTTGACTGTCTTGGATGTCGGCTATATTTATCTGCAACTAATATATAGGAGAAGAGTATTGATACACACACACTCGTAAATATATAGATGTGATTCATAGTTATTCATTAATATAATAACTATTTCATAGAAATATGAAATAAACATAAATGGCACAATCAAATAATACAATGAGTGCTTTGCAGTAAACTTATATTCAGAACTTATTTTGCAATTACGCAACCAGCATGTTAAAAATAAATATTGTTTGGGATGGGATGGGATAAAACATACATTATATTATGTAAGTTCTATTCACTGCCATGACGTCGGCAAACAAGTATCAGGCTATCAGGACTGCCTGATGACAAGGTTCCATTCTAGCCTATGGAAGCTTCAGAGGAGTAGGTAACGAAAACGTAGCCAACCCTTTAATGACTTGAGGATGCATTATGTCGACAGCTAGAAACCATCCTCACTTTCGCATCTCTGCGACCTTGCTCACCACCAGGAACACATCACCTACAGAGCAACTATTGGGGTCATTACGGCTGTGGGTTTCTGTAAGGTTGAGATACTTCCTCAGTTGTGCTCTAAATATGAGAGAGATGATATTCTGCTGTGCCATACCTCTTTAAATAAAAGTAAAAGTGTTTCTGTTTCACAAATGTTCAAATATCTACATGTAAGAAAACGTTTCGTAATGACAAATGAATTGTTTGCGACCAGGGCTGTTATTCGCTACGCGTTAATGCGGCTCACTTCGCCGGTCACCCGTTACGAAACTAGACCTCTACCTACGCTTAATTACTACGCATCGCGGTGTCAACGTTTAATTGTGGGTGAGCGTGGAGGTGAGCTTAAAACAAGTTACAGAATAGGGGGGCTGGATCTAACGACAACCCAAGTAAAAGTAACACATCAAAGCAGTATAACGGCCGACTTACAGCATTTCTGTATCGTTTTCGCATTTTTAATTAGTTCTATATTAGTAGCCGTATAAACGTTTATACGGCTATTAGAATTCTTATTTGGGCACAAATTTTACGGTTTTAGATCCTAAATAGGGTCACAATAGTTGTTTAATTGCATTACAGGCGCATTATATTATTTATCAATTTTATCATTAAGATTTTACAAACTAAACACACTAGGGTACCATGGTCGATATCAACTAGTTTACAAAGCTAGGTAAAACAGTTGGTGGCCACGTGGATCCTGGACCCGGATCATGGACACCGGTCCATTAGTAGAGGATTACCCCAGTTTGAAAAGTCTTAATCCATTTTTAAAAGCTTCAGCAGCCGGCTTAACTACAAACATTATTACGAGTATTTTATCACGAGTTGCCATTAAAATATGTTGCACATATTTCTGTTACAAATTTTATGAAGCTGATTAAAAAATGTGGTTTTGGATTACTATGCCTACTGAAGACTGTTTATTGTTAGCTAGATGAATAACTAGGAAATCCAAATTTTGCATGAAATGAGTGCGTGAAAGAGTAAAGAACATCATAGTATCCCGAGAAATTTTCTCGTTTCTATTATTATTTTAAGTAAGTACATAGGTACTTACTTAAAAGAAAGACGACTTTTTCCCTGACTACGGCAGCGTCAAAAAGAAGGGATGTGACATCAGCAGTCTATGTTACTTTAAAAAAATCCCTAGTCTGGTCACAGAATAGTACCTATAATAGGTCTGATTACAGTTTTTTTAAATTTTTATAGTTGTTATAAAAAAAAAACCTCCGTCACAACAAACATAGCTAATAGGAAATATCGCAACAACATAATAACACAACACTCATAGTTTTCTTCGGGGGTTATTAAATGGCATTGTGTACCCAATGATTTCAGAATAAAGTTATTATTTCCTACCTTTTGATATCAGGGCATCAGTAAAAAACATCACGCACACAAACGGTAATACGAGTAATCTCCGAAGTATCATTATCACTGCTTATTAAAGACTTTCCTCGGGATGAAATAAAAAAAACACAGCACTTATTTATACGACCGACAACTCACTGACATCTATCTATAACATGCACTAGTGATTAAGACCACGTAACGAATCCTGTTTTAATGATGCCTGTGGGTATTTGTCACTTAATTGCTTGACATATTACTATCGTCTAAGAATAAAAAGACGGATTTATATAGATGAGACGTGGCGATTACGTCCTTCTTGTATGGGGAGAGCGTAGTTAAAACATGATAGTTAGCGACCATTAAACCTGGCATTTATCGATTGGACTTTAAGATTGATGAATAAATAACCCGAGGTTTTATTGGTCTGTTTGTTTATTAGGAATATCGAAAAGTGAATTTTCTAGGTAAAGTAATGGCAGGAAAGCTTATGTTGAAATGCTAAAGCGGATTCCATGTAAGATGCCTTATAACTCATAATCTCCACTTATAATAAATCTCTAAATTAAAAAAAGAATCAGCCAGTTTGAAACTAAGCTTTCTGTGGTACGAATGTTCTCAGCATCCCATGGACGGAAAAATATGAAACATTTTATATAGGTACATTATTATTCCAGCTGCAACTTAGGATAGTTTTTATCCGACTGCGACAATTAATTTATTTTCCGTAATATACGACTTCATTTCATTCTTCATTTATTATTCTTAAAGTATATCGCCGCCACATCTGTCAGCTAAAAGAAACGTCAAAATCACAGACTAATAAGAAATACTACGGACAAAATGGCGGAATTTCTTTGCCTTTCTTTCGCCTATTATAGTATTTTATTCAACTGTTGTATAAGAAGGGTCTTAAAAGGCGAGTGGCGTGGGTTGTGATGCGAGCCTTGGCGAGCATCGCAATTAAAGACGCCACGAGCGTTTTTAGACCAGTTATACACCGTTGCATACAATACTTTTTCTACGACAAATTTTAAATAAATAGCAGACTACAGAATAGTTAAACTTTTCAGGCAGCAAGTTTTCTATTCGTACTTTTGCTACTCACGCAATTTCTTCAGGAGTGCAGTTATTAATTTCTTCGATCATTTTTAAAGGAACGTTCACTTTTGTCTTCACAAACACGAATACAAACTTAATAATTTAGGACTAATAGTTAATCATCTTTTCATTTTGAACTGTATTTTGGTGGGAAATCGGAAATGTGACAGCTGTTGCTTATGGTTCGTTTTGTTTTTAATTTGTTTGCACTTGCATCCGAACCAAACCAAATCCGGACTCGGACCGAATTCGAACTGTTTATTTTTATAAATAATACCAAGAATTTATAAAACATGTAATTTAACACACAATAAATAGATGATGATTTATTATTATTATAGTAAATAATTTATAATATACAAATGGTAAATCGTAAATAAATTTCGAAATATTTGTTTATGAAGTTGGCACCACCACAATATAGCGGCCGATTTAAAAAAAGTTAAACAGTGCTTTTATGAAAAATGTATGAACCAAAAAAAGTACGCTAAACAATGCGTTTTTGGGCCAAAGAGCATAGAGTTTTTCGACGACTTATTAGTGGTGTCATTGTATTTGAGCTACAACCTATATAAGTGACAGATAACGGTACAGGAGTAGAAAAATAATTTTTATCCCGTCTACGATATACATTGACGAGACACATAGGTACCAAAAGCAAATATAAAATTAATCGATTTTGATATGCGAACTTATATGCGCAAATGTCGAATTAAGGCGTAATTTCTAAAAATGTAACAACAAATTCGAACAATATAAACTTGGTTTTTTTGAATGGCACGCGCGCGCGCTCTTTGCGTATTCAGCCATCAAACCACGAAAACCGAAACTCGAAGTTCGTATATCTGCATTCCTGTCATTTGTTAGTGCGATAGAGATAGAGATACCCGAATATTTTCGAATTCCGAAGTTCGTGGTTTAAAAGAAAATACGGATGTCGGATAGATCTAAATTAATATTTTATGTGTGAATATGGTTAAAATTATTTGGAAATACTATTGTTGTTATTGTTTTAGTATATTTGACTAGCTTTAAGTTTAATATTGTACGTCCGAAATGGGCAAGCTGTTGGACTTTATTTTACCCAAAACAACTAAATGTACACAGTTCTAACAATAAATAAATCTTATTTTATCTTATCTTATCGAAAATAGGGATGTAGACACTAAACAAAATAATCATAATGTTGTATTATCTCGAAAAAAAACAACGCAAGAGGCTATACTCGTATAGGTAATCACTAAGTTATAAGTGTATAAAGTTTGAAGAGGGGGTTTGTTGCGTCTCTTTTCCGCAAAAGGCACCTTTATAATGAAACGATTGTTTTTTACTATGACGCTCGAGGATCGTGACGTCACAGTCCCTGAACGTTTTCTCACTCTAACAAGCGACATTAAAACGGTTGTAGCTTCGTAATTTTTTGAGATATTTGAATGAGTTTTTCGTTTCTTCTTTCTTTTGAAGTGAGTCTACAGCTACACCTCTATTTGGAAGACAAGCGGAAAGAACCCATACTATCCATACTAATAATCCATACTTCCATTTTAATATTATAAATGCGAAAGTGTGTCTGTCTGTCTGTTACCTCTTCACGTCTAAACCGCTGAACCGATTTAGATGAAATTTGGTATACAGATAGTTTGAGCTCCGGGGAAGGACAAAGGGTAGTTTTTATATCTGAGGGTCTGAAATTGGGGTTGGAAATTTGTATGGAGCTACTTAAACCGCTGCACCGATTTACATGAAATTTGGTACATAAATAGTTTGAGTCCCGGGGAAGGACATATAATAGGTTTTATCCCGGAAATCATCCCCTAAGGGGGTGAAAAGGGGGGGGGGGGGGTGAAAATTTGGATGTAATCTTTTTTCGATGGACAGATTAAGGGCGTTGCCCAATTTATTATTTAAGAATATTTTTATACTTACTTGCTGTTACTAACCAATTTAGTATTAAGTCACATGTTACTAACACACTATGGATCACTAGGTCTGAAATAAAGTATTTTTATTTTTATTTTATTTATTTTATTTTGATGAAATTTGGTGTAGATATAGGTTTAGTCCTGGGAAAGGACATGGGATAGTTTTTACCCCAGAAATCATCCCCTAAGGGGGTGAAATTAGGGGTGAAAATTCGGATGGAACCCATTTTAATACAATTTCGTATAGAGATAGCTTGAGTCCTAAGAAAGGACATAGGATAGTTTTAATTCCGGAAATCACTCCCTAAGGGGGTGGAAAGTGAAAAAATTTGGATGAATCCCGTTTAGATGAAATTTGGTATAAAGGTCGTTTGAGTCCCGAAGAATGATATTAGATAGTTTTTATCCCCAAAATCATTTCCTAAGGGTATGAAATAGGGGGTGAAAGTTTAGATGAAAACCATGTACCTAGATGAAATTTGGTATAGAGATAATTTGAGACCCTTCGAAGGATATAGAATAGTTTTTGCCTCGGAAATCATCCCTTAAGATGGTAAGTAGAAGTTTGTTTGCATTATATTTTCCAAGTATAAGTTCTACGCGGACGAAGTCGCGGGCAACAGCAATACAATACAATAACATTAAAATTAACGCAAATGTATGTGCAACTATTTCATTTAGTTTAGGACAAACTTAAATTATATTGGACGATTTAAAATAAACGGACAATTAAGCCAAGTATTCACTATTTTAAACAATTTTGTTTCCGAAACCGTCTGCAACCGTGTATATAAACAATATTTATCAATCAAATTAAATTAAATTACTTGTTATTGAACTAAATATCAATTTATTTTAGATATTCATCCATAGAATATATATGTATATAAGTATCTATATGTATGTATCTATTATATATATCATCGCCTAGTACCCACAACACAAGCCTTATTGAGCTTACCGTGGGCCTAGGTTGATTTGTGTAAGATTGTCCCGTAATATTTATTTATAGAAACACATTTAAATTATACATTTACATTAAAACATAATTACTAAAATAAATAAGTCAATTTTGAATTTTACAGTAATAAACATAACTGAAAGATGGAACTAAACTACCTTTGTATTTAAGTATTTATTTATCTATATAAGTATGTATATCATCGTCTAGTACCCATAGTACAAGCTTAGATTAGTTTGGGACTAGGTCGATTTGTGTAAGATTGTCCCCAAATATTAATTTAACTTTTTATTTATTTATTTATAACTAGGACCGTGAAGGGCCAACCTCCTCTTCTTCACGGGAGTGTTCCACCTGTCAGCAAACACGTTCAGGATGCTGTTCGTGGTCGTGCGCAGGCGGGTAAGCACGGAGGCACACCGCTTCCGTATTTTATGATAGCGTGGAAGTCGTCGGTGCGCGCCGCGGCAAACATGCCGGACGCGCTGCAGCTCCACGGCAGCCGGAACAGCGCCCTGAACGCGTTGTTGTACTGCACGCGCAGTGCGCTGTACGTGCGCTTAGTATACTTGACCCATAGGCTGCACGTGTAGAAAGAAAGACTGATAGTAGGCTCGAAACAACGTCAACTTAACCTTGTCACTACAACGTGCAAACCGACGAACCAACATATTGCACCGCACGGATAGCGCCCTACGCTCTCTCTCTATGTCCAAGCCATCGCTGTCCTCAGAAGCCCAGTGACTTAAATACTTAAAATGTTTTACCCGAGTCAAGGGAGTTCCACACAACGTCACCGGTCAATGAAGACAATACATTTACCGTATAAGAAGTTTGTAACAACTTCACGCTACGAGCCTCCTTAAGGTTATTTAGAAGAGTGAAGGTATTGAAAGATTCGTTGCCACTGGCGGGACCCACGGTAGCTCAGTTGGATAAGAGCAATGGATGGATTCCAGAGGTCGCGGGTTCAAATCCCGCTCGTGGCGAATAATTTTTCAATTTTCCTCATTGATCGAAACTTAGAATTTCGTTAGCGGACGTTTCTGCTTAGTATATAATAAATTTACTGTTAAAATGGAGTAGCGCTTTGTTACTAATGATTCTCAATGTAACTTGGGACGTTGGTGCCGTATTAGAAGTTTGTAACAACTTCACGGTAGATGTCGCTACGAGCCTCTTTAAAGTTATTTAGAAGAGTGAAGGGATTGAAAGATTCGTTGCCACTGGCGGGACCCACGGTAGCTCAGTTGGGTAAGAGCAATGGACGGATTCCAGAGGTCGCGGGTTCAAATCCCGCTAGTGGCGAATGATTTTTCAATTTTCCTCTTTGAACGAAACTTAGAATTTCGTTAGCGGACGTTTCTGCTTAGTATATATTAAATCAACATAGATTTTTTATTAATAAAGCGTGGTGAAAGTTTGTACGGAACCCTCGGTGCGCGAGACACTCGCACTTGCCCGGTTTTTTTTTATATTTCTAAACCCAAGTCCATGACGCAGCAGTGATTAATCATAATCGGGCAATTTTCATTGATACCGGCAATTAGTCGGCTTAGTTGGCGTGGGACAGATGAACTAAGTAGGAAACATGGGATTTTCCACACGGCTTTTATTGTACCTTGTCCTCTATTTCTTTATAATGAAGAGCACATTTACTTGAGCCATATGCCTTTTCTATATGTAGTTTTTATGGGATTCCCTTCGTTGGTATATTTTTTTTTAGAATATTATAGTTTCGCATAATTGTTTTGGCATAATTGGTATTGGCACAATAATAATTTAGCCTACTACGTGGTTGGCATCAGAGTTGGGCATTCAAGAATAAAATCATGAATAGAATAAGAATAACGCGTGAATAAAATCACGTTGATTTTTTCCCCGTCAAAGTTATTCCAAATAATTTTCGTCGGGAATAATTCTTGGGAACAAGAATAAAATGAAGATAACTTATTCTTATTCAAATTAAACTAATCCTGATTTTTTATTTTAAATAATATTCCATAAATACGAATGTAGTTCGGTTCGGATTCGGATACTCGGGGCCCTTGGGGGTAAACACAGCGCATTTGGTATCGGTATAGAGGCACTCGGTTGATGTATAGAACATAACACTTGGTGACGATGGTCTGATGATGGAGTCAGGAGGGGGATAGTGGAACTCCTCAACGGCTACTTGTATACCCTCGAGTGTGGGCTCATTTGGTTTGTTTTGACGAGTTCTGTTCATAACACTTGGTGACGATGGTCTGATGATGGAGTCAGGAGGTGGATAGTGGAACTCCTCAATGGCAACTTGTACACCCCTCGAGTTTGGGTTCGTTTGGCTTGTTTTGTCGAGTTCTATACATACCACTTGGTGAAGATGGTCTGATGATGGAGTAAGGAGGTCGATAGTGGAACTCCTCAACGGCTACTTGTATATCCTCGAGTGTGGGCTCAATTGGTTTGTTTTGATGAGTTCTATACATTATACTTGGTGACGATGGTCTGATGATGGAGTCAGGAGGTGGATAGTGGAACTCCTCAACGGTTAATTGTATAACCCTCGAGTTTGGGTTCGTTTGGTTTGTTTTGTCGAGTTCTACACTTTATACTTGGTGATGATGGTCTGATGATGGAGTCAGGAGGTGGATAGTGGAACTCCTCAACGACTACTTGTATACCCCTCGAGTTTGGGTTCATTTGGTTTGTTTTGATGAGTTCTATACATTTTACTTGGTGACAATGGTCTGATGATGGAGTCAGGAGGTGGCTAGTGAAACTCCTCAACGGTTAATTGTATACCCCTCGAGTTTGGGTTCGTTTGGTTGGTTTTGTCGAGTTCTACACTTTATACTTGGTGATGATGGTCTGATGATGGAGTCAGAAGATGGATAGTGGAACTCCTCAACGGCTACTTGTATATCCTCGAGTGTGGGCTCATTTGGTTTGTTCTGAAAGAAAGAAAGAAAGAAACATTTATTCGAGACAAACAACACACAGCGTTTGTCACGAAACGGTTCTATCTAAGCATAATGCTGGCATTGCTGCCAGCGCTGGTCTTCCGATAGAACCGTCGAGTGAGTTTTGATGAGTTCTTTACATTAAACTTGGTGACGATGGTCTGATGATGGAGTCAGGAGGTGGGTAGTGGAACTCCTCAACGGCCCACACTCGAGGATATACAAGTAGCTGTTGAGGAGTTCCACTACCCACCTCCTGACTCCATCATCAGACCATCGTCACCAAGTATAATGTATAGAACTCATCAAAACAAACCAAATGAGCCCACACTCGAGGGGTATACAAGTAGCCGTTAAGGAGTTCCACTATCCACCTCCTGACTCCATCATCAGACCATCGTCACCAAGTTTTATGTATAGAACTAATCAAAACAAACCAAATGAGCCCACACTCGAGGATATACAAGAAGCCGTTGAGGAGTTCCATTACCCACCTCCTGACTCTATCATCAGACCATCGTCACCAAGTTTTATGTGTAGAACTAATCAAAACAAACCAAATGAGCCCACACTCGAGGGTATACAAGTAGCCGTTGAGGAGTTCCACTATCCACCTCCTGACTCCATCATCAGACCATCGTCACCAAGTATAATGTATAGAACTCGTCAGAACAAACCAAACGAACCCAAACTCGAGGGGTATTCAAGTAGCCGTTGAGGAGTTCCACTATCCACCTCCTGACTCCATCATCAGACCATCGTCACCAAGTATAATGTATACAACTCGCCAAAACAAGCCAAATGAGCCCACTATCGAGGATATACAAGTAGCCGTTGAGGAGTTCCACTATCCACCTCCTGACGCCATCATCAGACCATCGTCACCAAGTATAACGTATAGAACTCATCAAAACAAACCAAATGAACCCAAACTTGTCATAAAATCCATTGCGTGAAAAAAACCTTACAAAATTTTACCGACGATACCACAAAGTTATCTTGTATTTAAATAACGTTTTATTTAAATAAAATGTTAGTTAGAATAACCCCATTTGTGGAATAATTATTCCGTATTTCGTTCCTTATTTAAGATAAAAGTAGCGTGAATTATTCCCGTTCAATTTATTCCGGAATAACGAGCGCATGAATTTATTCTTATTCCCATCGATGGGAATAAGAATAAAAATTCTGTTCTTATTCTTAGTCAAGATAACTTTTGCCCAACTCTGGTTGGCATATACACTTTTAGAATTATTTTAGTTGGAGTAATTTTCATTATTCTATGGGCTAATAATTATTTGTTATATCTGTCATTTATAAACCATAATTTCATTTTCTAAATTAATTTATAAATGAAATTGAACAACAAAATATAAGGTTAGGTTAGGTTATGTTAGTGTGATATCCAGGTGCGCAGCGCCTAAACAACGCAGAATAGGGGGTCCGCGAAGCGGAGCTCCGTCGACCTCGCCTTTGTTCCTTGTATTGTTCCAAGTATTGTCCAAAAAAATAATAATCTCTACACGACAATTTTTTAGGACAATACTTTTATGCCTGTTGTAATGATGCCAAGTAATTATTATGACTTTTTGTATATTTATGCTATCTGATGGTGGATTAGCTTCGTGTACAACTATTCCAAATTGATAGCATGAGTAGTTCCTGAGATAATTAACTTTGTGACAGACAGACAGACAGACGGACATCTGATGGTAGTCTTTGTGATGATTATGCTTTCTATGTCTATGCTTTTTAATATTATGATTAAAAAATTATGCCATAAGATGATTAGGCTTAGCACTAATTCGGCTAAAACAAAATTATGCGTAACAACACTATACGTATTAGTCTTATTACAAATGATTTTATGCAATCCAACAGAGAACCAGTTTTTATTATCGCAATATCGGAGAACATCATCATACACCTAGCGTTTTTCCCGGTAGTGCTCAAACGAGCCCGGGGTCCGTTTTGGCACCTAATCCCAAGGTTGGCGTAAGCACAAGTTTTACGAAAGCGACTGCCAGTGCCATCTGACCTTCCAACCCAGAGGGAAAACTAGACCTAATTGGGATTAGACCGGTTTCCTCACCATTTTTTCCTTTACCGAAAACCCACTGTAAAGGCCCGGCTACACGCTCAATCATAGGTACTTGCACATATTCCAATTTGCACTAGCAAGCATGTGCGTTAAGACGGCAAAACAGTATACAACACAAAATGGCGTGCACAAAACGTTCATGCAAGCTCTCGTTTGCGCATGTAAGTCGCTATCGTGTGGACTATATAGACAGTTTTTGCGCCAATTTTTGCACAAACCGTTTGCGCATGCAAGTCGCTATCGTGTAGCCGGGCCTTTAAATATCAAATGATATTTCGTAAACAAGTACTAAGTAGGTACATAGGTTGATTGAAAAAACGCAGTGGTTCGAGTCGGGGTTCGAACCCGAAACCTTTAGATTGAAAGGCGCGACTTGCCTTACAATAAATAAAGGCTTAAATAATTGCAATTAAGGACACGTCCATGCAGTAAAACATAATAATCAACAATAATAATACAATTAACAATTAGACAGAAAACATAACAGAAACACACACAGAACAGGCGTAAACGTAGAAAAATATACGAAACAGGATTACAATTAAGATAATTAGGTTGTTATAATGTCAGGTAAAGAATAAGATAATAAAGGCAGTTTAAATATATATTACAATTGCATTAAATCGGTACAAATATGTCAAAGAAAATAAGATAAATAATAAGATACAAGAAAATTACTATAATTGAGAAAGTAATGCATGGAAAAAGGGCTAATACCGACTGATAAGAGCAACTAATTTACCGCACTAGACTGCCAAGCGCCTGCAAAATTGACAAAGTGAATCGGAAATCGGGTACAAAATTGGACCTGCGACGCGCGGGGAAACGAAATCGAAGTACTTACACAGTCCATGAGGGAATTTAATTAGTAGGGAACATCCGTCCTTGTCGTCACGCGTTGCTGGTTGCTGCTAATGCGCGACTAAGGGAATTGTGACATTAACTACATTTTTACAAGTTCATATAAATAACGGTTATGTACTATCGCCCAACGGTACGGGTTCACACTTACTCACCAAAATCGCCTGCACACACATACAATACGGTCGAAAAATGACCGTAGAGGTGTGAACCTGTAGCGTTGGCCCATAGTACCTACATATAATATCCAATACGTCCCTGTCGTACAATGACACGGAAGCTCTCCTTCACCCCTAATAAGTAGTGACTATTAATTTAACATGCCCATGCACACACAAAAATACATACACACACACAGACACACACACACTCACGCACGCACACACACACTCACACACATGCACACACATAGTTTTAGATATATGTATAGTTTTTGAAAAAAAAAAACTGAATAAGGGTGTAGGTAGACACTAAATAAAATAATCATAATCAAATGGAGAAAAAAAGCAACGCGAGAGGTTGAACAATCACAAAGTTATAAGCGTCCAAAGTTTTAAGAAGGAGTATGTTCTGTCCCTTTTCCGCAAAACGCACCTTCATATGAAACGATTGTTTTTACATTTACTATGACGCTAGACGATCGTGACGTCACGATTCCGTAGCGATTTCTCTCTCTAACAGGCAACATTGAAACGGTTGCAGCTTCGTAATTTTTTGAGATATTTGAATTGGATTTTCGTTTTTAGTTCTTTCTTTTAAAGTAATAATAAATTTTGAGTCTACACCCCTATTGCCGTCATATTTGTGTGTTACATCATTTGTATAGCGTACTGATAGGTCCCGAGATACAGGCTCAGCCTAGTTCGGGGCCTGTCGGATATTGGATGTTTGATATACTGTATGTTTTTTTTTAATCTTATTCTTATACAAATAGTGCTAGTTGAATGACGCAGTTGGGGAACAAAGTAAGACTTTCCAACGACGCGCGACGTATTCTTAACTCAAAGAAACCAATGAAATAATTATCTCATCATCATTCCGAAGGAGTAGCAGGAGACAAAAGCGGTGTCCGGTTCATGCCAGCTTCATTATTGTCCTGGGCGACTTAAACGGCAATTTTAATTTACTTTTTAAACACTCTGGCAGCGTTCCAGGAGCTTTATGAAGTAAGGAATTAAACTATCGATCAGAGTTTTACAAATGGTACCTGTTAATTGGATGTTTTTAATTTGGTGGTGATGTTTTAGTTTAACAGGTTATTGTAGCTGCGTAATTCCTCTTTAACTTAGTAAGTGCTTGACACTGGTCCAATACTTGACAGTTTCTATCTTGATTTTTAACAATAGAGGTGAAAAATAGATTAAAATTTCTGGGCATTAAGGTGTTAAACATTGGGACGTTTACCTCAGAGTAATTGAATGGAAATCACATTACATTTGATTTATAACAGACAAAATATTGCGATCAATTTCATGCGACTGTAGTGTACGAGGTGTAGTCTACATTGGAGTACTAGCGCGGTCGAACAGGATCTAAGTAAATTCAAATATTGGAACGAATAAAAATGGAACGTGAAAATCTTGATGGAAGTTATCATCTTTGAATCATAGAGCGACAGAGGTCTATTTCGCTGCTGAATATTTAAAATATATAACACTTGTGATAACTTAAATCTATAGGTATACATATCGGCTGGTGTAAAAAAATTACGATGTGATTTACTTGCTTTGTAAGTTTCTATGTAGTGGTAATTCCCGGAACGTATGATCTGATCGCTAAAATTCTTTCACCGGTATTTTAAATGAACCTTTGGGATGGACATAATATGCAATGTTTAATCTCGGATATTGGAAATGACGCACGCGGAAACGCGGGAGGACAAAAGATATCAAATAAAAAGCATTAAAAGTTCAAAAAAGGCATACAAATACAAAGTAATGTAAAATTTATGACACGTTTTGCTTTTAGTTTTTTAATCAGTTTTCATCAAATTCGAGTGGTACTTGGGACACAATGACCAGTTATATTTTCACGCTAATTTACAAGATCGTATGTGACTTCAATCTATGTGTAAGTTTACGTATATTTTGACCTTAATCCGTTGAGATAAAGTTGACAATTGTATGCGTATTTGTGACTTTCATTGGTTTCTGTCATTATAGCCTCATATAGGGAGTCGTGCAGGGTGTTGCTTGCGTGCGAGACGTGGCTATAAAAGGGTTACAACTATACGAGTCATGTAGTGATACATGTTTTAATTGACTAAAAGCTAATTACGCCTTACAATCACATATCAAGTAGTAAATTAAGTATTTGTGTAGTGAAATGTAACTAGGCAGGTACATAATTAAAGTACCAACACAAAATTGTGTATACCTACTATTGGAGTGAAATAAATCTATATTTACTGAAGATTTTATACGAATGGCCAAAAATTATTATAAATCAGTAGGAAGTTACATTATTGTAAAATAACAAGCAGACACTTCATGGCCTAGCAATAGCGTCGTCGTTTAGTAATACGAGTCCCTACGGTATATGTCCCTGATTAGCACATTTTGCTACAACAACCATTATATATGTGTGATATTTTATCACAATATGTCAGAAAATAAAAAGAAATCCGCTCCAATAAAACGATCCGTACAAAACTTTAACTAAGGTAAATAAAAAGGAACAAGTCCACAACTATGCGAGGCCGGCAGCGCAGCAGCGAGGCTGCGTCGGAAGCATTTCTTTTGAACAAGGATTTTTTAACACACCACGTCACTCTGTGCCAGGCTTGTTTACGTTAATGACGGTATACATACAGAATATCTAACTCAGAAGCAATTGGGCGAACGTTCATTAGGATTCAATAAGTACCCGACCCTTTTACGTTAAGGTACAAATGTCTGAGGGGCGTTTTACGCTACCACTGAAATTGCATCTGAGCATATTTAAACACATTATAGCAGCGCCAGTGCCTTGTAGGAAGGAAATACTGAATGAATTGATATTACGAAGTAAGAGCTTTCTGTGGTTCAATTTTCATCAGTCAATTAAGTATATGCATAAACCGTAATAGCTCCCAGTTAGTAGGCTAATCTTGGGGGTTGTAAGTTACGCTCGCATTTTAAACTCAAGATAAAATAAATAAATAAACTTTTGGTACCTATACGTAAAACACAAAAAAATAAAAACCGGTCAAGTGTGAGTCTGACTCGCGCACCGAGGGTTCCGTACAAAGTTTCATACAATATACTTGTCATCACGACCCCGCTTTATTTAAAAAAAAGTCTTAACAATACTGGGGACCGATTTTTGACTTTCGAGCGCTCGAAATCAAAAGCGAGCGGTAGAAAATAATCGCATACGAAAATTTGTCACGATTATTTTCGCATGAACCCAATAATAGGTATTTTTGAAATTCATCGTTCGAAAGCTAGTGGTTTGGCTATTTATACTTTTGCGCTTCGTTGTACGCAGAAATTCGATAAGTACTGGTTATTTAAAATTGTATTCTACACATGGAATAAAAATAAAACAGCACTAGAAGGTGTATTAACAGTAACGTAAGAACATTGCAATGCCCTAACAGGGTATCATGTACCTACTGTATAACCTATCTTAAGATCTACTGTATGGACAATGAACATGATCGCAATAAATGAATATGAATATGAATATTTATAGCTATAATTTTAATATTTAAATGTTTTTTTTGTGTTTTATGCGTTACATAACAGAAAAAACTAAATAATACCTAGTAAGCGAAACGTTTAGTTTCCCGCCTTTTAAGCCGTGTCCGCTGCGCCATGTTTTCGTGGTTTTTAAACGTCAAACATGTTTTGCCAATCAAAACAATACCCTATTTGTTTGCTGAAACTGACGGAAAACATGTTAGATGTTTAAAAACATGGAAAACATTGGTGCAGCGGACGCGGCTTTATAAAAACAATACAAATTACAAATGATACAATTTGTCACATCAACTTTCTTTAGTTAGAATTAGACAGCAGTTCATACTTTTCATTCTAAGTATAACAAGTTGTTGTGAATCATTGCCAGGCCTTTACATATCATATCACCTATATCTCTGTCTATTTTTAACCTGCGCAAAGAGGGAGAGAGAGACAGACAAGTTAAATTATTTATTTTAAAAAATAAACCCGCCAAAAGACTACGTTCTTTGTATTCAGCCACAAAATTCGGCAGAAAAATAATATAAAATATATTAATCATACACCAGCTAATCAATCAAATGAATCAGAAGGTATCTTTATTTATCTCTTTCTAAGTTCATTGTCAGTCCAAAATTAAATACAAGTGAAGTGTCCAAATTGTCGGCACTTAATTTCTACCGATAGAATTGAATACCTACGAGTGGTCAATACCACTCGTTTTTGAATTTTCTATCGCTCGTAATTCAAAAATAGCATTTCATCGTTTTTGACAGTTTTCGAGTGAAAGAGTCGAGCGCTCGAAAGTCAAAAATCTGTCCCCTGTACGAGTTTTGAATGACAACTTACAGACGCAGGAGTGACCATCTGAAATACGAAAATCCGTTCCATTGTTGAGGTTTAGTCCCCGAGAGTCCCACAAATACAAGCGTTTCTATGTCGAATATGCGTTAGCGCGATCTATATCTTACAGGCAGCGACATCTAGCGTGTCATTGCGTTAACTTGAATATGACTGGTGCTAGTGGTGCTACATTACCTATTAATAATTTGCAACCTAGTATGTTATTTTTCAGAGATATTTCTTTATTAAGTAAACCAATTTCAATAATTATTTTTTTATTTAAAAGAGTGCACTTTCCGAATACTTTCATACCAATTTGAAGAAAAGATATCAAACACAAAAGTATAAAATAAATAAATAAAAAACGTAAATACAGTAGCGCCTGCGAGAAACAACATGCAACATTTACCCCTCTCGTCACATCAGTTGACGGAGTCTTCGCCTCACAAATGTCCACCTTTATAAAACATCTTGGTGAAGCTATTGCCGACCGCTGGAACCGACCCCTATCTATAATAATGGGCTGGTTAAGGTCAAAGATTATAATATCAATAATCCGAGCCACAAGCATGTGCATTCGCGGGACCCGGCACAAATTCAGATCAGTAAAGCATTTTTTCGGCCTCAACGACGGGGCAGCTCTACCCAACATCGCCCCCTAACCCCTCCCTAACCCCTCTCTACTCTCTACATACAACCATCCATTCTTTTTTTTATATTTATATTTGTTGTAAATATTTGTTTATAATCCTATAAGTAATAAAATGTGTGATGATAAGTTTTCAAAAGTATAAAATTATAATCTTAGTATAAAAATGTTTTTTTGAAAAAAAATAAAAAATACCCGCTATAGAGATTTTATTTAATTTTCCGGAAATATATACGTTAAGCGTAATAACTAATAATATATATTTATTTCGGTTGGTAAACTTTGGCGAGATAGGTCCCCCGAATGGATTTTTTTTTCAACATTTTCCTTGATTAATTAAAATTGGAAACCCCCCCTCTTAGCCGTCATTTTTGATTGATATTAAACACTTGTTTAAATTACGTAGATTAGCTTTCTGTAAAACTATTCCAAATTTCAAATTGATAGCAATTAGTAGTTCCTGAGATATTTCAGCTTGTCAGACAGACGGCCAGAGTCGCAATAAGGGTTCCGTTTTAACCTTTTTGGTCCGGAACCCTAAAAATATGATTTTGCAGTTGGTGTAAATATACAAAAAAAACGGCCAAATGCGAGTCGGACTCGCGCACGAAGGGTTCCGTACCATTATCAATAAAAATATTTATTTCATTTTGTTTTTAGTATTTGTTGTTATAGCGGCAACAGAAATACATAATCTGTGAAAATTTCAACTCTTTAGCTATCACGGTTCTTGAGATACAGCCTGTTGACAGACAGACGGACGGACAGCGAAGTCTTAGTAATAGGGTCCCATTTTACTCTTTGAGTACGGAACCCTAAAAAGCACCCACCAGCCCTCAGCGTTTCTATGTTCGTACTAAAAAGTAACTAATCAAATTCAAAACAATTTGATAAACAGGAAGATTAATGGAATCAAATTGGAACCTTTTATGCGCATATTTTGGAAGGCGTTTAAAATAAATTGTCCAATGTGGCCGGCAGCTGGAGTCGTAACACGTCGAGAACACACTGTGTCTACAATGCGAATAAAAAATGGTGACGTATTTTAAAACTCGAATTCGTTACAAAATTTTGGCAAAAAGTATGTTAATTAAAAGTGTCCATTCATTTCGATCGTCATATTTTCTTTGGAGGTTACTGGCTACATGTTATCCTTTATAGTACTAATTTCTACTGTCTATGTTATTTTAAGTTATCTACAGAACTGGCTAAGTATGCGATATTTATTTTTTTCGGATATAGGTTTTAGACCGCAGCCATAATAGCACCACTGCTTTGTAGTGTTGCTATATTATTGCATGTTATGAAGCATGTGGTGTTGTGTTCCTGGTGGTGAGTAAGGTCGCCAGAGCTCCCTAGGGTGCGCTGTGTTGGGAGTGAGGGACCTGCATGTCTCTATCTGCCAACACAGCGAATGCTCAAGTGAATAAAGGGTCGGCAACGCGCTTGTGATTCTTCTGGAGTCACAAGTGTCCATAGGCTACGGTACCTGCTTAACATTAGGCAGGCCGTAAGCTTGTTTGCCACCGTCGTTGTATAAAAAGACAGTAAAATTTTTCCCAATTTTATAATTCCTGAAACCATGCTCCACTGGAGGAATTTAAGATTTTTCAGGATATAACACTAACCTAACCAATTTATATATTCCTAAAAATCATCTGCGTCCACATTTTCGTTCAGCGGAAAATGCCGTTTGAAATCAGGATGGTTTCACACAAATGACTAGTCGGGTTTTTTATGTGTTCACGTCTATTTCATGGTGCTTTTAAATCCTAAAAATGGAAATAGGTACTTCCTGAAAGATTTTCATACGCTCAAGAGCAAAATAATGGGCAGGTACATTTGAAGTGTGGTATTTATTTTGCTCTGGAGTGTATTAATTATAATATAACACAAGTTGGTAAGTAAGTTAGAGCGAGGACAAGATTAGCTGGTCGATTAAGTAACGCTTGTTACGTACGGTCAGCCTCACAAGGCATTAAACGTCATGTTAAACTGCCATATGAAGTTGTCAATCGAGTGAAAACGATAAGGTACTTAGAAGGTATTCAGCAACTTATGAAGCCGACTGTACGTCAGGTAGATCAACGGGAAAATAACAGTTGAGTTGTCCAAGCGTACTCTCTCTTTACCACATAAAATATGTAGTTATTTCGAAGAAGAAATAATTTTCAGACATAAAGGTGATAGTAATATTGGCAGAGACTGTAGTTAAATAAAAAATAATCACCCGAAATTAAATAACCGCAATAGGTTCTTTTAAATATTTCACACTAGTCTTATCTACATAATATACTATTCTTCGTAATACCCAAATGTAGGTGTTAGCAATTTCCGGGATCCTATCATGAAAATATCAACATCCAAAAATGTCGATTTTTGCCATATCTCGATCCGTTAACGCTGTTTTTACACGACTGCCCAACGAAAAGGAGTGTAATGTTTTTTCATGGGTGTTTAAGAGTCCTATTTAAACCTGGTAATGTTATTTTTTCAACTGTTATTTTTGCAGTTTAGATGTAAATTGGATAAAGATCATGACAGGATTAAAAAACGAGTCGGACTCGCACATGAAGGGTTCCGTAAAATAAATAGCGGTTTACGATTTATGACGTATTAAAAAAAAAACTACTTACTAGATCTCGTTCAAACCAATTTTCGGTGGAAGTTTACATGGTAATGTACATCATATATTTTTTTTAGTTTTATCATTCTCTTATTTTAGAAGTCACAGGGGGGGGGGGCACACATTTTAACACTTTGGAAGTGTCTCTCGCGCAAACTATTCAGTTTAGAAAAAAATTATATTAGAAAAATATCCATATATGAAATATCCACGTATGAGTTTGATGAAAAAAAAAATTTTGGGTTTCAGTTCTGAGTATGGGGAACCCCAAAGATTTATTGTTTTTTTTTCTATTTTTGTGTGAAAATCTTAATGCGGTTTACACAATACATCTACTTACCAAGTTTCAACAGTATAGCTCTTATAAATAGTTTCGGAAAAAAGTGGCTGTGACATACGGACGGACAGACAGACAGACAGACAGACATGACGAATCTATAAGGGTTCCGTGTTTTACCATTTGGCTACGGAACTTTAAAAAACTGGTCGGTCAACCTTGCACTATTTTAGGAAATATGACGGTATTTCACCGACCCGAAACTCTCTTAAATGTAGCTATACACACTAGTCTCCAAACAATTCTTATTTAGTTTAATAGAGCAAATAATTAACGTACATCATGTAAATGAAAACCATATAAGATGCATTTTCCCCGCAAGCACGGTATACGCATATTTTGACACGCCGTAAAACGCGGAGCGTAATTTGAAACACTCGGCATTTACCTGGCTCTGAAAGGTGCCTTTGCCTATGGCTCCGAGTTTTGCCCCTTTTGCAAAGTTCAGTCGTTTCGTGCCGAGTGTTTGTCACAATCGTCAGCCTGCAACAATGATCTTTTGACTGCCGGGACTTGAAAACAGCGACCTTTTCAAGTGTAGCTCGCTTTAAAAATGCAGAAAAATTAGACATGGCAACAATGGAATAGTTTTGAATGAGCCAGAGGGGTCCAAAACATTTTTTTTGCATGAGTCAGTGTTCAGTATTTCCTGTGGGCATATCCGAAGTTGTAAGGGCTTTTAAGTTCTAATTTTGGTTTTGGACCATGCAGGTCTTCGCGACTTATGACTTGTATGACCGGAACATAATTTTTGTGTACTTAAACCGTTTATTGGATTTTCTAAATACAGGAAGGACCCAGAGCTACTTGCACTGTATTGTGATATGTATTCTTGAACCTAACTTTTATTTACCAGCCTTTCAGCTGGAAACTGATTCTTTGGAATTGCTAAAATAACATTAAACGTGTATTTACCTAATCTAAGCTACCTATAGTCTAGTCGAGAATTTTATATTAGCTTGAAATACTTATAAGTATAGAATTGAAACTGGCTCGGTAGGTACTAATATGCCCATTTTGTTTTTGATTTATCTTGTATGATTACTTGTTGTAAGTAATTGGAGTGATACTTCGAATTTGTAATAAAACATATGACATTGAGAATTTGAAGAATGTTATTAACTCAAATAAATCTGATCAAGATAAAATACATTTCAGACTCTTTTCGATTTCTTCTCGCAAACAACATTTGATTTTACGATCCAAATTATGTGTTTAATATTTCTGTTTTTCCTCGAGCTATCTGTTTTACTTTTGTAAGGAGATTGCTTTTTTCTCGCGGTTATAAAATGGCTATAATAAAACATTATGCGTCCCTACCGCCGGCGTTATTTGTGGTTGCACTCCAGCCTGTAAGGGTGTAGCTTTATAAGGCAGGGATACACTGGGAAGTAATTTTGGCAAGCAAGACAACGAACATTGTTACACGAAAGTTAGCCCGTCCTGTGGTGCAAACCGAAATTCTGCCACCAAATTAGAATCACGTACAGCGATCATAACTTTGAGGGGTGCGTAGACGTAGACATCCCGGTGGTATTTGCAAGTGTTTCATAATAAATGCGTGACATAGTAGGGGAGGATACTTTACCTTATCTGTGTGTAACAGCAACATCATTGTCACCCATTTATTTGTATAATAAATACACTTTTTGAATAAATTATGCAACGGGTGTCTCCATAAAAAATACATTTTCATGCAGCTGCGACTGAGGGCGGATGGGGGCTTGAGTGAATCTCATTTACAGTTTCCTTGAACCAACATTTTAATGTAATGAATTATTTAAAACATACTAAAATGTACCTTAGGTGGATACCTACACTACTGGTAGGTATGTACTCGTGTACATACTTACCTACCAGTGGCGTGGTGGGTCGTCGACAATTACAGAATTATGATAGGTATTCTTGTGCAAGCCGCATCTACTATCGCTTACTCTTACTTCAAAATCTGTAATAAAAGGGGCTTAATTAAAAAAAGTCTAAAATTAATTAAAATAAGCCAGTGGAAATCACGTTCTATGGACGCCTAGCCACTGCCATTTACTAAATTAACCTATAATTTTCTGTTTTTCCCAACGTTGTTGGTATGAATCGCTCGCTGCCTCTGTTTTATAGGTCGTGAACCCTAAATGTATTACCAATTTAGGACGCAATAGGCAGAACTGTTTTAGGGCTGCGTAAAACCAGCAATTTTATTGTCTGTTACTTAAATCAGACTGGAATTAACGCCCTCCAGCTGGTTACAACGAATACTTGTTCACAATTTAATCGTTTTATACGAACTAGATTGTTGGCAAAATACGTCTTTAAATAACGTCGCTAAAACTAAAATTTTCCTCTACCCTCTGCATGGCTGCGGAGCACACTGCGACTAAACACCAAGGTAGAACACCAAAAACATTGGAACACCCTAGGAACCTGCAGGCAAACCAGGGAGGCCCTCCCGACAATAAACCCCGGATTGTCAAGGAAGCTAAAGCAGCTAAAGAGGCCGGCACTCCGTCTTCTGACAGGAGCTATAACTGGTCATGCACTACTAAACAAACATCTTTTTACTTTAGGTGTTACAGACAGTCCTCTCTGCAAAGCTTGCATGGAAGAGGACGAGACAGCCGCCCACGTCATCCTGACATGTCCTGGAGTGGAATACAGGGCAAAACACCTCGGAACACCGGGGTCACTACCGGAGGCCGTCGGCAACATAAAGGGTCTGCTAGGCTTCCTGGTGGAACTGGGTTGGCACGAATAACAGTAGTGCCAAAACCCCTACGCAAAATAGGCGCATTTATGACGTCGAGTTGCGGAAACCCAGCCCGCGTACAAACTATAACCTATATATAACGTCGCTAAAATACGTCTTTAAAAGTATTGGAAAGATTACTCTTTAAAAAATGTTTAGTTTACCAGAAACTTTAGGTATTTCAAGTTATGTTATTTACTATGCTAGAACCCTCCTTTTACTGAGAAACCAGCCGAACCGTGGGCTAAAATATAGCTTTTGACCATCCTGAAGATCTTTAGGGTTGGGCAGATTAAGTGTCCTAGTTTGAAAGGGCTATAAAAGTTGGAAACAAATAATAAAATTAAAACGCAATACATTTTTTTGTTAATTACATTATATAGATACTAAATTAATTGTAAAGTTTGAATCGCTCTCCTTTTGCATGCATAACTTTACGCATTCTTCCGAAAGATGATGTGCACGCGGCACGCACTACTTCGTCAGGTATTTCATTTCATATCTTAAGCAACTGATGCTTGAACGCATCTAAATTCAGGCCACGGGTACTCCCGATCTTGCTTAACATCACTCCATATGGAGAAATCACAGGGTTCAAATCTGGTGAAGCTGCAGGCCATTTATTCCAAGGTATAAAATCGGTTAAATTTGTTTAGCACCAGTCTTGAGTGCGTCGAGCTTTGTAGGACGGAGCACTATCTTGCTGAAAGCAATAATACTCGTCCCCATACAAATTTCGTGCATTGTCCTGCAAATGATTCTGCAAAAGGTTCTCAATGTAGTAATATTGATTAATTATGACTCCTCGCCCCTCGGTCTATGAAAAGTAGCGGTAACATCCCTCTTGGAGATATCGCAGCCCATACCATGACCGCCGATGCACTTTGGAAAATTTGTACAGCTGATTTATCAACAGGAAGATCCCTCAATGAAACACCATAGACGCGATAATTCTGTTGATTGTGACTATCTTGTAATAAGAACATTTTTTAGTCGGAAAAATTATGTCATAACCTGCGTGCCAAGCTAGTAGCTCCTTGCATTTTTTCACTCTTGCTTTTTTTGGAGCGGCAGCCAGTCCATGATTTTTTATTTTTTGTAGGCTTTGAACCCAAGATCGTCACGGAAGATGCGGCTCATGGATCGCCTGACTCCTTGCAGTTGCATATCTTTTGCGAGTTTGTAAGCACTCTGAGCTGGATTTCGTCGAATTCGCTCACTAACACACTTAATCATCTTTTCGACACGAATCGATGGTTTCCGACCAGGTTTGGGCCTAATTCTTGACGTTCCTGTTTCTTTGCATCGTTTTATAGTCCACGATATTAATTTAATATTGATACTAAAGTGTTTCAGCTTCTTTAATATCCCACACGGTCTGAAATTTTGTGGATGTAATTTCACTACGAGTTCGCGTTTTGCTTTCATTGTTGCAAAATACATAAAACATAAGATACGAAGCTGTGGCCTGACATGCATATACACTAAATACAAATTCATCTTAAACACATAATGTCGACTAAAAAGTTGGCATATTATAAATGAAAAGTCAAGAGATAAAACTAGGACACTTAATCTGCCCAACCCTATATACCTAATGGTGAAATAATTTTTAAACCCGGATGAATAGTTTCCATCTACATACAAACTTACATTTCACAGAAAATTATTTACCTCTTTATTAATCGAATTAAATGTAATTAAATAAAATTAAGCTAGCCTAAAATAGTAGTGAGTAAAAAATTAACCAGAAACAAAATACCTACACAAAAGTAAAATAAAATAAAACAAATAACGAAAAACATTACAAATAGAAAACTTGGCCCAGATAGGCGCCAGGCGGCAGGGTGCCCAGGAGGCTGGCGGCATTGCCACGTTTTATGGCAATAGTAATACGCTGGGCTAGGTATGCGCCAGCCTTCTGGTCACCAGAAGCGTCGACGAGGCGCTGCGTAAGTATTTTATAGAGTTTTAAAGCGCTGGTGCCCCATGGCCCTTAGGTCTCGAAACGCCGAAAGGCTCAAAGATGAAGCCACTATCAATGCCAGCATATTTCAGCCTTTTGTGTGACTCGTGTGAGTCAGCTGCAGCACCAACCCTTGCTGGGGTTCCAGGAAGGTGGGACGGCGCAAGGGTATCGACGCAGGTAGCGTCCCATATTAGTGACCGTCGCAAGCTCCAGGGCACGAGCGCCATGCCGTCGGGCCTCTTGCCGTCGTCCCGGGCAAGACCAGTAGGTTCTAAGACGGCCCGAGCTCCGGCACTGGCGAGGGCCCGGCGGATGAGGTCGTTCAGGCTGGCGTGACGCAGGATGCGGCCTGCGCTCCTGTGGCAGGAGAGGCCATGGTGCCCAAATTTGTCGACGGTGCAGCCGCAGTGACACCGATGTGGAACGACACCTCACTCCAAGACGCGTGCCACGGTAACCCTAAAAGTTTTACTATCTAAAATTGTGCCTAAGTTGTGGGAAGGGAGTGCCTGGAGCCACCCGCCGGATTCCCATCTAGCAGAGGCAAAAAGACGGGCGCGATCTGCGGAGCTGGAAGACGTTTCATAAAGGTTATCCCGTACCAGCTCACACAACGGCCCGTCCCATTCTTTGGTAGGTCTGCAGTTGGATAGATATTTCCAACGGCACTCGGCTTCAGCGAGAAAAGGAATTTCAAAATTATTGTGGGGCGGTTTTAGAATTTGACTATTATTAGTATAGAGTAAACTGAAGTCACCCTTATCTACTAAACCGATAGCTATGGGTCTTTTAATCCACGAAACTCGCCCCTCTCCTATCCATCTATCTATCTATACATATAATAAAGCTGAAGAGGGTCGAAAGTCTGTACATGCAAGATATACAAAAAAAAATTAGCTAGGGATTCTAAGAATCGATAACAGAACATGTTACAACAGTTTTTAGAATGTTTGTCTGTTTGTCTACTTGTCTGTTTGTCTGTTTATCTGTTTGTCTGTTTATGTGACCGAGCATCACGTGAAAACGGCTAAACCGATTAAGATGAAATTTGGTATAGAGATCGTTTGAGTCCTGGGAAAGGTCAAAGGATAGGTTTTATCCCGGAAATCTTCTCTTTAGGGGGTAAAATAGGGGGGTGATAAAAATTTGGAAGTAACCCATTTTGATCAAATTTGGTTTAGAGTTAGTTCTGGAGTTTAAGTTCTGGGAAAGGACATCGGATAGTTTTTATTCCGGAAATCAATCCCTAAGGGGATGAAATGGGGAGTGGAAATTTGTATGGAGCTACTTAAACCGCTGCACCCATTTTGATGAAATTTGGTATATAAATAGTTTGAGTCCCGGGAAAGGTCAAAGGATAGGTTTTATCCCGGAAATCTTCTCTTTAGGGGGTAAAATGGGGGGGTGATAAAAATTTGAAAGTAACCCATTTTGATCAAATTTGGTTTAGAGTTAGTTCTGGAGTTTAAGTTCTGGGAAAGGACATCGGATAGTTTTTATTCCGGAAATCTTCCCCTAAGGGGGTGAAATGGGGGGTAAAATTTTGGATGGACTCCGTTTAGATCAAATTTGGTATAGATATAGTTTGAGTACCGGAGAATGACAATGGATAGTTTGAATCCCGAAAACCATCTCCCAAGGGGATGAGATAGGGATGAAAATGTGGATAAATCCTATTTAGATAAAATTTGGTAAAGAGATAGAAGGAGTCCCAGGAACTGACAATGCATAGTTTTTATCCTGAAAAATCATCTCCTGAGGGGGTGAAAATTTGCATAGAACCCATTTGCGGTATAGCAAGTTGCAGTCTTGGGGAAGGACATATGATAGTTTTATCCCGAAAATTACACCCCCTTAGGGAATGCCCTAAGGGGGTGTAATTTGGGGGTGAAAATGTGTATGTGACCCAGTTTGATGAAATTTGGTTGAAAGATAGTTTGAGTCTTAGGAAAGGACATTTTATAGTTTAAAATTCCAGAAATCATCCCCTAATGGCGTGAAATTGGGGTGAAAAATTAGATGTAACCCATTTAGATGAAATTTGGTATAAAAATAGTTTGAGTCCCGGAGTATGACAACGAATGGTTTTACTCCCGAAAATCATCCCCTCAGGGATGAAATAGGGGGTGAAAATTTGGATAAGACCCATTTAGATGAAATTTGGTAAAGAGATAGAAGGAGTCCCAGGGAAAAATCATTTCCTGAGGTGGTGAAATGAGGGTTGAAGATTTGGCTAGAACCCATTTAGATGAAACTTGGTATAGAGAGATTTCATGTGTTCCGGAAAAAAATAACTCTAAGGACATATAGTTATTTTTTTCCGGAACACATGAAAGGAGGAAATCATCCCCTAAGGGGGTGAGAAATGGTAGATGAAAATTTGGATTGAACCCATTTACAGTATAGCGATAGTTAGAAGTCCTGAGGAAGGACAAAGGATAGTTTTATCCCGAAAATCGTCCCTTAGGGGTGAAATGGGGGTGAACATTTGGATGTAGCCCATTTAGATGAAATTTGGTATAGAGATAGTTTGAGTCCCGGAGAATGACAACGAAAAGTTTTTATCCCGAAAATAATCCTCTAAGAGGGTGAAATGGGGGTGAACATTTGGATGGAACCCATTTACGCTATAGCGATAGTTGGCAGTCCTGGAGAATGATAACGGATAGTTTTTATCCCAAAAATCATCCTCTAAGTAGGTGAAATCGGAGGTGTAAAATTGGAAGGAACCCATTTACGGTATAGCGATAGTTGAGAGTCCTGGGGAAGGACATAGGATGTGATGTGACCTTTTTAGATGACATTTGGTATAAATATTGAGTGCTGTGAAACGACATATGATAATTTTTATCTCGAAAATCATCCCTTAAGGGGGTGAAATGGGGGGTGCAAATTTGGATGGAACCCATTTCAATGGAATTTGGTAAAGAGATGGTCTGAGTCCTGGGAAAAGACATAGGGTAGCTTTTATTCCGGAAATCATCCCCTAAGGAGGATGAAATGGGGGTAACAATTTGGATGGAACTCATTAGGACAAAATTTGGTACCTATAGTTTGAGTCGCGGAGAAGAACAACGGATAGCTTTTGTCCCGGAAAAAAGCCCCCCAAGGGCATAAAATAGGGGGTGAAAATTTGGATGTACCCTATTGGGATGAAATTTGGTATAGAGATAGTTGGGGTTCCGAGGAAGGACAACGTATAGTTTTTATCCCGAAAATCATCTAAGAGGGTGAAATGAGGGGTGACAATTTGGATGAAACCCATTAAGATGAAATTTGGTATAGAGTTAAAATGAGTCCCGGAGAATGATATTTTCAATCCCGATAATCACCCCCTAAAGGGATGAAATAGATGGTGAAAATTTGGATAAAATCCATTTAAGTGAAATTTGGTATAGAGATAGTGGGAGTCCCAGGGAAGGACAATTCATAGTTTTTATCCTGCAAAATCATCTCCGGAGGGGGTGGGGGTGAAAACTAGGATAGAACCCATTAAGGTGAAATTCGGTATAGAGATAGTTGGAGTTCCGGGAAAGGAAATCGCATAGTTTTTGTAACGAAAATCATCGCCTGAGAGGATGAAATGAGGGTGAAGATTTGGATGGAACTCATTTAGATGAAATCTGGTAAAGAGATAGTTTGAGTCCTGGGAAAGGACATAGGATAATTTTATCCCGAAAATCCTCCCCTAAGGGGTGAAAATTTGGATTCGAGTGACCCATTTAGATGAAATTTGGTTTACAGATAGTTTGAGTTCCGGAAAAGGACATAGGATAGTTTTTATCCCGGAAATCATCTCTTAAGGGGATGAAATGGGGGGTGAATATTTGTATGGAGCTACTATACAACCCATTTAGATAAAATTTTGTATAGAGGTAGTTAGTAGGCGCGGCGTTGGTAGGCCCCCCACAAGGTGGACTGATGACCTGGTAAAGGTCGCGGGAGTCCGCTGGATGCGGGTGGCGCAGGATTGGTCACTTTGGAACTCTTTGGGGTAGGCCTATGTCCAGCAGTGGACGTCTTTAGGCTGATATGATGATGATGATAAAAATAGTTTGAGTCTCGGGGAAGGACAAAGGATAGTTTTTATATCGGAAATCTACCCCTAAAAGGGAAAAGTTTGTATCGAGCTACGATATAAACGAGTTCTACGCGGATGAAGTCGCGGGCAAAAGCTAGTGTTATATAAAAACCCAATCTATGGTAGACCTACGCAATGAGAAATACTACGGGCTTGTCTACACAATCCGACAAACACGTGCTTCCACCGGTTGAACACTCAGTCTAACCTACAGTAGACGGCAAACTTCGTGCGCAAATGACCTTGCCTGCGCAAAGGCGAATTGTACGTGCAAGCTGCCCCCCCACTTTCCCTCCTTTGCGCACGAAGTTTGCCGTCTACTGTACGAGACATAACTTATACTAGCTCAACAAACCGCAAACGCGTTCGTTATAGCATACTGTGGTACAATCAGCCTCATAAACATACACTTTTCGACCTCATCTCTATGAAAGAAAGTCTTAGAACCACCTAGAATGTACACATGTTTATGATTGTGTAAGCTGCCTATGTAATGTACCTAGGCCTCATCTCGGCAACGCAGTCCATCTGCTGGTGATCACATTAAGAAAACGCTTAATTACACGTTATCCGCAGGAAAGTTACGGTTTACGAGCAGACCGCGGGGCTACCGCAATCAAAATGTTACCAGAGTTAGTTACAAGGATATAGATTCTTACATAATATATACACACTCAATGGTCCTCTTAAATTTCGGCGTTCGCATAATACTAATCGCTCTATACAACGTGTTCATGACAACTTCCGTTAATTGCAAGGGGGCATAGTTCAGATCAAATAAAGTTAATTTCTCCAAGACAGTAGTATCTTAACTCTTACTGTTATCAAGATATTCAATGTTTGAAATAATCAGTTTTGCAGATTTAACCAGTGTAAATGCCTCTTAAGGTGGTTCGATTACCATACAAAACGTTATTTGACATTCGCAGGCTAACGGCGTGATATTTTAAGAAACTTATGTAACAAACTTTCATAAATTAGCTTCCCATTTGCGCCAAATTCCCTCTTTCCTAGAATAAACTTGTATAAACTAGATTAATTTCAGACATTGGTTTGGGACGTGATATTTTGGGAAAACTATTTTTCTTAAATTAATAGTTTATACAAGTTTATTTTAGGAAAGGGGGAATTGGGCGCAAATGGGAAGCCAATTGATGAAAGTTTGTTACATAAGTTTCTTAAAATATCATGCCGTTAGCCTGCGAATGTCAAATAACGCTTTGTATGGCAATCGAACCACCTTAACTGTGACGTCATAACAGCTTTTTAAATTTTGTAAGGTTCCAACGAACTCACTTTGTAAACCTTCTTGTATTATACTACAGGAAGGTTTACAAAGTGAGTTCGTTCGATATTACATATTTTTTACATTCTTACATATTTTTTTATTTCAGGTGTTTCAAGACCCAAAGGTCAATAAGACAGTAACCGTTAATGCTACATTAAATGAATTTGTACAAAAATCGAAAAAAAACTCAAGAAATAATTATGCTAATTTGTTTCTGTGAATGTACTCTGCAATATGCCGAAGTTAACGGAAATTCTCGGGAACACCGTGTATAACCACATAGGTAGGTACATGAAAATAATAGGAGCGATCTATAAATGTGAAAATAATTAAATTTGTATTAAGCAATAACTTGATTACAGTGACTGACCACGCTGTTCTAAAGCAGCAAATCCAGGTTGATATTTAAAAAAAAATCTCTTTAGTTTCGAATTTATTCATACTTTAATTCAACCTTAGGTATAGGTATTCTGTTATAAATAAATATAATGTAAAAAATATGTCTAATAAACATTGTTGGTAGGTTGTATTCTCACTTGTTCCGCAGACTGAATTGTTTTTTCTCCCATTAAGGTAAATGTACTATAACAAAAATCTGTTCAAACATTATTGAAGTACGTATTTCTAATCAAAAATGTATTGTTTTTGAAAATCTCATCGAGCGCAACGAAAAACCGCGCTCCGATATTTTCAAGAACACAAGACGTGTTCTTTGAATCTTGGTGATATGAATAGAAGTTAGGGTTTGAAACACATTGTGATAAAGTTAGTTTATATTTATACTAATGCTGACGTTTCTAGAAAGCCTAGAGCCATAAACAAGCATCTGTAATGTTTTCAAAAACCGTCTTAACGTATTTTTATGTTAAAAACACACCATAAATATTGTAAGTTTATATTTACCCTAATCGTGTCGTTTCTAGAAAGTCTACAGCAATACTAAGCAAGCATTTGTAATGTTTTCGCTCCTAAGTTTACAGAGATGGATGGATCCATTTCAAAGTGCAAGCCTAAATTGTAAGTTTCGGGTAGTCGTGACTTGGCGAGGGCGTCAGCCGATGTGTTTTGCGGGATTTAGACCGCTAACTTCACGAAAAGTTTAAATATTGTTATAGTTTGATGCTTAGTAGAAATTGTGGGTAATCAATATTGTGGAACTACTTTCTAGTTTGACCGTAAAGTTTGTATAACGGGAACAGTGCCGGCGACATCTTACCTAATAAAAAGTCGTCGTAGATGTAAAAATATCAGTAAAATACCTAATTGCATATGCAAGTTTCTTGTTTACATTATTTATACTTAATACCCATTATGGCTCCGTAATATTAGATCTCTATAAATTACAAAAAAAAGTAAAAAGTACTTAAATATCAATTGTTTATGCAAAACTATCTCAAGATAACGAAGCAATATTCGCTTCGAAGTCTAAGAAAGAAGACGTGGCTCACCGCTTAGATTTCTCATTTATCTCCAAGGCGAGTGCTTTGGAAGTGTTCAAGGGTCTTCGTCAAGCAAGAAGTCAGGATTTATGCTCCGACCCGGCAATAAAACAACGCCCAGCGTGATACGTCCGTGTTGGGGCGCGGTAAGCGACAGCCCTGTTCGCCGTAGGCAAGACACATAAAATTCTGAAAAAGATACGCTCGCAGCGAAATAGTAGAAACCGAATTTACTTGCACTTTGAATTAATATCGGTAGTTAACTCGCGTTGCAGTTGGAGCGAAATTATAAATTTAGTTGTTTTTACTTATCGATATACGGTTAACAAAATACGGTTATTTTGCGTATCGTGCTCATAACAGTACTAGTAGAAATGTATCTGCAGGTCGATCACGTAACGATTTGTATGGTACGTCAGGTAGATCTAAATCATTAAATTTCACTTTTTGTATGGGTAACGCCTACGTATTAAAGAGTTCTGGGTTGATACGAGCATTTCACCCGTGATGGCAGGACGGAACATAACCCCACTTTTATGACTCTGTCTTTCAAAATCAGAATGGCAGAGATACGAACTGGAGATAATGTCTCCTTCTGTCAAATATTGCAGATGGAATACTCGTTCTATGTATCAATTTCTACACACAACTAACCTACTGCTGTCATTGAACGGAAATATCAGAAATTTTCCCAACGCATAAACGTGCCTTGTTTAAAATTGTATGAAATCTGAGCCTACAATGGAACAACCGAATTCACAATCACATTCATAATTTAAGGATTAAGTTTCCCGGAAATCCAATCATAGCAGTTACAGGATACCTCCCACACCTTATCGCACCCACAATCCAACGATAGTGAATTAGCATCGGAATACGTAATTATTTCAGAGCTAAGTCAGCGGAGCCCGCTCACGCAATTACTTCTAATTTGAATGTGATTTGAATTAGTTTTATTGGGCCTAGTGGATTAATACATTCGTAAACATTGACATGAAGTTCTTCCCTTATCGTTCGGTAAAGTAAGGAAGCGTTATCAACGGTCCCCCCGGGATTACTCAATATATATTGTTTGGCTCGTAATGAGATAAAATTGTCAAGTCTTGACGGCATTCGATCCGTGTTTCCGTTTTCCTGCTTAAGAATTGTTACCGCGTTTTTCGAAAACATTTCTGGGCTTAACAACAGAATCATTGATTCCAAAAATTGAATTGAAAAATAATTGTATAAATTGCCCATTTATTCTCGGAGCTGATAGCACCGTCATTTTAAAATTAACATTTAATACCCAGTCTCGATGATTGGTCACCTTATATGACATGACGCTTTTATTAATAACATCATGTAAGGAAAGGAATAAGGCAAGCGAAGAAGCGGAAGACCAAGGATACGTTGCATGAAATAAATAAAAGAAAAAGTAGCAGTGATGTCGTATAAAGAGACAGCCCTAGATAGAGTCAGATGGAGGGAGCTACACCGACAAGAGTCTAACTCTTAAATTTATGATGACCCAGTCTCGCTTTCAATATGAGTATCAGGACGCATCGATCTATTTGAGATTTCAATAAGCTTTCCATGTTATCTTATTAGTCTGATGACATTCCATAACAATTTTTAGACAAAAATGTTAACCTCCTCTTGTTTAAAGTTCCTATTCCCTATTTATGCAAGTTGAAGATTCAAACTACCTTTATCTCTTGAAGTTATCCCTTATCCAGTGTAAATACGGCATAAAGAGGGCCATGACAAAGTTGGCAGCGAGGCGGGTGTGAAATCAGAAAGTTAGCCCCTCCATCTGTTTCCATCTAGTTTGATGCTAACTATTCTCGACCGCATGCATCGGGATTGTTGAAATATGTTCGCGGCTCACGTTCCCCGGCCATAGTTTCTGTAATAACTCTACAATTAACAATTTCAGCTAGAGGGGCCAAAGTACTGAAATATGCAAACGTCCTTAGAACAACTTATGGCGAATGAAATTTAATTATTAAGATGTCATTGTTGGATAAAACTAGCTGATCAAAGACCCGTTGTTCACTTTTCACAATGTAAAATTGTACATCAGATCGTAGGTATAACCTACAACTGCTTTGCATTTTCATTACAAAGGCAAAGACTAATCAGAAAAGAAATATCCCATGGTAAGTCCCGCTCGAATAGCCAGCTCTATTTAATTTTCCGGTCAAAGAGCGACAACTTATTGTATTAGGAGATTTCCAAGTCTATTCAAAAATGCAGTGTACAGTAGAGTGGATCATTTACAACTCGTCGGGAAATGCAGCGAGCGTAACGAGCAGATTGACTTTTGCTGCGGCTGTTGGCAGAAAAGGACGTGTATGGAGTTGGCTCTTACATTTAATACGACCTTTTGAACTGGCATGGCGAACTTCCTCCCTCTTTATCTCTAGGGAAAACGCTTGTCGACTGCACAAAATATGCTCAGCGCCATGTTTACCGTCCGGAATTTAAAACGACAATTAATATTCCAAGATACGCAAACGCTTTGAGAAGCAATCAACTGGGTGATTGGGATTTAGAGTTTCAAAGTGGAGCGTATTTTTGTGACAGGAAAAGTGCAATTTGAAATATTGATAGAAGACTTTGTTAACCAAGTTTCAGCGAGTGAAAATGGAATGAAGTGGTGCATACCTCAGTCTTACTTGGCAAATGACCACGGAATTAGAACAAATTATTGTATCTTCCACTCATTAGAACTTTGAGTTAAAGGCCAAAATAATGTATGCCATACGATTAAATAAATTAGAATTTTTGGCAACTAGAGCAGTAGGTACCTATATACAACGTTCTGATTTTAAAGCTAAACTATTTTATTCAACTGCATTTTATTACCTGCTTTCTATTTTATGATCTGTATGCGATATTTAGTCCTTTTTAGGGTTCCATACCAAGAAAAGGTAAAAAAGGAATCTTTATGGTGCGACTCTGTCCGTCTGTCCGTATGTCCGTCTGTCCGGCCGTCCGTCTGTCACAAAGTAAAGTCACAACGTTATATTTAGCATAAGTAGTTCCTGAGATATTTCTCAGGAACTACTTATGCTATCTATTTGAAATTTGGAACAACTGTTAAGAAAGTTAAAACACATGTGTGGAGGATAAAAAAATTTAATTTACATTTTTATTTTCTGTGTAAATGACGAATATGAGGGGGGTTAAAAATTCAAAGTCTAGTTAATAGATCATGTGGGGATATTGAAAGGGCTTGATTAGCGCATCCTAAAAACTTTTTTTTTTACGGTTGTTAAATTTTGATTTATTAAGGAATATGTTGAAAAAAATACCATTCCCCCCCATCCCCCCCCCCCCTTATCTCCGAAGTTTACCAAGCGTAAATTCTAAAATTATTACATATGATTAAGAGTAACATAAATAATACAGGAAAAATAAAACGATACCTCTATATAGCGTATTTTTTTTATTTATCAAAAATCATTACTTAATTATGTTTGTAATTTGATTACTTTCGAATTAAATTTTATGTATTCAAATTCCTATAAGATTATCGTTAACTTTCGTCCTTATATAAAAAAAGAATAAAAACATATCGCAGATAAACAAACATATTAGGTTGCAAGTTATCAGTACCAAAATGCAGATGGCGCTGTACAACGGTAACTTCTACTATGAGCTTTTAAGGTTGTTCAACCATGAATGGGGTCGTGACGTGACGGGTATGGTGTATGAACGTTTGTACGGAACCCTCGGTGCGCGAGTCAGACTCGCACTTGACCGGTTTATTTCGGCTGGGCATGCCAATTAGAGATTTTTCCTTGATGGAGACGGGGGTGACATACATAAAGCTTGTGATATGGTTACCATGTCAGGAAATTCATCGTACTGCGGAACGTAATTTTTCACAAAGTGGCCATATGGTCTCCATGTCACGACACGAGCTGTTGGTAAAAAAAACAAGTCGAATTTAGCCATAGGCGTCACGCGTGAATGAACTTGTAATCCACCCTCCCCCCTGATTTGGACATCGTTAGCGTCTATTCAAATAAAGTAATAGACAATTTGAAAAGCGATCTCATGTTCTTTTTATTACGTTTACTGCGTTGAATTTCAGGTACACATGCAGAATATTTCATAAAAGCCAGTCAACTTGCACGAGAGGCCAGGGCAGGCTTCTATCTGACTTGAAGTATTTGTTTGATATCAAAATTACATTTGCAGCACGCACTCGTTCTATCGAACAAAACTAGACACACGCGAAAGGGAGAGCTACGTCAAAAATTTTGATAGCTATAATCCATAACAAAAAAAGATTAATTTGTTCATCATCATCATATCAGCCAAAAGACGTCCACTGCTGGATATAGGCCTCCCCCAAAGAATGCCACAATGGCCAGTCATGCGCCCCCCGCAGCCAGCGGACCCCCGCGACCTTTACCAGATTATCAGTCCACCTTGTGCGGGGTGTACCCACGCCGCACCTTCCGGTACGTGGATTAATTTGTTCACTTCATTGCATTATAAATATTGAAAAAGAAAATCATAAATAGAAATATTATATTGTAGCCGATTGTGTACCTACATTCAGATAAACCTCAACCCAAAATCTTAATTTCATACCCAAACCGTGAGGCAAAGGATGGCTTAAAATATACAGGACTCTCAAAAGGCCTTTATATTTTATTAAAACTATTTAAGAGCAGCTATGCTAAATACCCCTTTTTAACACGTACGCTATAGGATCACATTTTCCGTGTTCATAATCAAAGGCGTGTTAACGAGGCTCTAATATCGTAGAGATGCCTGGAATATCTTTGACATCATAACAATGTAGCCTCATGGAAGCAATCTCAAACTGAACAGAAATAATTATGTACAATGTGAATACAATTTCTTCTCAAATCGTGACTACCTACCTGTTTGAAAAGCGCGTGGAACTGATCGCGCGGAACACCGACATCGACCCCCTGTATGTATAGGTACCTATCAACATTCAAGTTGAGTTTTTATACTCCAATTTGTTTTTTTTGTAGTAAAAAATACACAAAAATAACAAATAGATTGACACCTCATTCACCAAAATCGGTTCAGTAGGTAACTATAGCGCTACGGTGGAACAAACATAAATAAAATATAAGCATATACTTAAAATGCTAAAATCATTACACTTCCTTTTGCTGTAGTCGGGTAAAAACAAAAGTAGCAAAATGTACGTTTAATACTTAAGTATAAATAAATAAAAACTGTAATTTCCTCCAAAATATTTTTTTTCCGGTACCTACTATCGATAATATTTTTCCTACTATTAGCAATTGAGTATTATTTACTATAGGTAATAAATAAAAATAGTTATCTTAGTCAAACAAAATACAAAATGAACGCTTGTTGTCAGGATATTAGGTTTTTTTGTAACGCCTTCAGAATACAATTTCCTTTTATCATGTGGCGGCAGCATATAAAATGTACCTTAGTGAAATTAAAATTCATATACCTACAAGAGAATCTTGAATCCTTTCGGGTCTTAAATATCTGCTTAAAGTAACTGGATTTCCTTTAATCGTTTTGTTACTAAAGACGTCTTACAAATCCCTTTTTTGCACAGGAGCATACTTATTTATGTGGTAAGCTTCATCATCATCATATCAGCCGAAAGACGTTCATCCTTGGACATATAACTAGTTCTGCGCCACCCAAATCCAGCGATCTCTCTGAGGTGTACTCAGTTATTACTCATTAAAATAGTACATACTGTTATTAATCGACATGGTCATTGTTCTGCTGTATTGTATGGTATCGTTTTGCCGATTTTTAGACGCACTGGATAAAGTGAGATGTCCCCTTGAAGTCTGTGTTTTGAATAATGCCACTGTCATAAAAATAGCATGGATTCACAAAAAGATCGTCAGATCGTACAGTGGATTCACAATGCGTTGTCGTGTTATCTTTTCTTAACATCGATCACAAATGTGAATAATTTTGCCATAAGATAAAACAGGTAGGACATTTCACTCGCTAGAAAACTAAGCCTAAATTAAGTGTCTTTTTCGCGTCCTTGCCGTAGCCATGCCTGCACTTCTTTTCTCTCCAGGAAAATGTTTTTGCATTTAATTTCTTTGTTTATTATATCCTGAACTTAGCGAATGTTAAAAGGGATTAGATACCGCTCCGGGTTTGTTAGCCGAGCTTAACTCTACTCTCGTTGTGAATGGTGCTTTCATAAAAGCTAACTCAATGCTTTGCAGGAAAGAGGTGTTCGCTCTGAATTAAAGAAAGGCTTTTGTGATTATGAAGGTTTTTTAATTAATTTGTGAAAGAAATGCCTACTAAACCATACATCCGAGAAAATTGTAAGGATCGCCGTCGTCGGACACGACAAGGAGGACTATATCAGTAGTACTTACGAGTATATAACTAATGATATGTTAAACACGCGTGTTTCATAACATTCCAGGCCCCGTAGCATGGATGGCGTATCACGCGATAAGTGACAGGATAGAGCTGCCGTCCCTGGTTGACACCGTTCGATAGAACGAGACGACGCGCTTATCCTGTAACTTATCGCGTGATAACGCCCATCCATGCTACGGGGCCTGCACTCGTATATTTACCCGACTGCCGAAGGAGAGAGGGTTATGTTTTTCGAGCGTATGTATGTATGTAAGTATGACCGTTTATGTACCAATTACTTATGGTTAAAATCTTTAAAATGATTATTGTGTAAGATTATTAATATTATATTGTAGAATACCATTTGACATGTAAAAGTGCCCTTGTGGCCTATTTGCAGAATAAATAATTGATTTTGATTTTGATTATGTATATGTATGTATGTACATATGTATGTGGGTATGTCTTATTCTTTGACACGCCCTGCAGCCTAAGCCGTTAGACGGATTTCGACATGTGAGGCGTCGTTGGATTCCTCTTAATCGTTGGAGTGACATTTGCAAAAAAGCAGTTGGGTTTGTTTTGATGAAGGCTTTGGGAAATGTTTTGATTTCACTTATTTTATATCCCGATTAAGATAAGTTTGTACCTCGCTACACTACTTATTGATGCAACCTTACACTAACCGGGTTGTAAGTATTTTAAAATTTCAGCAGTTTTCATACAAGGCCAAAAATTAAAACCTTTTCCTAAATATAAAACTAAACCATTTAAATATAATGAAGTTTATCAAAGTTAAATTTTGAAAAAAAAAATTATGTAACAAGTGAAATCAAATAATTTTCGAAAAACCCAACTGCTTTTTTACAAATATCACTCTTACGATGCCTATGTCACTCTTACGATTACGAGGAATCCAACGACACCTCATATGTCAAAATCCGTCAAACGGTTTAGGATGCAGGGCGTGTCAAAGAATAAGACATACACACATACATACATACATACGCTCGAAAAACTTAACCCTCCTCTCCTTCGGCAGTCGGGTAAAAAGATAGCTTGCCATTATTCAAAAAAAAACTCTTGTAGAAAATAGAACTATAGGTATATAATATATATTATAAAATTTAAGCCACTGGAAATATTTAACTATGCACAAAATGTTAGTAATAAACCAGTCAAATCAACCACTAAAAATATTTAGCAGCCTACAACTTTGCTTATCCTTTAAAATTGACTTTTCACTCCTTATATTCGAAGACCAGTCTTTTCTAGCCCGTTTATAGGGAGCAAAACTTGTTTTTGATCCCTATGCATATTTTTTTTTAATTATCTTGTTTGCCCTAGGGATTTTGCTCCCTGCACGCTAGTCATAGACCACATAGAGAAGAAAGCATTAAAAACATTATTTAAAAAAATCTGTGGGCCTGAGCGAGGCCAGAGACAATATGTTATTTCAGTAGCGTGTTTAAGGAGACACTTTTATTGAGTGTTTTTTAAATACCGCGCTGTTTTGTTCTTGGGGCGTTTAGGGTCTCATATATTGTTTTCCTTGAACGCTTTTGAATATTAATATGCTTAATACATAAAAATATGGATTTATAGATACCTACTACTTTCTAATAGCTACGTGTTATTTCAAACAATGTTTATTTGATAGGTATAATATGATTACTAATAAATATAAATATATTAAGTATAAAAATATTAAGACCATGGAACAAAAAGCCGTATAACAAAAGGTCCGTATTTTTTATAAAAAATACCGTCTTGACTAATGACTAGCACGTAAAACTATTTCCTATACTAATATTTTCAATTTAAAATGATGAATTCATCCAGTTCAACTGAAAATTATACGTTACCACCGGATTTTTTTTAAATGAAAGCAACAAACGGTAAAAAAACGTCAATAACAAAGCCATATTCTTTTGAAATACCAACTTATATTAAACCTTGTTCTTAGGTAAAAATTATCGTGTTTTTAATTATCATGGAAGGAGTGAAAAGAAGAGTGTATTACGCGGGCGCAAAATTATTTATATCTCGGGCGACGTTGCTTGAATCCTTCACTACGCTCAGGATTCCATGTATTCTGGAATCCTTCCCTACGTTCTGGATTCGATCAGTCACCCTCGTTACTATATATAATTTTGCTCCCTAGTAATACAATCTACTATTTCCTCGCAAGCGTGTTGAAGAACATCGCATGAAGCGCGTGAGCTTATTTATTACACTCTCGGCTCTCTTAAGTATCTTATTAATTCCGCCTTGAGTGTAATGATCAATATAGGACACTTGTATCACAATAGTACAAGTGTGCTATATGAACAGCCGTTGTTTATGCCCAAAGCATCTCATTGAATATATTTCATTAAGGCACAAACTTGTCACAAATATGGTTAGAGTATTGTAATTAAAATTGTTCTTTCACGAAATGCTTTGTGAATATTCATTAAACATCCGTCTAGACATACCTAAGACAACAGAACGCGAGACTAAATATAGGTTCGTTAGCAAGATTCTTTCGCTACCTGTAGGGAACGCAGACGCAGAAAATTTTGATGACAAATATTACACTAAATAATTAGATCACTCGTTTCGGTTTCCGCAATGTAACATCGTGAAGAGTAGGTACAGTCAGCGAGCGCAGAGAAACGTGACTCATCCTGCATACAAACATGCATGCTTCTATCTGGGATACGGTAGCGTTAGAACTATTATATAATCTGTGCCTTAACTGTCATTTTCTCATACAGTAAATGAGATTTAGGGCCGTAATCTTGTTTGCCACCGACGTGGTATAAAAAAAACCTGACGTATGAACAAACCATTACGTAATCGACCAGCTTGGCTCAATTCACACTCCTCAAGGGGGCATTAATACGTTGATCTACGATTACGCTAGTCCTTACCTTGCACACTGAGTATAGACACTGAAAGTAACTTTACACATAAACTTAAAATATATTGCGCAGCCAAGGCTTAGGTACTACTCTGTGAAGGAATTCCTGGATGAATAAATATATCGAGCTGACATTTAATTAGAAATGACATTTATAATACTTACATTTTGATTGTATCATATTATTTTAATTGTGGACATATTCAATCTACTATTTTATCATTTTTTCTACTCCTGTACCGTTATCTGTCATTTAAATAGGCTGTAGCTCAAATACAATGACACCACTAATAAGTCGTCGAAAAACTCTATGCTCTATGGCCCAAAAACGCACTGTTTAGCGTACTTTTTTGGTTCAAACATTTTTCATAAAAGCACTGTTTAACTTTTTTTTAATCGGCCGCTATATTGCAGTGGTGCCAACTTCATAAACAAATATTTCGAAATAAAAGTATTTATTTACGATTTAACATTTGTATATTATACATTATTTACTACAATAATAATTAATCATCATCTATTGTGTGTTAAATTACATGTTCTATAAATGTTTGGTATTATTTATTAAAATAAACAGTTCTAATTGGCAAGTGCAAACAAATTAAAAACAAAACAAACCATAAGCAAGAGCTGTCACATTTCCGATTTCCCACCAGAATACAGTTCAAATTGAAAAGACAAAAGATGATAAACTATTAGTCCTAAACTATTAAGATTTTATTCGTGTTTGTGAAGACAAAAGTGTACGTTCCTTTTAAAATGGTCGAAGTAATTAATAACTGCACTCCTGAAGAAATTGCGTGAGTAGCAAAAGTACGAATAGAAAACTGGCTGCCTGAAAAGTTTAACTATTCTGTAGTCTGTTATTTATTTAAAATTTGTCGTAGAAAAAGTATTGTATGCAACGGTGTATAACTGGTCTAATAACGCTCGTGGCGTCTTTAATTGCGATGCTCGCCAAGGCTCGCATCGCAACTCACGCCACTCGCGTTTTAAGACCCTTCTTATAAAACAGTTGCATAAAATACTATTATATTCAAGCTATTCTTATTGAATGACATTATCTATACATATAATAAAGCTGAAGAGGGTCGAAAGTCTGTACATGGAAGATATTCGAAAAAAAATTATCCAGGGATACTTAAAATCGATAACAGAACACGTTCCAACAGTTTTTAAATTTTTTGTCTGTTTATCTGTTTGTCTGTTTATCTGTTTATCTGTTTGTCTGTTTATGTGACCGCGCATCACGTGAAAACGGCTGAACCGATTAAGATGAAAATTGGTATAGAGATAGTTTGAGTCCTGGGGAAGGACTTAGGGTAGTTTTTATCCTGGAAATCAACCCCTAAGGGGCTTTGTATGGAGCTACTTAAACCGCTGCACCGATTTTGATGAAATTTGGTATATAATTAGTTTGAGTCCCGGGAAAGGTCAAAAGATAGGTTTTATCCCGAAAATCTTCCCTTTAAGGGGTAAAATGTAGGGGTGAAAATTTGGATGTAACCCATTTTGATAAAATTTAGTTTAGAGGTAGTTTAAGTTCTGGGAAAGGATATTGGATAGTTTTTATTCCGGAAATCTTCCCCTAAGGGGGTGAAATGGGGGGTGAAATTTTGGTTGGACTCCGTTTAGACCAAATTTGGTATAGATATAGTTTGAGTCCCGGAGAACAATGGATAGTTTGAATCCCGAAAATCATCCCACAAGGGGATGAAATAGGGATGAAAATGTGGATATATCCCATTTAGTTAAAATTTGGTATAGAGATAGGAAGAGTCCCAGGGAAGGACAATGCATAGTTTTTATCCTGAAAAATCATCTCCTGAGGGGGTGAAATGAGGAATGAAAATTTGGATAAAACCGATTTAGATGAAATTTGGTATGGAGATAATTAAGAGTCCTGGGGAAGGACTTAAAATCATTTTTTTGTATGATAATTTGGATGGAACCCATTTACGGTAAAGTGAGTTGGAGTCTTGGGGAAGGACATAGGATAGTTTACTCCCGAATGGGGGTGAAACTTTGTTTGTGACCTATTTTGATGAAATTTGGTTGAACGATAGTTTGAGTCCCGGAGTATGACAACGGATAGTTTTAATCCCGAAAATCATCCCCTCAGGGATGAAATAGGGGGTGAAAATTTGGATAAAACCCATTTAGATGAAATTTGGTAAAGAGATAGAAGGAGTCCTAGGGAAGGACAATGCATAGTTTTTATCCCGAAAAAAAATTGCCTGAGGTGGTGAAATGAGGGATGAAGATTTCGATAGAATCCATTTAGATGAAATTTGGTATAGAGAGAGGTCTCAGTCCAAGGAAAGAACATAGAATAATTTTTATTCCGTAACACATGAAAGGAGGAAATAATCCCCTAAGGGGGTGAGAAATGGTGGATGAAAATTAGGATTGAACCCATTTACGGTATAGCGATAGTTAAGGAAGGACATAGGATAATTTTATCCCGAAAATCATCCCCTGAGGGGTTGTAATTGGGGGTGGAAATTTGTTTGTGACACATTTTGATAAAATTTGGTTGAAAGATAGTTTGAGTCCTGGAAAAGGACATATGATAGTTTCTATTCCGGAAATGATCCCCCAAGGGGGTGAAATGGGGGTGAAAATTTGGATGTAGCCCATTTAGATGAAATTTGGTAAAGAGATAATTTCAGTCCTGGAGAATGACAACGGATAGTTTTTATCCCGAAAATTATCCTCTAAGGAGGTGAAATAGGGGGTGAAAAATTGGATGGAACCCATTTACGGTATAGCGGTACTTGGGAGTCCTGGGGAATAGGAACATTACATAGGTAAATATTTTTAATTTAACTTGTAACTTTGTAAACATTTATGAAACTATAGGTCTATTATAGCATTACTCACATAGCCATAGCTAAGTTACTTATGTGTTTTTTAAGACTGTTTGTTTCTCAATAAAAAAAAAAAAAAAAAAAAATATATGTATGTGACGTTCCAAGGATAAAGGTACCTTATGGCGGTAGTTTCGAAGATGTTTTCTAATACGGGGTAAAAAGACGTTTTATTATGGCTATTTTGAAAACTATTAGATGTAATATTTTGTTGACGTATCTTTATTTTTAATATAAAATATTTAAACTACAAGTCAGTTAATTTAGTCCTACGGTTTAGTAAGGTCCTTACTGCCGTGTGATATGAAAATATGCAAAATAATACTGAAAAAAGCCTACATGCATCTATTATGGTGAGGCGGGTCATAGAAACCAAGTTTGCGGCGGAGTCTATTTTGTAAAAAAAGGCGTTCGGAGTAAGCTAATCTATAAAATCATGCAACTCAACCAGGAAAGGGTCATTACCCTTTCCTTCATACAATCCATACTAATATTACAAATGCGAAAGTAACTCTGTCTGTCTGTTACCTTTTCATGCTTAAACCGCTGAACCGATTGAGATGAAATTTGGTATACTTTAAGGCGCTGTATGCAGCTGCGCATCGAAAAAGTGCCTTTTCCAAACCGATTATTAGTATACTTGTACTATTGCTAGAGATCCAAATTTTTGATATGTATATCTTCAGTTCATTGGCTATGTTCGTACTTCGTAAAATCACGATTGCTTACAAAAACCTTGATAGATTTTGCCTTTCAAAACAGTGCTTTTTTACCACCAAACTCGAAATATCTCAAAAGTTATTTGGAATATTACAATGAAATTTGTTGTGATAGGTAGCTTTTTGGTAGATCTATCTACCGGCTTCTTAGAATTTCAATATGTTTGATAATTCAATACATTTGGTCATTTGTCTGAAAAACCGGGTGTCCGCGTCATGCATGCGCGGTGGCGAGTACAATTTAGTACGCCCGTGGCCACTGCCGACGACGGACCTGTGAATGTTTACCTGGCACGCAAATACGCCTTTTTACAGCAATTATTTCGAGTTATCAAGGTAAATAAAAATATATAAAGGAATAGGAGACGCTAATACATGCTGGAGAACACATTCGAAATGATAGAATAACAAATATAAGGTATGCGATATTTACTACATTAAAGCGTTTCTACATCCGCACCTAAAACGTATTAATAGGTAGCTGGAGCATATTGACAAGATGTCAATAAAAATCTTCAGTTATCCTGAATACGTATTTAGAACTGTTAGGTAGTAAGTAGTCGGGTGTAAATCGGATTCGGACACGAGCACATGGTTGGGGGGGTAATGGTACCAATTATGGACTGTACGAATAATAGATTTATTTATTCATACAGAAATATATCAAAAGCATTTAGGGCTATTGGGCCGGATAGCGACTACCTAGACTAAAGTCCTAAACGAGTTGGTGAACTGAAGTATATTTACTTGCTGTTTAGTAGATTCTATTAAAAACGAGTGCGGAAAAAGACCCTGCCACTCCACCAGCAGCAGGCCACGGCCCTTCCTCATCTTCGTTATAGACATACATGCATACATACGCTACGGCACATCTTTTCGTCCAATATTCCGCAGTGTCTCAAGACGAGAGTCTTTGACCAGTGTGTGTTGCCAGTGATGACATATGGAACGGAAACGTGGTCGCTTACTATAGGCCTCATAAGAAGGCTCAAAGTCACTCAAAGGGCGATGGAGATGGCTATGCTGGGAGTTTCTCTGTGCGATCGCATCAGAAATGAGGCTATCCGCAGCAGAACCACGGTAACCGATATAGCCCTCCGAATCGCTAAACTTAAGTATCAGTGGGCGGGGTACATTGCACGTAGAACCGATGGCCGTTGGGGCGGAAAGGTTCTCGAGTGGCAACCACGAACCGGAAGGCGCGGCGTGGTTAGGCCCCCCACAAGGTGGACTAATGACCTGGTAAAGGTCGCGGGAGTCCGCTGGATGCGGGTGGCGCAGGACCGGCTATTGTGGCACTCTTTGGGGGAGGCCTATGTCCAGCAGTGGACGTCTTTCGGCTGATATGATGATACATACGCTCGAAAAACATAAACTTCCTTCTGAGGCAGTCGGGTACAAAGTACTACAGGGTGTTCCCCTATACAGCTGCAAAACTTTGCCAGCTGTTTGTGCACATGATACCCATCACAAAACACTAAAGTATGCCGTTTCACATCTCGCACTCACTCTGCCACCGCTGTTTCTCCAAATAACAACCAAGAAAGCCTCCCCCGCCACGCCCCTTTAAAAATAAGCCCACTAAAGCAAATAAATGTGACGTTATCTAAGTGAACATACCTTTTGCCGGTATGGAGTTATTGATATGACTCACTCACTCACTCACTCATCAACGCACAGCCGAAACTACTAAGACTAGAGAGTTGAAATTTACACCAGAACTACCTTTTACAACGTAGGCAACGCTAAGAAGGATTTTTGGAAATTCCACCCCTAAAGGGGGTAAATAGGGGTGCAAAGTTTGTATGGGGGAAACTTTATTTTTAGAGCTAGAGACTTAAATTTTTGCATAAAGATTACTTATTAGAATACAAATGAAGTACTTTCAATTCAATTAAATTTATTTTGTTAAACATAGGTAACAACTTTTACAAGTATTGTTGGTATACAAAATATAAGACTTCTGTGCATTACCCACAATGTAGGTTTACAAAATATTTCAGCCAGCTAATATATTTATAAAAATTAAAAAAAAAAAGACAATACAGTGATTGGTGTTAAATACTTCAAATACATGTCAAAAACTCTCAAAAAATACTATAACTAAAGAATATTATAACTAAGGAATGTCTTGAATGGAATCATGTTATGTCGTAGGGTCGTTTAAGTAATATTTAGTGGTATAATAACACTTTTCAATCTAATATTGATCTATTGATTGAAATGATTGATCCAATAATGTCATGGAAAGATCACATAGATACATTATACAGTAAGTTAGCAAGAGGGATCTATGCTCTAAGACAGTTAAGACCACTTGTGTCAGAAAGTTGCTTAAAAGAGCTGTATTATGCGTACATATACTCTCAACTTTCATACGGGATAATGCTTTGGGGCAACAGTACGGATTATGAGCGCATCCTAAAGATCCAGAAACGTGCAATTAGAGTACTTCCCTATGCAAAGGACAGATACACGTGTCGCGAACATTTAAGAAAACTTAGTATCTTAACATCAGTTTCAACTTATATATTGGAAGTTTTGATGTATGTTAAACGTTATCCAAATAAATTTCAAAGGAGAGGTGAAAATAGTTCGAGATCAATGAGAAATGCGAATAACTTAAAAAGAAGCGGGTTGTGTCCGAGATACAACCGTTAATTAAGTTTAAGTGGATACTTATTTGTTGGTTGTCCCCGTAAAATATATATCTGCATTAATTCACTAAAATCTGTATAAGCACAGATAAATCGGTATATATAGCAACATTGACTGACGTAGCTCGTTTGACTCGCGAGGCATTGAAAATGGCGGTCATTTCAGCATAGTTTTCATGCCCGTCACATAAACTAAATAACATTTTGTGATTAACAACTAATAGCAAATAAAGAAGGATTAAAACATGTAACAAACAATTATTTGAAATCAGATTAGGCTTCTCTACAAAAAGTTAATCCGGAAGTTACGTGATACATTTTGAACTGTACCCCTATACAAGAACGCGAGCAAAGAAGTATCCACTTCAAAACAACCTCGCCCAGACTTAGAATAGGCACAAAACTTCCGAAGTTAATAAGACAAATACTTTTTAACCGGCTACCTTCAAACCTTAAAACCATAACGAACGACAACTCTTTTCGCTTCCATGTAAAACAACTATTGCTTGAAAAAACACTGTATAGTTTACAAGAATTTCTTTCAAATGACTAAATAACAAGATCTTAAAAGCTTGACGTTAATATTTGTATTATGTTTTCTTTCTCTATTTTATGTAATAGCATTATGCTATGAGTATAAGTATTATTAAACTATTTACAAATAATAACAATTCTGTACACAACTGTACACATCTATTGTATTTTATTGTAACTGACAAGTTATAATTTTAACACATTTTTATCTGTATATTCATTGTACTATGATTTCAATTGTAAATCTGAATCTGAAGTCAATTGTCTTTTAAATTTATTAATATCCAGTGTTTAATTCGGTCTGGAATTTTATTGAAAATGTTTGGTGCCATTCACAAGATTTCGCCTCTGATTAGCGCTGTGTTGTTGCTACCCTGCAAAGTTTTCAATTTTTGTTTGTATTGTTTACGTGTCGGAAATCTGCGGCCTTCTGAAACGTTACTGAACATGCTTGGATTGATCTTGACAAAAATACCTACTTCTAGGATATACAGTTCTTCTAGTTTGTATGGAGAGCAAGACATTTTTAAAGTAAGGGATTTGTAACTTCGGTTTTTTAATTATTAATCACTTAAGAAGGTTAAAAGGGGGTTCGAATTATGTATAGAGAGCAAGACATTTTTAAAGTTAGAAATTTGTAACTTCGGTTTCAGACTATTTACTATGAGAGTTCAAAGAGGGTTCTAAGTTTGTATAGAGAGCAATACATTTTGAAATAAAGAGAGATTTGTTTCTTCGGTTTTAGACTGTTTACTTAAAGACTAGGTACAGTCAGCGTCATATAGTTAGTAGCAGCCAAAGTAGCCAAATATATCGTAACACATCCTTACACCTATAGTAACAAAGACGTGTTGCGATATATTTGGTTACCTAGGCTGCTACTAACTATCTGATGCTGACTGTACAAAACTAATTTCAATGTTTTTTTTTATTAAACAAACATTTAAATTTCTTAAACAAACATTTAGACGATAACATGTTATACGTGGACGAAGTCGCGGGCAACAGCTAGTTTATATATATATATTTATTTAAGTTTTATTTATTCCATATTGTTTGTGTTAGTACTAGGGAATGCAAACCGGTAAACCGGTTAACCGGTAAATTGACTAAATATGAGGCCGGTAAATTACCGGTAAATTAAAATGAAAACCGGTAATTTACCGAACCCAAATTATTAGTAAAATACTACATTTTAAAGATTGTTAATGCTTCCTCGTCATGATTATACCTCAATAACCCTCCTTTTATCATGTAAAAATGTCAATTGAATAAACTTGTTAACCTTTTCAACGCTATGATTCACGTACTAAAGTGGCACTGACACGCCAACCTTCTTTCCATAACTGAGTGATTATGAAGCTTATATGAAAGACTGAAGGTTGGTTTGAGAGCCGACGTCATAACCGCTATATGGGTTCTTGGCGTGGTGGGCACGACGACACACGACCACTTTATAGGTTCTTGGCGTTCAAAAGGTTAAAGTTATCTTACCTCATGTAGGATCAAATTAATGCAATCGTTTGTAAAAGCTTCTTAAAATATAAACACGTTCCCGGTTCCGTTCTGTAAAATATAGATGATTTTAAGCCTCCCGGAAAGGCTTTAGCACCGTAGACCACATCCACGCTCCGTCAGGTTATACAAAAGACTGAGGAGTATAACCTACCCCTCTGCTTAGTGTCGCGATACACGAGAAAGCCTACGATTTGATCGAAACCTGGGCTATACTAGTCTCACCAGCGGTGCCCAGTGGTCGACTGCTATATCGAAGTATACAAAATACAAATACAAAATATGCACTGGAGGATTTTTTCAAGACTCTGGACTGGAGAAGGCAGACATCAACGACGAGTACATCACTCACCTTCGGATTTCTGACGATTTAGTAGTCTTGTCCATGGAGGACTTTAGTACAATGCTCGATGACCTCAGTAAAGCCTCCGAGCGAGTCGGTCTAAAGATGAACATGGATAAGACGAAGATCATGTCATATGCCCATGTAGTGCCAACTCCCATTACAATCGGACGCGTTACGCTCAGAGTTGTAGACGATTATAAATATATACCTATGACAGGCTGTTCAGTTCCACTCCTGTCGGCTCGGTTTGCCCAGTGTGTGGTGCCAGTGATGACATAATATATGGCACCTGAAATGTAGTCGCTCACTATGTGCCTCAATAGAAGACTAGAAGTCACCCAAAGGGCAATGAAGATGGCTATGCTGGGAGTTTATTTGCGTGATCGCATTAGAAATGAGGCTATCCGCATAAGAACTAAGGTAACAGATATAGCCCTCCGAATCGCTACACCAATGCCGCAATTTGGAACCCCCATGAGCTCCCCACTCCTAGAAGAAGTTATAAAACCGTTTGTACGAACACTCTTAGCTCTTTTCTCTATCCAACTCATTTCAATCTAGGTATGGTTGGTTATATATACGTCTCTTGAAGCCCGTAGAAACATGTATTTAGTGAAATATTATTTTAGACTACTAAGTGGGCTTGTAGTTAGTTTCTGTAGAACTAGGAAAATTTCCTACCTACCTGCTAATCCCCAAGGAACGTTTTCAATTGCGTTTTTTGCTCTCCTACCACTGAGCAAGTTTCAAATATTAAAGATCTGATTATTACGGCATTTACGGCACATGATAACGCTTTATACTATATCATAGCTTATTTTTACGATAAATAAACGTCCAAAAACGCTACTTATTAGCCAAATTGAATTTACCGGTAATTTACCGGTTAACCGGTTTTGGCTCCCTGAAGTCGGTAATTTACCGGTATTGAAATTCGCCCGGTAATTGCATTCCCTAGTTAGTACATATTTACTAAATCTAAAAGATTTATGCCATTTTTTCTTTCTTATATGGACCCTATTCGGGTAAAAGCCATATATCGCCAGATATTAGGAGAAAAGAAGGGCACTGGAAGCAACAAACTGGTCAGGGCCGAAAGGCAAAAGAAGGAAAGGTAGACGACGAAGACGTTGGACCAATGACATAACTGAGGTCGCCGGACCTAGCTGGATGCAGTTAGCTAAAGACCGAAAAAAATGGCATGAGATCGAGGAGGCTTTTACCTTAATTTACATTTGCTTTAAAAAATTCAATATAAATCAAACAAAAAAAGACAATTTAAGCTTAATTTATATTTATATAATTACTTCCGGTTGGAAAATTTGTTAGATTCTTGTGTAAAGCATCTTAGAATAACGATTAAAAATGAAATATACAAAAAAACGCTATTATAAATTAATGATTTTCGAAACCGTATTTTGTCTGGAGTATAGAGCCAAGTATAAGTCCAATCTTGTTGGCTTGTTGAGAGTATCAAGGTCCATCGCGGTGTGGCCGCTGGTCGAGGTAGCATTGTAGGCAGCACGCGCCGTGCGAGCGCAGTGACATAACACTTTTAGGTATTTAAGAGACAAATTGAATTTGTTATTTTTATATGATGTTTGGTCAAATTACATTTTTTAATAGACATAGTCATGTACTGAAGAACTTGCTGGTCTTAAAATAACCACCCTGTATAATAAAATGCTCTTCTGACTAACAGTGGTCTAATTATCCAGTTTTTGATCAGTCAGTCATACTTATGTAACAAAGGTAATAATTATGGTAATAATACTCCTTGCATTTCATTAAATTGTCAAAAGGGCCTCTACGTGTTGGCTCCGTTGGTACTTTGTAGGTACCTAGCCCCACGCATGCCTCCCAAAGGTCCGGGACATCATTGTCCCGTGAGCGGGAAAGACATACATGGTAATAATATAATTTGCCAGGAGATAAATAGATGAACATAGCTATTTGTTTATTATTTTTGAGGGTTTCTTAAGCGGGTGTTAACCGGCGCTATAACTTTACCTAGAAGTAATCGATTTTATTTCGGTTTAAAAAACCTGTAATATATTAGTACAATCCATAATTGGTGACGTTCACCCTTAGGAAGTGAAGATGTACTATTATTTTATCAGTTCTACGTATTTGGAAAACGGAAGCACCCACATAGGAACTGGGAAAACGATAGGTGGATTGATGATGAAGAAATCTGTACTAACATATCTTTGGAAAGTAAGTGTCCATAATTGATGTCATCATACTACGATGTACTTAAGAACTGTAACTACCTATTATTCCTTATTTTCTTTAAAAAAATAGATTTAAATAAATAAATAAACAATAAATATTTGGGGACAATCTTAAACAAATCAACCAAGATTTGAAAAATAAAACAATTATTCAAGAAGACAAACATTTGATCGTATGATCCGCAAAAACGAGCCGAATACGGATGCCAACAGAATAAGGCCGTTAGCGGGGTGCGCGGGACGTGCGTCTCCCGCTCCGTCTGCCTCACCTCCGCAAATACCTAAATATCGTCTAATAAGAGCGCCTTAAATTCCGGGGCCTTCCCAAAGAGTCCTTACTAAAGATAGTTTTTATCTGGAAATTCATCACCTAAGGGGGTGAAAAGGGGGGAGAAAGTTACGATCTTACGATATAAACGAGTTCCGCGCGGACGAAGTCGCGGGCAAAAGCTAGTGTAACATATTTTTTCATATTATTCTTGGGACATTTGTAACCCAGTATTTGCGGTTTTAATTTTAATTTACTTATAATGTACCCAATTGACAGTGTATGATTAATACCAAATAAATGAATATGAATATGAATATACTACAGACGAGCACGCACACTGGAGACTGGTACCTATATGAATACTGTAGTACTTCTATTGAATATACGTTCGTTAGCAAAATCCCCCGTCACCGGCCGGAATGCACATGCTGGATAAACTTAAGACCCGTTGCATTGCATCGGCTCGGGCCAATTGCTCTAATTAAGTCGCTCGGGGGCCTTGGGACGTGACGATATGATGTCACGAGAGACGTTTACAGATTTTGGATTTTAGCGTAACTCATCATCAGGACTTATAAACATCTTGTAGGGTTAAGAAGCATCGGTATGAGAGGCTCAACTCCTCTCGCGGTTGTACAAGCCATTTCGGGAACGGCGTTTTTGTTCAAATTGGTAGCTGTAAACTGAGGGATTCATTATTTTTTTTGTCTTGGTTCAATAATTGGGAGGTAATTAATATTGCGAGTTAAAACTAAAATACGTGGTTTGGGGTGTAATATAAATATTTAACACTAGTTAAGGTTGTTTACTTATTGAATTTATAAAAGTAGGTACTTAACAATAATTTTAAAAGGTGAGGTAGTCCGTTCATAAACGGTAAGGTAATTTTAAAATGAAAATGACTTTGAAAATGTGAAACAATTAAGGTGGTTCGATTGCCATACAAAGCGTTATTTGACATTCGCAGGCTAACGGCGTGATATTTTAAGAAACTTATGTAACAAACTTTCATCAATTGGATTCCCATTTGCGCCAAATTTCCCCTTTCCTAGAATAAACTTGTATAAACTATATTAATTTGAGAAATTGGTTTGGGACGTAATATTATGGGAAAACTATTTTTCTCAAATGAATCTAGTTTATACAAGTTTATTCTAGGAAAGGGGGAATTTGGCGCAAATGGGAAGCCAATTGATGAAAGTTTGTTACATAAGTTTCTTAAAATATCACGCCGTTAGCCTGCGAATGTCAAATAACGCTTTGTATGGCAATCGAACCACCTTAAACAAAGGCGGGGTTTATTGAGAGTCAGAAAAAAATATTTCACTCTTTCTTTTACTTGCTTAGATGTTACCACTTAATACTTTTTGTATTTTGAAAAGGTACAGTGAGAGAAAAAACAACAATCCGAATCAAGATATTGTTAAAATGGAAATATAAGGCAGTACTTGGTATATTATTCGAACCTGCAGAGCCGAAACTAATATCCCTATAGAACTTGAATTTAATATCTGCTAAAGGCTACGGTACACCAATTTCCATTAACATCTAAGTGCCTAATCCTGGCGATGCTGTATAACTACATCAAAGAGCGTAAAATGGATAAAAGCTATTAAGACTTAAGTAATGAGCACTAAACATTAGCTAAATATTACATTTGTATAAGGTAAACGTTGACCCCTGAATTATCATATCAGCCTAAAGACGTCCACTGCTGGACATAGGCCTCTCCGAAAGAGTGCCAAAGTGACTGGTCCTGCGCCACCCGCATCCAGCGGGCTCCCGCGACCTTAACCAGGTCATCAGTCCACCTAGTCCACATTCCTAATTGTAGACACCTGTTTACCTCTGAGCTGTTATTCGCTACGCGGTAATGCGGCTTACCCCGCCGGTCACCCGTTACGAAACTAGACCTCTACCTACGCTTAATTACTACGCATCGCGGTGTCAAGGTATAATTGTGGTTGAGCGTAGAGGTGAGCTTAAGACAAGTTACAGAATAGGGGGGCTGTTGTCATGATTGAAGGCGACTCTAACCCTCACAATTTGGTCTTGCTCGCTCTCTAATGTTAGCTTGATATGCTGTGCTTCTGCGCCCACGCACATACTTAGTCACACTGAAATCTCCATTTTTACAACTCGTCTTTCAAAATCAGAATGATAGAGACATTAAAGAAAAATTGGCTGTAACAGACGGGCAGACACATAGTGATTGCATAAGTGTTCCAACGGACTACTTTTGGTACCGAACACTTAAAAGACATATCCCAGGGAAAACTCCTTCTGTCATTATCATAACCACAGATGTATGAATATAAGGAGATCGGACATGCCGGCCGATTTGTATAGAGTGCGCCTGTCGCAAGTTCATTAACCCACACAACGCCCAAGTAATTAACAAGACAAAGCACGCACACATCTAAAACACACACACTAATTTGACAATAAACGCGCATCATATCAGGCATTTTGGGAAAAAAACGTTATATTATCTGCGATCAGCACGCGTGCACAGTATGGCAGAGTATGCTCATTGAGCTAACAGCTGCGACACGGCCTCTGGCGGCTTGTCCTCTCTCTAGTATTCTATGCTCTGAGATCATAACGGTGGAACGGCAACGCAAACAGCGCCTCTGGTGGTAACTATTAGGAACTACGCGTTGCCATACAATTTGAAACTAAACGCAAACGCGTTCGAAAACGTATATTTATCGATAAAACTTATACTAGAGCTATACTGATCGCATATGTCGAGTCGGAGTCGTCACGTCGCTGTTGCAGCGCCGGTTTTCCCTAATTAGATAACGAATTAACGTCTTGTCAGACGGTCGTGTTTGCCTCATCAGGGCCCTTTGCGAGTTGTTTGGGTACAGTACCCTTCCAGGCAAAAACGACTTGCAAAGAGTGAGAGTCTAGTCGACTTGCTGTGTTTCGGCAATGAGTAGTAAAATTAGGTGTTCAGTTCGTTTAAACACTTGGAGTGATTAGTATTATGTAGCTGTGCAGTATAAGAGTGGTTTTTGAAACCGCGTGCCCACACGCGTAAAGCCTGAATCACACTGGCACTTAAATATGGCAAAAATGTTGTCGCCATGGTATTTTCATGCCGGCATACTGAAAACAACGCCATCTTTGGAGTCAAAGCAGGATCGCAGAGCATCCTGAAGTTGGTGGCGGTCCACCAACCTGAAGTTGACGGTGGCGCCCTCTGCAGCAGAACCGAGTTATGGTGCTGAAGAAAGAGATCCAGCCCGCCACTTTTGCCTTCACCAGCGTCGCAGACGGTTACATTGGCATCGTTCCGGTGTGGTTCCATAAATATTCTTTGAATTAACGGTAACTTACTAGTAGTTAAAAGTACCACTTATAGTTGTACCACTCCCCAAACTTGGTTACTTGATTTAAAATATAGCTTAAAGTAGTTTTTCCTTCTATAATATGGCTGTATCAATAATTAGTCTACAGTTTGCCTTTAATAGTACATTATGATACAAGTGAGGTATGTTGATCATTACATCAGAGGCGGAATTGTCACGCGAACCGCAGGTGAGCGTGATAATAGAGCCGAGGATGTAATTATCAAAGCTCACGCGTGTCATACGACGTTTTTCAACACATTTGCGAGGAAAAAATCCTTTTTGTACTCGTCGATTAAAATATGTGTATTAAGATTTCATAGAGAATACTGCAACGTCACTCTTTTCATAGTTGTAGTCCATGTTACTGTCGAAACAATCGAAATAACAGTTTCGATACGCTCCAGACAACCGAAAAAAAATTGAAAATAGAACTAAAATGAATTCGACCAATCACGTGGCTGCTTTACCGAACTGTAATGAATTGGACCAATAAAATCGCTTTGATTATTGAGTTTACTCGTTGATGTCGTACGCTCGTTGATGTCTTTTAAGATATCAACGAGCGTACGAGCGATAGGCTGCACTTCGTTTCAACAGTATCGAGTTTGTTTAATTAGTTCAGTTGACTCGTAGAAAATTAATTTTAATGAACTCGTACAATAGTACATTACTTACCTAGGGCGGTTAAACAAAGAATGTCTCAGATCGCAGGTATTTGATTTGATTTGCGCTCTGAGGCTTTCTTTATTACCGCCCGTGGTGAGTACAAAATTTTACGTCTCTATCTGGCCAGGAAGTGGGGTTTTCCGCACGCATTATAGCGTGCGGTAATTCCTACTTTATGGCCAGGTATGATGTAAAATAATATATATATTGCATTTTGGTTAACGTTTAACGTTTGATTTGTGATTTTCCATAAAATTGTGTATTAGTTTAAGGCTGCATATTTAATGATATGATTAAAGAGTTGAATATATATTGTGTGTATTTCTATTAAAAATAGTATTTTATACGCCCATGCCATACGCCATTTAAAGGACCACAAAATGTACTATTCCCGCTGGTTTATTTATTGCACGTGCAGAAACATAAGTTAATGACATGAAAAAGAAAGACTAAGATAAATACTTCAAAAATATATACCGACTTCAAAAAAGGAGGAAGTTCTCAATTCGTCTGTATGTTATTTTTTTATGTGTTAACTCGGTAATTTATGAACCGATTTGATTTTTTTATACTTCCAGATTGGTCCCGTTGTCACCAAAATCCAGTTCTGATGAAGAAATCGAGGGAACTCTTCAAATTTTATAGGCAAACCTGAAGCAATTTAGCTGCTGTTTGAAGTCGGTTAAAACTTTGTTTTGAAAAGTAAATTATATTTATATCTATGACCGGTAGGTACCGCAATCAAACCTTTTCTTAGTGTTCCTCTTGTGGATGAGTTTATTCATAATCGTTGAAATAGGCTTACTGTACACATTGCTTAATATCCTTCTTATATTTATAATCATTAGTAAAATTTCCATATATAGCCGTTTGGCGACAAATACCTATTAATTATCTGGGATCATAATTGTACTTAACACTCTAGATGCGTTGTACTATTATGCTTATCAATATTTACAATAGCGATGATGACTTTACTGAGTTTTTGGAGGACACCTGTTTGTGGATGTTTATAACCTGTTTGTGGATGTTTATAACCTGTTTGTGGATGTTTATAACCTGTTTGTGGAGTCCGGTTAGTTCATGCTTGCCAGGACGACAAGTAAATAACTTTTCAACACACCTGCTCGTAAAGTAGGTCTTATTACAGCGTATTTACACTGATAATGCAGAATATTACCCATGCCGTGCCTTTTACATTATATTATCGCACTAGTGCCTTTTCATTACATATCTTTTTAAATATTAGCAAAATATTGCAGAATATTACCCATGCCGTGACTTTTACATTACATTATCGCACTAGTGCCTTTTCATTACATATCTTTTAACATTTTAATTTTTTATTTTTTTATTTTTTTTCCTCGCAAATGTGTTGAAAAACGTCGTATGAAACACGTGAGCATTGGTCATTACACTTCTCGTCTCCATTAAGCCTTCGCCTTTGGCTCAGGCTTAAAAACCGACTCGAGTGTAATGACCAACATAGCACACTTGTATCATAATGTACTATTATAACAGTGTTCAGCGGAATTGACATGAGAGACTACACTCTTCTCTGTTCTTATTTGATACTATAAATTGTGCCCCTCAGAGACCTTATACCTACATATCTAAGAATAATGAATTGTTAATTTTCTCTTTTTAGTTTGTAGTTTTTTCTTATGAATGATTTACGTGTAACGTGTGTGACGGTGACGTGTAAAAGTGCTCCTGTGGCGTATTTGCAGAATAAATAATTTGAACATACACTTTTGTTTTTTGGAACTCTTTGGAAAAAACAGTGACATACCTAATCTTGTCACAGCATGGCATCAACTGGTTAACCAGTATTGTCTAATCGATATGACACCTACGTCACGTCCAAGACCCACGAGCTATCATAAATTTCGTTAGTTGGGTCAATCAACTTTTTCACCCACACTTTTTCTGTCTCCTGTGTTACTTTTTACAAACTTTCAAATCAATCTTTTTCAAACCTGTGTCTATCAATCTAATTAAAATCTGTGGCATATCGTAACTGCTGGTGTAAACCATCGTTATACACAATTGGGTACCTGGTTTATAGCAGTTTCTCTAACAAACATGACAGTTCTGTATCTTGCGTTACCGGACAAAATACTGTGGGTTCAAAAATTGATTGGCCCAGTTATACCTACTTAGTAATTCCCGTTAGCTTCTTTTGGCTGAGATAGGTGATTTTATATCTATCGAAAAAGTGCTCTGTATTCTCCACATGATCTTTTCAAAATGCTGGACAGGTAATCTTCTCTCACCAGCTTCTTAAATAAGGAAAGCGTATAAGTGCGTTAAAAGGCTTATAATGCCACGTCTAGACGCAGCGGGGCGCCGACGTCATCACGAAGGGATTTGTCGCTCGAACGCTACTTGGGAAGTTGGGAACAAATTCGATAAGGGTGCAGAAAGGAAATTAGCTATTTGTGTGATTATAGTACCTGGTGGAGGGAAGTTGGTGGCGGCTTCGTTTGCTGATTTTTGCAGTTGAAAATATGTGCAGAACGGAAAAACGGATAAGTAAACAAGTAAATAGGCGTACCTAAATAAGCCAACTACTAACTGGCTCTGTGAGCTGTAGAATAGGGGTGTAGACACTAACTAAAATATTCAATAATGTTGCATTTTCTTGAAAATGGATTAAAAATGTTGTCAATTGGAGAAAAAAGCAACGCAAGAAATTAAATAAACACAAAGTTATAAGCGTCCAAAGTTTTAAGAGTGGGTATGTCCTGTCCCTTTTCCACAAAACGCACCTTCATATGAAACGATTGTCATTTACTATGACGCTAGACGATCGTGACGTCACGATCCCGGAGCGTTTTCTCTCTCTAGCTTCGTAATTTTCTGAAATATTCGAATGGGATTTTCATCATTAGGCATATTTATTTTTGCCTTCTTTCTTTTGAAGTAATAATACACTTTGAGTCTACACCCCTATTCGCGAGCCTGTGTTTACTAACAATCTATGGACCATGTTGTCTGAAAATAAAGATATTTTATTTTTAGGCAGCGACCTCGGGGAGTATTTATACGTACTTATACATAGTAATTAGTTTAAGTGTATGGGTTTAAGTTTTGTTTTTGTTATCTTATATATACTTATAGGTACCTATATATATAGGTTTAATATATATTTTTTATTTTTTTTATAAAAAAAATATTTAAAAAAAGTGACTCGACAAAAAAAACTATATAATTAACAGACCTGTTCAGAAAATTTCAAGAGAATCGGTTGAGAAATGCGAACTGTAGAGAAGAACAGCCGGACATCGTGACAGACACCGGACACTGGACGGACATACGAACGTTTCGGCCCAAGCTGCGACTTCGTTTCGCTCGCCCCCGTTCGAAAAGTGTTGTGTCGTCAAGTAACATTTAAAAACAAAGACTGCTTGTTTAAGTTATAAACAATTGCTATGAAAAAAAATCTATTAAGCATGTCAAGAAAGAAATATAGCAAGAAAATAACATAATATACATAAAACGGTATATGACCAATTGATAGCTACGCAATCTGCAACTTTTATAAATCGTTGAAGACACTCTGTTAGAACGAAATGTAAGGATAGGTATACATACTAGTGACGTCACAATTTTCTACGGTAAAACAACGTCCTTTTTTGATCTTTTTTGATTTAGGAAGCTTTAAAAAAGCATAAACAAGTTGATATTTTCCGATTATCTTCGTAAGTTTTGTTTGTAAGTAAAGTAAAAATGATGAAAAATTACGAAGAAACAACCGTTTTAATATTACTTGTTAGAGAGAGGAAGCGCTTGAGACCTTTAATGTAATAACATCTCTTCTGTGGCATATGTGTAGTATGTTAGCAGGTGTGTTCCCTGTGGCGCGGAACATTATTTCATACATGCGAGCCCACAATGCATGTAAGCCCTGTTACATCGATTAAGCCTCCCTCGGTGACACTCGATGTCTGCCACTACAGTTATGATTATGCAAGATAGTTAAGTCCATTACACACCCTGCAATATTATTTATATATTTATTTAAACTTTACTGAACAACCAAACTAATGAGGAGGTTCTGGATTTAGTCAATGAAAAAAGAAATCTGATAGAAATCATTGAAAACAGGAGAGAAAAAATGATAGGACACATGTTACGCCACGACGACTGGATGAAAACAATAATAGAGAGAAAAATAGAAGGGAAAAGAAAAAGGGGAAGACCGAGGATAACTTACATGGGGCAAATAAAAGAGAAAATAAACGCTTCATCGTAAAGAGAAATAAAAAGAAAGGCAGAATGTAGAATAAGTTGGAAATCACTCCACTGACAACAGCCTAGCTCTTTTTTAAATAAGAAGGAGAAGAACAACCAAACAGTACAAAAAGCGACCAGAGTAATTCAAAATTAAGTCAACCACAGGGCTAAACAGAAAAGCTTAGGTATAGGAAAGTATATTACAATCGAGAGAAATGTAGCTCTAAATCTAAATAAAGTAGTTGGTATGTGCAGTATAGGTGCGTCTTTGTCAGTTGTTGTGATAAATTGCATCGTTTGCTTATCAAGCAAAAAATACAGGATATAAACTTGTGAATCCGTGAGCATGACCGATTCAATCCGCGTCAATACTCAATACACACGTACAAAAATACTCGCCATATTTACAGAGATTTATCGAATGTTGATTTATAGATGCCTCGTATTTAACGCGTTACCTAATTCAAATTCATATTTTAAACTGCAACCTACAAGAAATAGGTAAAAAGACATATTCACGTATTAAGTGCTCGACGCTTTTGGACGCTCATACATAAAATAAATAAATATTACGGGACAATCTTACACAAATCAACCTAGGCCCACGGTAAGCTCATTAAGGCTTGTGTTGTGGGTACTAGGCGATGATATATATAATAAATACATACATATAGATAATTATATAGATATATAACATCCATAACTCAGGAACAAATATTCGTGATAAATACACAAATAAATGCCCTGACCGGGATTCGAATGATGCGCTCATAACTTACTGCAAACCATTTAAAAAACGTTAAATTTCGATCAACACCATCATAATAGACACCGTTTTTCTCCCTTTCATATTGCCCGTATACCAAGCGCTAAGCGGTGAAGTATTAGGACTTGTTGATATCCGAGCTGAACGGTTTAATATTTTTCATCCCGACGTCGAGGCAGGTGCGAGAGACTATGATTTATTTGCTCACTCAAACGGAAGAATGGGACTTCGGGTTGGGCACTTTTTTATTTAAATTACTCGTTACGGATTACCTCACGACGTGTGGAGTAGAATGTGAGATTTCGTTACCGCGAGTGCTGCTGTGAGCCTGTGAGGTAAGGAAATATGTATATTCCCCAAGTTTCCTGTATTTGTATGGGGAGAATTGGGGAATATTCTCAGCTGGAGAAAATTCCTCATTTTGCAAGGAACATGCTTCAATCAACAGATAAATAACGGAAAATTGTTAAGAATTATAATACTTGTTACCTATACAAATAAAAGAGATGCGTTTCTCAAAACTCTCGAAAGGATGCCTAGAGGGTGTTGCGCAAATATGCGCGATAATACGACTCATGTGACCAAAAGAGTATTAGGTATGAATGTGGATGGATGTAAAAGACGAGGTAGGCCAAGGAAAAGGTGGATGGACTGTGTGAGAGACGATATGAAGAGAAAAGAAGTGAGTGATGATATGACGGCTGACAGAGAAGTATGGAAGAAAAAGACATACTGCGCCGACCCCAAGTAAATGGGATTAGGGCAAGGAAATGATGATAAATACGACTCCCGCGTGGGAAATGTAAGTAAATAATTAAACATAAATATATGTACAAATGTAAAATGGAAAACTTGGCTTGACACGCTGCTGCATGGTCGTGGAAATCAACCCCACGTTGGCTGAAAAAACTGAAAAATAAGTAAACAAATAGAGGTAACGGTCACAATGTTGCGGCGTCGATAGTTGTTATTACAAATAAAAGTAGAAAAAGGATAAACGCTACTACACGAAATTTACCACAGCATGACCCTTTGTCACTAAATACACTTATCACACCCAATTTAGCTCCAAGTTTTGACTTTTCATTGACGCGCCGAAGTTAAGCCCCACGGCATCATAGCTGTACGTTCCACAACATCAACGATCGCGCCGAATGCCTCGCGGGGTCGTCGAAAAGATAAACCATGAAGTATTCACGTTAATAGGAAACAATTCTCACAAGGGTAACAAATTGAGAAAAAAGGGAGTTCACTGTTTGTACAGAAAAAAACACAAATAGGGAAATCGAATACAATTTCCCATCTGATTTGGGATGCGCAATAAACAGCGGAGGGGATGCGTGCGTGTGTATGTGTGTGGGGGGTAATACACGCCTTTTCGTTGTGATGGCGACGTTGAAGTAGTTCATTGGTCTGGTATCTTAAAATATTCACTGATTGGTTTCAGTTTAGGTTTCAAGTCGTTTTAATAATAAGCCAAAGCTTATTTTGTCAGGTGCTACTTAGTTAAAACTTAAGTCGCTGCATTTATAATTTCCCATATGTTTTATATCAATGACAATACATCCACTGGCGAATAGAGCCCGTGAATGTACTAACTTCTAAGAAGCAAAATTCTGACAATTGTATAGGTACAAGTACCTAAGCTGGGCTAAATATCTCTGAATTTGTCATCATTCTCTGTTAGGTTTGATTTAGGTCAATTGCAGTCCATTTTGCTATGAAATACGTCATATTGGGCTGCTCTGATCCAATTACTTATATGTTACAGTCGTGCTAGCCCTCGCCACAGAATAAATAATAGTACTAGGTACAGTAGGTACGCACAGAAGGTTCTCTGTTAACAAATCCCCTGTTTAGGTATGCCGAACGAGCTTAAACGTGGCCATCCCTTTCTATCGCATGCAACGCGCTGCGATAGAACGCGTGCGTGCCGTAGCAGCGCATACATACCCCCTGGGGCCGGTAGGCTGGCATGTACTTGAAATGCTTGGCATGTAAAGAAAATGTATGGAGTTGGAGCGTATGTGAGAAATCGGATTTTTCTCTGAAAGTAAAACGAAAACCGTAGTATCCTCGCAGATGGTTATATAACTTATTGTTTCTGATTTTTTGACGTAAGTACTAAAATTTGCACTGGATGCCCTTTTTTTAAAAAATCAATTTTATGTTAAAGTCATCATTCTCCTAGCATTTTATTCCCGGATGTGCCCTAAAGGAGCCCGGGGTCCGCTTTGTACCTAATCCCAAGATTCAGCATAGGCACTAGTTTTACGAAAGCGACTGCCATCTGACCTTCCAACCCAGAGGGAAAACTAGACCTTATTGGGATTAGACCGGTTTCCTCACGATGTTTTCCTTCACCGAAAAGCTAACGGTAAATATTCCGTACATAAGTTCCGAAAAGCTCATTGGTACGAGCCGGGATTCGAACCCACGACCGCCGCTTGACAGCCGCATGTCTGAATTTTATTTTTAAGTATAGGTACTTATGTTTATATATTTTTTTAAATAGAAAATGATTATGTGTCTTTTACTCGTCGTTTTGAACATAGAAAATGATTTTGAGTTTGTTCGGAGTAAAGGCTAACGAGTAATACTCCTTGTATTTTTATTTAGCGGACCAAATTATCCCGAAATCATGCTGTGGCATGATAATGACTAGTAGAAGCCATTTCCAGAAAAAAAAGTGTCCTTCAAAATTGAAATGTTTATTTCTATGGAGAGACAATTCTTAGCGTGGTGCGACGAAATCAGGCCCCGTAGCATGGATGGCGTTATCACGCGATAAGTGATAGGATAAGCGCGTCGTCTCATTCTATCGAACGGTGTCAGCCAGGGACGGCAGCTCTATCCTATCACTTATCGCGTGATCCATGCTACGGGGCCTGAATCAGATTCAGATTCAGATTTTTATTTGTGAAACATAGGTTATACCAATGTGGTCTTGTATACTCGTAATAAGTATACATGAATCTCTATGTTTTGCCGATTGGCATACAAATGTCAATGTCAAAGAAATTACAAATTAATAAAATAATCATTAAACAGGCGCAAAATATAAGTGCCTACTTTAACAATGTCAATTATATTATAAATTATAGATCTGTGTCATTCATAAAATCCTGAGTAGAGTAGTAACATTTTTCAACTAGTAACTTCGTCATTTTTTTCTTAAAAGGTTTTTTTTCCAGCTCAATTATATCTACCGGTATTTTATTATAAATTTTGGGCGCCATTCCTAATACAATTTTGCTGACTAATGCAGTTTTACACTCTTTACCACGTAACTTCACTTCACGGAGTGAGTCGACCCTGCCCTCGCAGAACTTGCTGTCATGTCTCTCACACTGTGCAATTTAGAAGGAGGGTAGATTTTCTCGTCTTGCGTCAAGTTGTGGCGTCCGCACTGTTAGCACAACGTCTTGTGCTAACAGTGCGGACGAGCTGTGTCGCGACGAGATACACTATCCATGTCCTTCTAAGTATTCTAATTAGAAAGAGACGGATAGTCTATCTTTCTCGCCGCGACACAGCCGTCCTGTGATAGCCGTGCAGTTTTCTAGCACACAACCCATGAGTGGCGGAAATAGTTATTTGTTATACAAGGGTGCAAAGTTGTATTTTACCCGCGAGTTCATTGAAACACGAGCAAGCGAAAGGAGTCTATAGTTGAACCACGAGCGAACCGAGTGGTTCTAAAATAGAACCCTGAGCGTAGCGAGTGTTTCAACACACGAGAAGTAAAATACATTTTCACCCGTGTGTAACACAAAACTTTTCACCTCACTGTCGCGAGGAAACATGCCAAGACACATGCCTCACGACATGCCAAGACACTTACAACCTTAACGAAAAAATAACTAGCATACTACAAAAAGTATCAGACTGGTTAAGCGAACATAATCTCCAAATTAACTTCTCGAAAACAAAACTTATGTCATTCCACCCACAGCAAAAGAAACCTCTAAATATATCATATACTTATAACAATACCGAAATAGAAGTTGTTGACAATTGTACACTGCTTGGGATAGTAATAGATAAACACATTTGCTGGAAACCACACGTTAAAAATATACGAAACAAAATTTCTAAATTTGTATACGCTCTCAGAGAGATTAAAAAAACGACTGACTTAAAAACTGCACTTCAGACATATTACTCGTACGCATACAACTGGCTGAGCTACGGAGCTATTCTCTGGGCCAATAGCACAGACGCACCAAGCCTGTTCATTTTACAAAAAAAACTCATTCGAATTCTAGCTAATATTAAACAGACTGACAGTTGTAAACCTCATTTTAAACAATACAACATACTTACACTCCCATGTATCTACATTCTTGAAATTTGTAAATTTGTCCGTAAATACCCCGAATTTTATACGAAACTGGAAGATGTAATCAAAAACCGTACGATGCGATATAAAGGCAAATTATTGCTACCACCATCACGACTAAACCTACATTCGTCAGGACCCTTTGTAATGTCGATAAAAATATATAATAAATTGCCGAAAGAATTGAAAGATGAAAATAAAGAGACAGTTTTCATACGCAAATTAAAACAAATGTTACTTTCGAAAACCTACTACTCTTTAAAGGAATATTTAGATGATAAGTTTGTTAATAGAATTAAGTAAAACTAAGATATATAATTAATTAATACTATTTTTTGTATGCTGAATTATATGTACCTAAGTGTCCACCTTCTTATTTGCTGCGCCCAACAGGGTACATGATGTGATACCATACTTTATTTTAAGACCACCTGTATAACCATTATGTGCAATAAATGATTGAGTATTGAGTATTGAAAGTGCACCATGCAAAACAACAGCTCATAAAAAATAAGTCTATATTTGTAACTACTAATTCCATCATCATCATTATCATCATCATCATCATCATCACCATCATCCATCATCAGTCATCCGTCATCAGTCACCCGTCATCTGTCATCCCTCATCCATCATCCATCAAATCATCATCCTCATTATAAAAAAACAAATGTTTCTTATGGAATTTTAAGGTACTTAAAAACACAGTTACTTAAACACTCTCCAAGATCAAATTACTTTCCCCACTAGTGGATAAAATGCGATTTTGCTCACTGGTTTTAAAGGATAAAAGACGGCTTTCCGAGGTAGCGAGGAGAAAAAATATTATAGGTATATTATTTTTGTACCTATTATTTTTACTAGTTTTATTTTAAAGTATAACGTTCAAAACGTAATTAGTCCACCAAGACGATGTCTAAGCACGTCCGTGATCAAGATAAAACACGGCATCCTTTTGTGTTAAAGAAAATGAAGACAGGGCCGTTATAAAACAGTTTAAACTAGCTAATTGTGTCGACCTGTGTTCCACCGACGCCATTATAAGTGTGTTTGTGTTTGGAACTGCCAATACTTTATCGGGTTGGGGTTTTGTGTCATCAAGTTTTTATCTTAGTTCACCTTTAATTGAATGAGCGAGCGAAGTGAAAGTTCTCCGTTTCAGCTTAGGCAAAAATTTTTTCGTATGTCCGGCGTCTTTCAGGCTGTTCTCCTCCACAGGTCGCATTTCTCAACTGATTCTTGTGAATTTTTGTTTCGGCACGAGTTGGGAATTACGTATCCGCACGTGTATCATACAACATTTTACAATGCATCATGCATAAATAAATAAATATAAATACATAAAAGGTGAAATTTTTATTGTCATGAAATCAGTCTGGAAATATTGGCCTGAAATCCATTCCCGCACGGGCGCGGCCCGCCCGGCACCGCCGTGCCGGCATAAACGACTTCCCGTGTTTATGTTGAACCGTATAACGGCGCATTTTCAGAGCTAGTGCACTGTAAATATAATGTAATAAGTATATCTACTTTGTTTGCCCAGCAAATATAATAAGGAATTCTCCCCAGCTATTGATTCTTTATGATGAGAGATGATGTTTATCGTTGTAGAAAAATATATCTCTGCTACCGTCAAATTGTTTACAAAAAACTACCCAACTCTGTGGCTTTTACAATAGTTATATGAAACAGTTTTATAAAACCTCAACGAAATTAGGTTATTCTACGAAACGCTTGTCTGTAACATTGAAGGACACTAAAATTGTTATTGAGTGCGCTAAGTTAGATGAGGAAGTATGGCGAAAATTAGACAATTAAGAGGTATATTTTTTTTGTAACGTCATTTTTAATCGGCAAATATCACAATTCTTTTAATGCAAATGTTAAAAAGCGAAGTGGCGTCAGCGTAAAATAAACAGTATTAGCTAAAATGCATGTATGTATGTACACAATATCAAAGTACATATGCAAACTTATCCCTATAAGGGATCTCTTCCAGCTAACCATGTGTAGGTGTGTGTTAAGTATGTGTTGTATGTGTCGGCGGCCGATCGTAAAATCCGGCAGATCACTAAATTCCTAGGCATATCGTGAAACGCCGCCATTTCATGATTTGGCTAATAGTTGACCAGGCATATCATGATGTGCCTGATAAAAAAAACGGCAGATCGATTAGAGCAACGCATTCGTCGATATTCCTAGCTCTATACCGGGCACATCGTGAAGATCCGGCAGATCACGAAAATCGTAGGCATATCGTGAAACGCCGCCATTTCATGATACGCCGCCATTTCATGATTTGGCTAAACGTGGACCAGGCATATCACTAGGAGTAAGGTCTTTTTACAAGCTTTATATTAACTTGCACTGTTATATGTATGTAAATATGTAAGTTATCCGTCAAAATTTGCAATCCATTTTTCAGGTACTTCCCGTTATCCAATTGAGCTGAAATTTTGTATATCGCATGACAATGCAATATATTGATGACTTGGAGCTGATCTGATGCTGGAGCTGGAAGGTGGCCATAGGAACTCCGCAATAATACGACACAACCCCATCGAGTTTGGGCTCGTTAGAATCGTCTCAATGAGTAGTTGATGATGGTATGCAGAAAAGTACAGACGGCAACAAAAGATTGTACCAAAAATGAAATAAATGTTTTTTTTTGTATATCATGATGTGCCTGATAAAAAATACGGCAGATCGATTTAGTGGCAAAACCGACTCGGATCGCGGATAGGTTATGTTAGGAGAGGTTCTTTTTTTTTATAAAAGAGCGGAGTTACGTATAACGGCGAGTATTGAACGATATGGCGGCGTTTCATGATATGCCTAGGAATTTCATGATCTGCCTAAACGTGGGTGTTATTTAGCCAGATCATGAAATGGCGGCCTTTCATGATATGCCTAGGAATTTCATGATCTGCCTAAACGTCATTAGACAAATCGTTAAACGTTAAGTTTTGAACGACATGAACGATATGGCGGATGTCATTTAGCCAAATTATGAAATGGCGTGGCGTTTCACGATATGCCTAGGAACTTCGTGATCTGCAGGATTTTACGATCGGCCACCGACACATGGAATTCGTTTACCGAGGTAAACTAAGAGACAAAGAGTATTTAAATATGGAAATGAATATAACTCAGTCATCTTTTATTTTTGTTTCCATATAGGTCATATTTTTGGAGAATAGTTGGAACTTCGTATTCGTAGCACAAAAATGTAAAAAGAATTCGTTTCCTAGATTATCATTCGCTATTCAACTTTGCTGGAAAATATGTTGATTACACACAAAAGGTTTGCAGTTGTAAATGGGATGCTGCATTTTTTGTCGTTACGACCTCTCTTTGTAAAACCACAGAATATATATATATATATATATATATATATATAATAGTACAAGTAAAACTGACTATGCTGACAGTAAGCTAATCACTTGTTCACCACATACCTTTTTTTTAATTCGAAGGAAGTGACTGGTTAGCTATTATGTTATTTAATATTTAACACTAGTTTGCGTATTTATAATGAAACTTTATTTTACAATATGAAATGGAAGCGTAACTTAGTATTTCAAGTGAATATTGGGCATAATAATGTGAAACATTAAATTAGTTAGTGATATGTGGAAGGTGTGGGTATACCTACTTGAGACTGTTTAGTTACTTAGCCTTTATAAAAAAATCTGCACATTGAGATATTTTGCAGAAATAATGCATGTTTGCCTCACATTTGCCTTTTCGCGCCATTACCATTGGTCGATAAAATTCTGCACATAATGGTACATATCGAATTACTGTATATACTACTACTAATGCAATTTTAAAACATACACCCTCTTTTATATGAAAATATAAATTTTCATTACCTACGCAAAAGACTACATCTTATCAAACAAGCCTCATTAAATACTTAACTCTGTTTATTGTGACATTCGAAGAAAAACAACATAACAGCTAGCACATGAATCAAATATTTCATTGCATCTCCACAACTTACGAAAAGTATCACGGGTACTTCCGAGACATTAAACTCTGCTAGATGTCCAGTCTATCCTGACCTACCTAATTCCATACACCACTATTTTTAATTAGGAAACGCATGGGATCAGAATAGCTTGGTGCTATTAAAGGCAGACACAATGTCTAAGTTCTGCAGGTACTTGGCATTGTCTCGGAATGGTGTCTCGTGTGCCTGTTGTTACTTGGCATAATAAAGTTGCTTGGCTAGATTTCACCGACAATAAATCATGACTAAAGGAAGGTGATCAGATAAGAAAGCGTCTTAAAAAGATTAATTGTTTTGACAGAAAGCTGAGCACCTGTGATTTAATTATATAAGTAGTGTGTCGGTTCATACCGTTTTGTGGTATCGTACCTTACAGCTTACTATTGAAGGGTTCAATAGTAAGCTGTCTAAGAGTTATTACAATTCAAAAGGCACAAAACCTGCGCAGTGACAAGAATACTGACAGGACATTGCAAATTGAACAAACACCTGTTTCAAATGGGTATGAAGCAGGAATCAACCTGCAGGTTCTGCCAGGAGACAGAGGAGACTGCAATGCACATTCTCTGCTCCTGCGGACCACTCATGCATAAAAGAAGTACCTACCTAGGGCGGCACATCGTGCACCCACAAGAAGTACAACATATCACCGCCCAAAGAATCTGAAATTTCCTGGAGGCAACGGGACTTAACGGTGAACTCTAAAGAAAGGGCTGCCACAATAGATCACTTGCTGGTCGAAGCGGCACATTAAGGCCCACAAACAAATAATAAAATAATCGTACCTTCGTACCTATCATCGTCCATCGAAAGGTTCATTTACACAGTTCATTTACAGGATTATCAATTGACACATTGCGTAAATAATAATGCTACTAAGTAACTTTTCCAGTGTCGGCACCTTTTCCATACTCACACTGCGTCATTTTTAACTTCTGTTAATAAAGACAAATGAAATCACGGCTCTACGGACCAAAGACTTACTTTTCGTCTATAAGTATGACCAAATTCGACCAAACAAGAATAAGATTATTCCAAGATTAGTACTTTGACTTTTAACCTCAATTTCTTCTCTCAAGTCCTTCTTCCTGTTGGGAATAAAATCCGGCCTGAATGTTTTAATTACAAAATCCCATATCTACACATTTAATTAAACAAAGACAAATTAGAAGAAAAATTATTACCTACAGTCGTGTTCTATTTCATGACGACGGCGACGACGCTACTGGAAAGAACTTTAATTTCGCTTAAGATCTTAGTACCTAATTATGATATGAGAAGGAAATAACAAAGTAAACGACATTTTCTGAGAATACGTCCTCCAATCTTTGGCCTTTTTACGCTAACACCTCGATGTTAAAGGACTTTGAAAATTAATTAAATAAACGGTTATTATAAGTCTGCGGATTCTAATTACTATAACTATAAATATAAAACGATTATTTATAGCGCGCGTGCACGCAGCGACGATGCCACAGACAGACACACAGACAGACAGACATACACTCGGACACACAGACACGTCAAACTTATAACACCCCTCTTTTTGCATCGGGGGTTAAAAATGAACTTGGTTAGTTTGTTCTCTGTCTTAACTATCGAGTTTCTTCCATGGTACACACACAGTTAGTCGGAAGACACGTAAATATGGTTTATAGATCTTTAGGTCGTAAAACTCTTACAGGCGCTTAGGTTTGATGTCTTCGGACAACAAACAGATGTCGTTTCGAAGCTAATAGCGTTGATTGGCCTCACCAAGGTAAGATTCCTTTTTAATAAAAAAAGCAATGTGCTGCTGAACTGCGGATTTTTTTGATCAACTTTACAAAAAAAAAACCGTGTTTTAGGTATTCACGGTTTGTTATGCTTTTATATCATACTAGCCGTTGCCCGCGACTTCGTCCGCGTAGAACTTTTTATCGTCTTAGAAAATGATTTCTCTCAATACAAAATTTGAACCCTCTTTTAGGGGATAATTAAAAAAAAAGTTGATGTTCATTTTCTAGTTTGTGAACAAACAGTCTAAAACCAAAGTTAAAAATCTCATACTTTAAAAATGCCTTGAAATACTCAAACTTTGAACCAATTTTAACACTCTTAGGGGATGAATTTGGAAAAACTCTGAAATCAGTTTTGTAGTATTTTAACGTACAGAATAAGACCGAAGTTAAAAATCTCTTACTCACACTTTAAAATTTTATTGCTCGCCATTTAAAATTTGAACCCCCTTTTAAACCCCCTTAGAGGTTGAATTTTTCTAATCGCTGAAAGAACTTTTTTCGTAAACTTTTAAGTCTCTAGCTCAAAAAAAGTGTTGCCCATACAAAGCTTTCTTAACCCCCTTAGGGGTGGAATTTTCTAAAACTCTGAAAGTACTTTATTATTAATTTTAATAAGTAACATTTCGAATAGTTTTAGTCTAGTAAAAATAAAAGTTTTTCCCACACAACACTGGCTACCCTTCTTAAGGATCTTAAGGATCCCCTTAGGGATGGAGTTTTCTAAAACGCTGAAAGTTCTTTTTTAGTATTCTAATAAGTAATCTTTTTGCAAAGTTTTAAGTCTAACTCAAAAAAAGTGTTGCCCATGCAAAGCTTGCTCTCCTTTTTAACCCTATTAGGGGTGGAATTTTCTAAAACGATTTGTGTTCTTTTTTTGTATTTTAATAAGTAATCTTTCTACAAAGTTTCAAGTCTCTAACTCAAAAACATAAACTTTCCCTGATAAAAACTTTGCACCCCTTTTTATCCCCCTTAGGGATAGATTTTTTCAAAACGCTGAAAGTCTTTTTTTTGTATTTTTATAAGTAATCTTTCTACAAAGTTTTAAGTGTCTAGCTCAGAAAAAGTGTTCCCCATACAAACCTTGCACCCTTTTTTAACCCCCTTAGGGAATGATTTTTGTAAAACGCCGAATGTAGTATTTTTCATGTTCTAATAAGTAATTTTTCGTCAAAATTTTAAGTCTCTATTAAAAAAAAATATGTTTTTCCCATACAAACTTTGCACCCTATTTTACCCCCTTAGGGGTGAAATTTTCCAAAACGCTGAAAGTACTTTCTTTGTATTTAAATAATCTTTCTACAAAGTTTTAGGACTCTAGCTAAAAAAAATAGTTTCCCACATACAAACTTTGCACCCCTATTTTAGCCCCCTATTTTTAGGGGTAGAATTTTCTAAAACGCTGAAAGTACTTAATTTGTATTCTGATGACTAATCTTTCTACAAAGTTTTAAGTCTCTATTTAAAAAAAATATTGTTTCCCCCATACAAAATTTGCACCCCTATTTTACCCCCTTAGGGGTAGATTTTTTTAAAACACTGAATCTAGGTACTTTATTTGTATTCTAATGAATAATTTCTCTACAAAGTTTTAAGTCTCTATTTAAAAAAAATAGTTTTTCCCATACAAACTTTGCACTCTATTTTACCGCTTTAGGGGTAGAATTTTCTAAAACCCTGAAAATTCTTTATTTGTATTCTAATGACTGATCTTTCTACAAAGTTTTAAGTCTCTATTTAAAAAAAAAATGTTTCCCCCATACAAACCTTGCACCCCTATTTTACCCCCGTAGGGGTGGAATTTTCCAAAACGCTGAAAGTGTTTCATTTGTATTCTAATAACTAATTTTTCTACAAAGTTTAAGTCTATAGCTCAAAAAAAAAAGGTTCTCCCATACAAACTTTGCACCCCTATTTTACCCCCTTAGGGGTAGAATTTTCAAAAATCCCTTTTTATCCCTAGCCCACGTTATAAAAGCAACATACTGTGCAAAAATCAACTCTCTAAGATTAGTAGTTTCGGCTGTGCGTTGATGAGTGAGTGAGTGAGTGAATAAGTCAGTCAGGACATAGGCATTTATTATGTATAAATAGATAGAAGATAATGAAACTCCCATTCAAATATCTCAAAAAATTATGAAGCTACATCCGTTTTAATGTCGCTTGTTAGAGTGAGAAAACGATGAGGGACTGTGACGTCAATATACTTGAGCGTCATAGTAAAAAACAATCGTTTCATATGAAGGTGCGTTTTGCGGAAAAGGGACAGAACATACCCCCTCTTAAAACTTTGGACTCTTATAACTTAATCATTACCTATATAACCTCTTGCTTTGTTTTTTTCTCCATTTGACTATATTTATTTTAAATTCTTTTTCGAGAAAATACATTATGATTATTTACCATATTTTCGATTCCTGAGCTATAACCACGAACTTCGGAATTCGAAAATATTCGGGTATGTCTATCTCTATCGCACTAACCATACTCGAGTGACAGGGATGCAAATATATGAACATTGAGTATCGGTTTTCGTGGTAGCGCCGCAGGGGACCGATTTGTGACTTTCGAGCGCTCGAAATCAAAAGCGAGCCGTAGAAAATAATCGCATGCGAAAATTTGTTACGATTATTTTCGCATGAACCCAATAATAGGTATTTTTGAAATTCATCACTCGAAGGCTAGTGGTTTGGCTATTTATACTTTTGCGCTTCGTTGTACGCAGAAATTCGATAAGTACTGGTTATTTAAAATTGTATTCTACACATGGAATAAAAATAAAACATCATTAGAAGGTCTATTTTAGGCTATAATATTAATGTTTAAGTGTTTTTTGTGTGTTTTATGCGTTACATAACAGAAAAAACTAAGAACGTAGTAAATAATACCTAGTAAACGAAACGTTTCGTTTCCCGCCTGTTATAAAAGTAAATTCGCGTCCGCTGCGCCATGTTTACGTGGTTTTTAAACGTCAAACATGTTTTGCCAATCAAAATAATACCCTATTTGTTTGCCGAAACTGACGGAAACATGTTAGTTGTTTAAAAACATGGAAAACATTGGTGCAGCGGACCCGGCTTAATACAAATTACAAATGATAGACAATTTGTCACAACAACTTTCTTTAGTTAGAATGAGACAGCAATTCATACTTTTCATTCTAAGTATAGCGAGTTGTTGTGAATCATTGCCAGGCCTTTACATATTACTATATCTTTGTCTCTTTTTAACCTGTGCAAAGAGAGAGAGAGAGAGAGAGAGAGAGAGAGAGAGAGACAGACAAGTTAAATTATTTAATTTTAAAACAAACCCGCCAAAAGACTAAGTTCACAAAATTCGGTAGAAAAATAATATAAAATATATTAATCTTTATTTATCTCTTTCTAAGTTCATTGTCAGTCCAAAATTAAATACAAGTGAAGTGTCCAAATTGTCGGCACTTATTTTCTACCGATAGAATTGAATACGAGTGGTCAATACCACTCGTTTTTGAATTTTCTATCGCTCGGATTTCAAAAATAGTATTTCATCGTTTCTGAAAGTTTTCGAGTGAAAGAGTCGAGCGCTCGAAAGTCAAAAATCGGTCCCCATGTACTTTGGCTGAATGCGTGTTAATTATATTGTTCAAATTTGTTGATTTCATTTATTGAAATTACGATATAAAACGACATTTGCGCATATAAGTTCTCATATCAGAATCAAATATTTTTTTATGGTTTATATTTTAGCATTTGTCTCGTAAAGGTCTATCGTAGACGGGATTTAGATTATTAATAAGTGAAAGGCAAAGCAATTCCGCCATTTTGACGAAAATTTGACGTTTCTTATAGCTGACAGTTGGAGCAGCGTTTGATTTCAATAAAAATAAATGAAAAATTAAATGAAGTCGTATATTTCGGAAAATTAATTAACTGTCGCAGTCGGATAAAAACTATCCTAAGTTGCAGCTAGAATAATAATGTACCTATATAAAATGTTTCATATTTTTCCGTTCATGGGATGCTGAGAACATTCGTACCGCGCAAAGCTTAGTTTCAAACTGGCTGATTCTTTTTTTAATTTAGAGATTTATTATAAGTGGAGATGATGTGTCGTGATTACAGTTTTCGTTACATTATTACTCACACGATGTAGATCCATTGGGAAGATCCAGGAAAAAAGTGATTTGTTTTTTTAAATCGAACGAGTTGGTACCTCTAGTTTAGGGAATTACCTCTAACGTACAAACATACAATGTCACAAAGTTTACCTCTATAATATTCGTTCCTATAGGTACATCTTCCTTTTCATCATCTTTGTTCGGTCCCATTGGAAGATCAGCGCTGGCAGTAATGCAACCGTTTCGCGACAATAAGTCTGCCACTTTTTATTAAAAGCTGTATAATATACTAGCTTTTGCCCGCGACTTCGTCCGCGTAGAACTCGTTTATATCATAGCTCGATACAAACTTTCACCTTCCATTTCCCTTTTAGGGATAGATTTCCGATATAAAAACTATCCTTTGTCCTTCCCCGAGACTCAAACATATCAGCCGAAAGACGTCCACTGCTGGACATAGGCCTACCCCAAAGAGTTCCAAAGTGACCAATCCTGCGCCACCCGCATCCAGCGGACTCCCGCGACCTTTACCGGGTCAACAGTCCACCTTGTGGGGGGCCTACCAACGCCGCGCCTACTAACTACCTCTATACAAAATTTTATCTAAATGGGTTGTATAGTAGCTCCATACAAATATTCACCCCCCATTTCACCACCTTAAGAGATGATTTCCGGGATAAAATTATCCTATGTCCTTTCCCAGGACTCAAACTATCTCTTTAGCAGATTTCATCTAAATGAGCTCCATCCAAATCTTCACCCTAATGTCATCCTCTCAGGCGATGATTTTCGTTACAAAAACTATGCGATTTCCTTTCCCGGAACTCCAACTATCTCTATACCGAATTTCACCTTAATGGGTTCTATCCTAATTTTTACCCCCACCCCCTCAGGAGATGATTTTGCAGGATAAAAACTATGATAATACCAAATTTCACTTAAATGGATTTTATCCAAATTTTCACCCTCTATTTCATCCCTTTAGGGGGTGATTATCGGGATTGAAAATATCATTCTCCGGGACTCATTTTAACTCAAAACCAAATTTCATCTTAATGGGTTCCATCCAAATTGTCACCCCTCATTTCACCCTCTTAGATGATTTTCGGGATAAAAACTATACGTTGTCCTTCCTCGGAACCCCAACTATCTCTATACCAAATTTCATCCAAATAGGGTACATCCAAATTTTCACCCCCTATTTTATGCCCTTGGGGGCTTTTTTCCGGGACAATAGCTATCCGTTGTTCTTCTCCGCGATTCAAACTATAGGTACCAAATTTTATCCTAATGAGTTCCATCCCAATTGTTACCCCCATTTCATCCTCCTTAGGGGATGATTTCCGGAATAAAACCTACCCTATGTCCTTTCCCAGGACTCAGACCATCTCTTTACCAAATTCCATTGAAATGGGTTCTATCCAAATTTTCACCCCCTCAGGAGATGATTTTTCAGGATAAAAACTATGCATTGTCCGTTCCTGGGACTCCTTCTACCTCTTTACCAAATTTTATCTAAATAGGATTTATTCACATTTTCATCCCAATCTCATCCCCTTGGGAGATGATTTTCGGGATTCAAACTATCCATTGTCATTCTCCGGTACTCAAACTATATCTATACCAAATTTGATCTAAACGGAGTCCATCCAAAATTTTACCCCCCATTTCACCCCCTTAGGGGAAGATTTCCGGAATAAAATCCGATGTCCTTTCCCAGAACTTAAACTAACTCTAAACCAAATTTTATCAAAACGGGTTACTTCCAAATTTTCACCCTCACATTTTACCCCCTAAAGGGAAGATTTCCGGGAAAAAACCTATCTTTTGACCTGTCCCGGGACTCAAACTATTTATATACCAAAAATGGATGCAGCGGTTTAAGTAGCTCCATACAAATTTCCACCCCCCATTTCATCCCCTTAGGGGTTGATTTCCGGGATAAAAACTACCCTATGTTCTTTCCCAGGACTCAAACTATCTCTATACAGAATTTCATCTTAATCGGTTTAGCCGTTTTCACGTGATGCGCGGTCACATAAACAGACAAACAGATAAACAGATAAACAGACAAACAGACAAACAGACAAACAGACAAACAGACAAACAGACAAAAATTCTAAAAACTGTTGTAACGTGTTCTGTTATCGATTCTAAGAATCCCTAGCTAATTTTTTTCGTATATCTTCCATGTACAGACTTTCGACCCTCTTCAGCTTTATTATATGTATATAGATAGATAGATTATATGTATAGAAGATATTATTAACATGCCTAGTTAGTTCGTTTAGTAGTCACGGGCTTACGGGTCTAATCTTGCAACTGAACTTGAATCACTTGCCGGTATCAGATTGAGCTAAAATTTGGTACACTTATGCAAGTTTGGTGACAACGCAACAGGCACCTCCGAGCTGAGGAGGAGGCCATAGGTACTTCTAAACTACACGAGATAAGCCCGTCGTGTTTGCGCTCACTGGAACTCTGAAGAGTTGAAGTTCTCGTAACTTGAGTTGAAACTCAAGTTACGAGAACTTGTAGTTGAAAAATGCTAAAATACGCAAAAAGCGTAGTCGGCAATAAAAAGCTTATAACAAAAACCGGGACAAGTGCGAGTCGGACTCGCCCACCAAGGATTTCGTACAAAATTACAGAAAGAAGAAGAAGAAGTTTTCAGATTTTTACCTATACTTGTGTAGTATATATGTCGTAGTCGGATCGTATAATCCGCCGTATTACATTACGGATAGCCGTTTTCAAAAACAGGGCCGTTCAATGCGGTTCAACGATTAGCCGGATTGAATGCGGCTGAATGAAAATCCGCCGGAATGTATTCAGCGCCATACGTTTTTCAACACGGTTAGCTGTAATGTAATACTCGTACAGATAATAATTAGCCAGCCGTAATGTAATACTGCGAGTCATTAGCCGCCGCTTTGACCGTTTTTAGTATACATTTTAACACTCGTACTACTATTTAGATTGTAGAGTGAACAATAAAATGTCAAACATCTATAAAATAATACGTAGGTAGGTTGAGGGTATGTTAGTTTTGCAGCAGGCCCGGAGGGCCAAACTACCCAGAAATAGGAGCTCCGCGTAAGCGGAGCTCCGTCGACACTGCCTAACTTAAAATCAATAAGTGTCAATATTATACATTTTATTGGTCACTCTACAATCTAAATAGTAGTACGATGCGGCTAAACGTAGGCCGCCTTAGTGAAGAACATATCGCAATCGCAATGACAATCCAGCTAATCGTTGAACCACCGCATTTCAAAACGGCCCTGTTTTTGAAAACGGCTAGCCGTAATGTAATACGGCGGATTATACGATCGATATGACGATATTACTTGCCAAATTTCATAGTTCGAGGTCAACGGAAAGTACCCTATCAATTTTGATTCCCTGTGAGAGTTTTTTGCGGCATAGGTACCTAAACGGCCGTATCTGTTTTTTTTACGTTAACTTAGAAGTTTGATTTTTTCACTGCTTCAAGGGACTGACCTGAGAATATGGTTTTAATTTCAAATCGATACCCACGCGCTCTCGAGATAATGGGTCTTGCCAGGTAGACATACGGACAACAAAGTGATCCTATAAGGGATCCGTTTTTCCTTTTGAGGTATGGAACACTAAAAATTCTCTTTTAGACAAAAACTTCGTTTATGTATGCTGTTTTTTTGTCTCGAATAAACAATTTTTATTCTTATCTTAGTCAGAACTAACTTTACAAAATGGTAGTTCAACTGACGCTGAAAGTTAGCGTCAGTTCTCGTCGAAACGGGCGGTTCAGCTAATTCCCTAGCTCCCCAGCCTTTCAGCTGGCTGTAGCCAACAATACTCAACACTATTAACAACAGTGAAAAGGATATTGTGTCGGTAAAATATATTTTTCTATTCGTATTTGAAACTAAATCGAAAGAAGTTATTTCAAATACTGTGAGACAGACACTTGGTTCGTTATTTATATGTCCTCTGTACTAACTAATATTATAGACGAGAAGTTCGTGACTTCGTAAGTTGGAACTCACATATAGGATAATCTTCCAAACTACTCATCTGCTTTATATAATTGTGGCGGCTCTCATCAGCGACATCAGCACTCTCACACAGTCAGCATCAGATAATTAGTAGCAGCCAAGGTAGCCAAATATATCGCAACACGTCTTTATTACCATAGGAGTAAGGATGTTACGATATATTTGGCTACTTGGGCTGCTACTAACTATCTGATGCTGACTATAATATCAGCCTAGCAGCCTATACAGAGCACATAGTAAAACTTCGTATGCGTTCAACCTGCCCCCCTATTCTGTAACTTGTTTTAAGCTCACCTCAACGCTCACCCACAATCATGCCTTGACACCGCGATACGTAGTAATTAAGCGTAGATAGAGGTCTAGTTTCGTAACGGGTGACCGGCGGGGTGAGCCGCATTGACGCGTAGCGAATAACACCCATGTAAATAGCCGTTCTGCTCTGCACGGCTATCACAAGACGGCCGCGACATACTCTCGAGCTCTCTCGCACTATCCGTCTCTCTCTAAGTGGTCTAATAAGAGAGAGACGGATAGTGCGAGAGAGCTCGAGTGTACCACGCCGTGATATATCATTAATCATTTATTGTGTGAAGAATTCAGGTCGGTACACGGAGAAAAAAATCTAGTTTCCTTTAACAGATTATTGTAAATTCGACTTGATTTTATTGTAGTATATGTGACAACTATACGTTTTTTACACATTAATAGAAAATTCTACTTCTTTACAACATCATTTCTAGTTACTATTACCCACTTACCTAGTATCGTAGAAAACAAATTTTGTGTAGTGTACAAAACCAATCTGTAGCCATCATTATAGGACATGGTAGAGTTTATCAGATATTTCAGTAGTGTTCAATATCATTACTGTGGACTTGAAACGCCCAATAGTCACTGTTTACTATGTGTACTATTAAGAACACCAGATTTTTTATTAGACTTAAATATCAGTTTAGCGGACTGCAATAAGCAACAATTGCTGTTTACTATATGCAGTATTGGAGGTTACCAGAATTTTCTTTGTGTTAAAAATAATTGTTGTGACATGTTATAAAGAGTATGTTCTGTTTACTATACATACTGTAGATATTATTGGATTTTATTTTTGTGTTAAATATCATTATTGCGTTCTGAAACGATCAATAATTTCTGTTTACTATATGCAATATAGAGTATACCATACATTTTTATGGTGTTAAATGTTATTATTGCGGACTAAAATAATTACTGTGGCATGAAATAAATACTATGTTCTGTTAACTATATATATTGTAGACTGGAACTATAATATACTGTCGAGTTAAACAGAATAAGGTTAAACATCTTGGGTGAGTCTTCGCCGCAACGAAAGCATATTAGAAACAGTGGAAATTAAAAATGGGGTCGCTTAAGTTGTAATACAAAGCGAAGCTCAATTTTCGTATCGTTTTAACATGCTTTTGTTGCGGCGAAGACTTACCTGAGGTGTTTAACATTATTCCGTTTAACTCGGCAGTATATTGGTTTAGTCCGTCCGCACGCAATAATGATGTTTGTGGTATACAGATAATGTATAGGTGTGGTGGCCTGAAACATAGACAGAAAAATCGGAATCCTAATGGATATAAAAACATTTTTTTATTAAATTCGTTTTATTTATAAACTGGCACCTTTAATGTTACATTACATTGTACATCTAAAATAACAATCACATTTTAGTATAGCGCGTACCTAATACAGTACCTTTACACAGTACAGTTTTTTGTAATTAAAAAAAAATGCAGATAGCAAAATGTTCGACTTGAGAAATTGAAATCTATGTCCACGCATCGATCATAATCACACTGCAATTTTTCTTGAGAAACCCCATACCTACATGGAATGTGGTTTTCGCGCAAATGCTTTATTTCTGCTTGTCGTGTTCGAGGGTCTTTATGTACTAAAACAAAAAAATCTAGATAAGTACTTACCTAGTATAAAATTACCTACGTTTATAATATGATATTATAATGAACTTACTTTATTGGGGTCGATGTTTATCGTCATCGTCTTCTGTAAATAATACTTGGGTTTCGAGTGTATCGTCTTCCGTTATGAACGACATAAGTAAATATCATCAAGTTCGTAAACGCATCCACGGAACGCAATAGGACACGCACGCGACCGTTTTCGACGACGAATTACTACACTGCCGATTTTTTTTATGTCTTTGTCCATGCTTTGTCCATCCTTCGTTTCGTCCGCCTTTGTATACACTACGCAAACACTTTTTTATACTTATAACAGTGATCTACACAGGAATGCAACCGATTCATTTATTGGCGACACTGGCGATGAAGTCGGTTCGGTGAAAATTAAAGACTGAGCGCTGGGCGCTGCGGACGGCGGCAGTCGTCGTATTAATTGTGGACAGAACAGTTTTTCGTTACACGTAAATAATATTTTATTTGGTGTGCAATAATATTGTAATGCCAACATTTTTAACTGTGGCTTTATTGTTATCATTAAAAAGAGTATGTTAGACAACAGAGAACGTATCTAGTTATGAGTAAAAATATTCCTAGTATTCTAGTAACGGGTATTAAAAATTCGGTAAAGGTTACGAGGAAATCTAGTACCTATAAATGAATTACATTAGGTGAACCATACACAAAGATTTTGTAAACACAATTTTATTATTGATCTGCTAAACTAGATGATGGTGAACAGAATAAATAAATATTGTAAACATCGCAATTATTGAAAAGTGTTGTAAGCTAAATGCATATTTTACTCTGTAACTATTAGATGGTTACCAAAACGATATCAAAGTTTTCGTGTACTAGAATATTCTAACTAGAATATTCTAGTACTAACAAAAATATGACTTGTTGTTATAATATAAACATCTGTTAACCATAGCTGAAATCTGTTTTCCTACACAAGAATCATAACTACTATACAATCTGGTAATATTGTAAAATATTTTTTTCTCCGTGTACATAGTCGAAGGTGAAGTCGAAAATGACAATATAGTATCACTAAATCCTGCCTTTTCAGGCGTACACACATTAACTATGGTTTCTAATACTTAACAATGAAAATATAGGTATTAAATTCATAAATACACATTCACAATCATACGAGCCAAATTAACGAGATAATTAATACATATCATTCTAAAGTAAGTTTAATTAACAATTGTATAATAATAATAATATCCTAAAATTAAGTAAATTTCATTTGATAAAAAAAAATACAATAATAATATAAACTATGTCAATTGCTTGCATTTACTATAGTATTCTTATAGGTTTTGTCGCGGTTCTGTCAGCTGATTTTCTTATGTCAAATGAGAAAATAATATTTACGTTTGTTATTTAATTTTTCTATTGTGGGTTTGAAAATACATTTAGTTTCGAGTTGATAGCGTGTTGTTTATGATTAGCTGATCCCCCAGATTGTTGAAGTTTTTTATCGATTTATAGAATGTACTTTCAATGTGAGAAAGAGGATGGAGAGAGGATATTCCATTTTATAAATAGGTGTAGGGACACGAGTATTGTAAGCCGCGGTTGGAGTCGCAAAAATAGCTATACCCTATCGCAAATAAGATTAGAAAATTCGTGCGTTTGTCGTCATGCGATTTCAAGGAAAACCATTCTGATACTCGAAAAATGTATGTATTGCTATGTTTTATAAGTAAAACTAGTACCTACATCCCTTTGATATCCTAGATAAACCAAGAACCGTAGATGAATTTGACTGTTAATCAAGAGTTGATTATAATTATTTTCGTGTGTAAAATTACCATGGTTACGGTAAAACAGGATTATAGTAACTGAATAAGCCCTGATATTAGATATAATCACCTCATCATGACTGTAAAGTCACTGTGTGTACTCAAGTAACAGCCACTTTTTCCGAAACTATAAGAGCTATACTGTTGAAACTTGGTAAGTAGATGTATTATGTAAACCGCATTAAGATTTTCACACAAAAATATAAAAAAAAACAATAAATTTTGGGGTTCCCCATACTAACAACTGAAACTCAATTTTTTTTTCATCAAACCCATACTTGTGGGGTATCTATGGATAGGTCTTCAAAAATGATATTGAGGTTTGTACCATCATTTTTTTCTAAACTGAATAGTTTGCGCGAGAGACACTTCCAAAGTGGTAAAATGTGTGTCCCCCCCCTGAAACTTCTAAAATAAGAGAATGATAAATCTAAAAAAAATATATGATGTACATTACCTTGCAAACTTTCAACGAAAATTGGTTTGAACGAGATCTAGTAAGTAGTTTTTTTTAATACGTCATAAATCGTAAAAGCAATTTATTTAACGGAACCCTTCATGTGCGAGTCCGACTCGCACTTGGCCGATTTTTTTATTTTGTACGCGTAAACTTGTCTCTGGTATTATTAAACATTAGTGGGTTCATAAAGTACGACTTTAAACTCCCGTTTAGAATAGATGGCTATACATTGGTATTAGTGCGGGCCCCAAAAAGGGCTGTTACAAATGTGGGGTCAGCCAGCAGCCAGGGATAACGTCAGCCGTTCGGACTTTAATGTGACTTATTTACATTACATTTGGTTTAGTTATTTGGTGATTTAGCTTATTTATTAGCTATAGGATTTAACGCGTATTTGTTATAGTATCTATGGTTAATCTACACAACTTTAATGTTTTATTAGAGTTCTGTACCTAAATTTAACCAACGCAACACTTGTTTGAAAGCGTCTTATTTTAAAGTGTTTTAGGTCAATCCACTAGTAAAATTTGTGTTTTATTAAATACATTACAAGTCTTATTATTGTACTACAAATTTATGTAAAAACTGAATACTACTTGATTCATCATTTTCAGCCTGTAATCGCCCACTGCTGAGCATGCCACTACTTGATTGCCTATTACTATTACATAAATTAAGGCTAAGTGTATGTTAGCCTGTACGATAGATATATAATATGGGCATTGTTGCCTGAATAAAACAATAAATAAATAACTCTAAAATGTATAATCACACACAGGCATAAATCATGGAAATACAATCTGATAATATAACAGGAAAATTATAATTAATCAGACAGAGCCTTTAATAAGCATATTATTATGAATGAAGGAAGGAGAAATTTTAGAGGAAATGTGGCGCTAATGCTATTATGACAATGCAGTTGTGTTATAGGTATTGCCCGGAACCGCTCATCTAACCTTTTCAACACCAAAGACGGATAGATCCGCACCACTGGTTCAAAGTCACTGGCGGATTAATCCGTCAAGGAGTACAGTGCGGTAGCAACCTTCATACAGAGACATAAGATTTAACTGCGCACTAAATGTCATAGTAACGTGGCGTGTGGTTGACATCTTCTCACTTTTACAGAGCGATGAAACTGGCGCGGCCTGTAGGTCAATCACGTAACGCATTGTACGCGCGTCTGACAGTAAAATCACAATCTAACTGTCATTTTTCCATATAAAATTGACATTTAGACCTTACAGACGCGCGTAAGAAAAGTTACGTGATCGACCCACTTGCCGCGGCGGTCAATAGTAAACTTGTCATTAGCTGTCAAACTTACTATGGTCCGCCACCGCCGGCCGCGCCAGTGTGTTGCAGGCTTAAAGCAGCGTGCAGCAAAAATCTGTACTGACTTCACTGAGAGCTTACCGAAACCACACCGACACCGCACCGTCAAATAGTACCTACAAGCTTTGCTTAGTTTGGGACTAGGTCGATTTGTGTAAGATTGTCCCCAAATATATGCAGAATATAAATGCAGAAGTAGCCTTAAGAGCCCGTTAGCGTGCTCACTAGCGCCACTGGTAAATAATTGTGTTTTATTTAAATTTAACGATAGATATTTAAAAAAGGAGGCCGCTACACACTGTATTTTGTATTTAAGTACCTTGTGAATACATCAAACTAGTTTTTATATTGCTGGATTCGTCATATAAACAAAAGTAGTGTCCGTGTTTGCTTATAGCGAAACTTATTGTATCTCATAGAGTAGGTATTTCAATTGCCTCGAACGAGTATTGTTCCTGAAACTCAATAATTGGTGTTCTCCCATTGTTCCGTTATCTGCCTGCCTTGCACTGCATACAGGCACCATTCACTCATTGTGTATGAATAAAGTATCATCGATTTCAGCCCCGCAATCTTCAGATTTTCAGGCAGTCTAGCTGAACAGTAAACACAATGTCTTTCAAACCGCAAAGGACTTTTTCATTCGGGTCAGTAATTCGAGAGATTACCCTAGTAAAAAGGAATCTTCAGTTCGTACCAGTACTTTTCATCTTTTGTTTGTAGCTAGTAAAGACCATTATCATTTTCAGAAATTCAAAGGGAACGAGATTCGTCTACAAAAGGAGACGATTGACTGTAAAATTGCGCTAACCCTCGGAGGCTTTGATTCTTTCTAACGAATCATTTTATTACACTGACAGTATGCCTCCGATTGTACTTAGTGCGGAACATTTGGTTTAAAGATTTTTTTTTCTCATAAGATTATTTACAATTGAAGAATATCGAGAATGAAAGTACTTAAGTTAACATTGTTATGGTGAGCATATGTGAGCGTATTTACATTCACACTACTTAGAAATATAAGTATCTTAAATGAACGAAATACATTTTTTGTACTCGTCGATTAAAATCTGTGTATTAAGATTTCAAAGAGAATACTGCAACGTCACTCTTTTCATAGTTGTAGTCCATGTTACTGTCGAAACAATCGAAATAATTGTTTCGATATGCTCCAGACAACCGAAAAAAATTTGAAAATAGAACTAAAATAAATGCGACCAATCACGTGGCTACTTTACCGAACTGTAATGAATTGGACCAATAGAATCGCTTTGATTATTGAGTTTACTCGTTGATGTCGTACGCTCGTTCATATCTTAACATATATCAACGAGCGTACGAGCGATAGGCTGCACTTCGTTTCAACAGTATCAAGTTTGTTTAATTAGTTCAGTTGACTCGTAGAAAATTAATTTTAATGAAATCGTACAAAAAGTATTGTTCACAATAGTGTTATAGTCAAGCTTTTTAATCTCGTACCTTACTTAGGCCACTCAGCAAGCTTCGTGGCCTAAACACGGTACTCGACTAAAAAGCTCTCTATTATAACACGATTGTGAAAAATACTATTTTCTACTTCTGTATACCGTTATCTGTCATTTATATAGGCTGTAGCTCAAATACAATGACACCACTAAATAAGTAGTGAAAAACTCTATGCTCTATGGCCCAAAAACGAACTGTTTAGCGTAAAAAAGTACTAGGTTCATATATTTTCCATAAAAGCTCTGTTATTTTTTGTTTAATCGGCCGCTATATTGCAGTGGTGCCAACTTCATAAACAAATATTTCGAAATAAAAGTATTTATTTACGATTTAACATTTGTATATTATAAATTATTTACTAAAATAATAATAAATCATCATCTATTGTGTGTTGAATTACATGTTTTATAAATTCTTGGTATTATTTATAAAAATAAACAGTTCGGATTCGGTCCGGGTCCGGATTCGGTTTGGTTCGGATGGCAAGTGCTAACAAATTAAAAACAAAACAAACCATAAACAAGAGCTGTCACATTTCCGATTTCCCACCAAAATACAGTTCAAAATGAAAAGACGAAAGATGATAAACTATTAGTCCTAAACTATTAAGATTTTATTTGCGTTTGTGAAGACAAAGGTGTACCTATACGTTCCTTTTAAAATGGTCGAAGAAATTAATAACTGCACTCCTGAAGAAATTGTGTGAGTAGCAAAAGTACGAATAGAAAACTTGCTGCCTGAAAAGTTTAACTATTCTGTAGTCTCTGCTATTTATTTAAAATTTGTCGTAGAAAAAGTATCGTATGCAACGGTGTATAACAACTGGTCTAAAAACGCTCGTGGGGTCTTTAATTGCGATGCTCGCCAAGGCTCGCATCGCAACCCACTCCACTCGCGTTTTAAGACCCTTCTTATACAACATCTGCAAAAAAAACTATTATAGTACCAACATTTAACTTTAGTCTTATTATTTAAAAATAAATAAATGTAGGTAGACAAAGATCGCGAACAAATGCATCGATAAACGGCTAAAGATGTGTTGACGCCGTGTGCGCTACTTGCAGCGTTAACATTATTATTAACAACTCCCGGTGTTTCTTTGATACACATTTCGTAGAGATAGTGTCTTTTTATGTTTTAGATACAAATAAAAAGCGAGTTTCAGACAAACAACTGTTTTTTGAGACAAGCTTTTGCTTCCTACTGTACTTTTTGTTGCACAGCTCTCATCGCCAAGATAACAGTGTAGTTTCAGTTTATAGTAGTTATAGTTTCAGTAGATCTCGCGGTTTAATAAAAAAAATATTGCACAATAACATTTCAGGAGCAAAACAACAATTTATTTATTATTTATTATTAGTACAATCTTCGTATCTTCTATCAGTATGATCACTTTCGGCAGCCGCCAGCAAGGTCTGTCTTTAACTAAAGACTAGGTATAGCCGTGTTTGTATGGCGAAACTGCCTTTGACGAGAAAATGGTTTTCCTTTTGCTCGGATAATTATCTTTATATACGTTGTAATTTCACCAAATATCAGCCCCAAAATCGTCGTGATTATTGAGATAATTAAAAAAAAGGAAAATCGTTTTTCGAAAGTTGAATTACGTTGAAATTTTATATTTAAGTTAAAAAAAATAAGATTTTTTATATTTCCAAAAAAAAATTTTTTTTTACTTGCAAGGTGGCAACACCTTCCAATATTGGATATTTTATAAACCATTTAATACTCTACCACATGTATTTTTCCAAAAAATATCACTCGGATCAACAGGTTAAAAATAGCGAATTTGTTACCTCTATCTATCTTGCTATCTGTGAAAACCTATAATTGGCCTCATATTTCTATATCTGTTGTTAACCTGTTTTGTGAGCTGTTGGTTTTCCAATAAATATTTGCTAGAATTCTTATTAGAAGTGAATGCTCAAGTCTAACAGTACCTTAATAATTATGTAACACGTAAAAATGAACGGTGGCAGCAATTGACTTCTAATAACAAAAGTCTCAAAATCCACAGACATAATCTAATTTAACTTTGATACATAAATGTGCTTCAACATTAATATACCTGGCACAAAAAGCTATTTTATTATTCTCTTTACCTTATTTGTTTATTTTCTTGACACCACCACCAAGTATTTACCCTACTACGTCCAAAGAATAAAACCCTCAAGTTACCTTAGAAGCTGATGGAATATGTATCAGCACTCAGTGGATACAATTTGGAAAAACGTGGCAAATAAACTCAAGAGAATGGCGCAATACGTTAAATTCTCATAACTCCGAAAGATTATTTATTAAAAACAAATGATAATTTTGAGAAAGTCAGTAAAATATCATTAATTACATCAACCAACATCAATCTTCTTCACACTCTTAAGAAGAACCTTATAAAGCTGCCAAACTTGTAAAAGTGGGTAAACAAATGTAGCCATATTTTTATGTTAAAAATGTGTGTAATTATCAAGTCGTAACTGCTACGGTTTGCAAAAACCTCCACGCAAAGGCGGGAAGAACGCCCTGAGCGTTTTTCATTCTGAATATTCCGTATCTGAGTTGTTAACTCTTGTTTACACAGTAAAGCCGTAGCGTCAACACGGTTTCGTAGAAAAATGTCTTTAGTTAATGGTTAAGTTTACATATATTTTGCATTATTCGCATACTCGCTTAAAACACAACGGGGCCCGACACTTCTCCCCTGGAGGGTGCTCTTGTAGTTTATTGACATTTACTTTCCGAGGGCAAACACGGCGACAGAGGCTGTCTGTCTCCGCCTTGACTTCCCACAAAATGCGTCTATTCCGCTCACCACTGCGGGGAACTCAAAGCAGCATACTTGCATTATGGAGAAAATATAAATTAAAGTATGCAAAGTATGCGGGTCTGTTATTGAATCCACGCGTCCTGCGCTCCAAAATTATTGGACCGAACACGGTGTTTGCATTTGAAATACTAGCTTCCGTATTAAACCAGTTTCCATTATTATTTTTTGATGTCTATTTTTTATGGGGAGCGAAACATTATTTGCAAAAGTTCAACTGTTATCCGCACAATGATCCTGATTATTGCTTCAACTGTTTTTGCGATTCGCTTTTGTTTAAAATCGATAACAATGTTATCGGATTACGGAGGACCGAGGCTAATGCAATATGTATCAGCATTCAGTATTCTGTCTCGCCAAAGGAAAAAAGTTGTATTAGCGTGAAAGTTTCGTGCATTTCCACTGCTTTTCTTCTTTGCAAAGCAGTATTGAGGGGCTGACCCTTTCAATCTTTGCTGATCTGAGGCTACTTATAAGATTCCAACACGCTCTGTCTGCCCTAAAAGTTTCAAACTGTTGAATTTTTCAGCTCCAGTCAGTTAAGCATATACGCCGTGGAGTTCGGGCACTTCGTATACGAAATGTCGAAGTTTGTACTTACATTAAGGCTCTTATGATAGGCTAACTTGTAAGAAGATTACGCTAATGGAGCTTCAAACTTACGCACTAATTTTCTGTTCTCAGACAACAGAAACACTCTGCTTTCCGCCAAGTCAGTCATTAGTGTTTTAGAACTTTGTTAAATTTTCAGCCGCACTTTATTATTGTTGACAAGATTAAATCCCATTCGATATTCCACTTTATAGAAAGTCTTATCTAGACATGATTGTAATGTTATACTTAATACTATAAGTCTTCAATTAAAGTCTGTAATAATACTATCTATAGTATTATATTAAACCGATTGCTTGAAAGCCTATTATTTTCTTATTTTACTGAAAATTTAATCAAATAAGTGGAATTGAACACTTCGATAAACAATGCCTGAGTAATTAAAAAAATTACACACTATGCCTTCTAAAGCATTTAAGTGATAATGATAACCAAACATACCCAAGTTTTTTTAGGCAATTTCATAGATATTATTCTACTTTACTATTTGCAGACATTCAAGCCCAACGAGTGGTACATTTTTGCCTTAAGAGTTTTTCAGCGTAGCAAGTTGGTCCTAAGTATACAGCCTGTATGTTTAATATTACCTCAAATTGTAACCATACATAGCTTTCAGTACTGATGAACGATATTGTAAGAAAATTGTAAGTTAGTCTTAACTACCAAAGCGTAATTAATTTTTGAAAATTTATCGAGCCGCAATGTAATACTTACAGTCATTTGACACATGGAAGAAGCGGGTTACTTGTGACAGTTGTGACGTTGTTTTATAAGGAAAAAAAAAGTTGGTAGTTAAGAAAAAATATCTTGCAATATCGGTTCACAGCCCTAACACCTACCTCTGAAGGGTAATCAACTAATCACGTAACGTTCCGAACGCGCGTCCGTCGGTACAATTTAACTGTCAATTTTCCATATAAAAAGTGACATTTAGACCAACCCAACGTTCGTACAATGCGTTACGTGATCGACCTGCAGGTTACAATTTGAGGTAATATTAAAAATACACGCTGTATTTATGTATTATACGGATTCCTATATGTATTTTCCCAAACTAACTTGTCTGGTTACACACGGCGACATTTTGCACCGCTATTACACACTACAAACGCGATACAGTATCGATACAGGGTGATTTTAATTTAACCCCTTCGGCCGACTACGAAACTGACCATAAATACACGAAAAAAACTGGTTCGTAGGAAGAAAAAAAAACTTGTACGTAACTAGTTTTGTAGCAAGAAAAAACGTAGCTTTGATTTCGTAGGCGGCCGAAGAGATTTTAACAGGTAAGGTGTGTGTGTGTGTGTGCGTGCGTGCGTGCGTGCGTGCGTGCGTGCGTGCGTGCGTGCGTGCGTGCGTGCGTGCGTGCGTGCGTGCATGCGAGTCAGTGTGTGTTTGTGTGTGGTTGTGTGCTGTTTGTAAAAAGTCCTTGTGTGTAACCGCTCTTACTGTTTTTTATACATGTATATATCCTCTTTGTACTTATGCTTATGTTTTCTCCAACTGTCGTTAAAGAGACGCGGGTCACAGCCCAGGACGCTCACGTATCTATCCAGTGCCAATCTAAAATTTGGCTTCAGAAACATCACAGTTGGCCCGAACACAAGTAGGGCAATAACAACCGGATACCCATAAAGTTGGGTCGTCAATTTCAGTCTTACAGGCATAATGGTACAGTGAGATCACATTTGCTCTAATGCTAGCGACAAGTTACATTTGGCTATCACTGTATCATAGTTCTTTCGAAGAATGATTTTAGCCTAGAACTAATTCATTTTTGTTTTTTTAATTACATTTGTGTGAATTGTCTGTAGGTACAATAATATAATACGGGCATATACATAGCATCCTTATTCCGATATTTCGAAATTCTGAAATCCATTTTCCACTAAACTAAATTTCTGACGCTGATGATATTTTAATAGAATCATGAAACGATTAGGTTAGGTTAGGTGAACACTATCGTGTATAATTCAAAAAATGCTCCAGCGGAACATAGTTTTCGTAATTATGAAATTCGAACAAAATATTATGCTTTATTACAGTTGTTTGTAATCTTTGAAATTATATTTGTAAAAGTACTTGTTATATTATTATTATTTTTTAATTGAAACTTAAGATAATACTTACTACTTTTGTTATACTTTAATCATTAATGTTCTTTTATTTCTTTTTAGTTTATTTTAACTTTGATTACTGTAAAAAATATTCTTCACATGTGCCTTACTAACTAAGAAGAGCGGTGCCTCTTAGCACAGTTATTTCATACTTAAAAAGAGGTACCATCAAATAACAATTGTAAACCACTGTGTGACTGAATAAATGATTTATGATTATGATTATGATGTAGAATGTACCCATATAATGGGCAAGTAAAAGAATACGAAGGGAAACTAATACCCTTACTTGTATCTTACGTGAAGTTTAATGTTGGGTTGCTCACAGAAAACCACTAGAATCATGTTCGTTTTTCGCTCTCACCTGATAACTTCCTTAGATAGCTTTTCCATTGTAGGTAATTTCTTTAACAGAATGTCGCATTCGGTCTCAGCTCATTGGATAGGTAATTTTCTAACAAGTAAGTACTTCACTTCAATGTAATAATTATGTCGTCAGCTCAAATAACCGTCCAAATCCCATAATTTACGTAGACTATGTAATGTTATGCAATACATTCCCATGTAGTTTTTGTAAAAGAGATCTTTAGCAGCTAGTTCGCACCATGCTCCCGCGAGAGCAGTTTATCATTCCTGGATAAAACATGTTAATCCAAACTCGTACAGCTCTACACGATTTAAACATTGAACTAGCTTGGAATACTGTGGGAAAATTGCAAAATCTGTTTAAAACTATTTGATTGCTTGTTTAATATAGGAGTGAATATGTAAAGACTAAACACCAGCCAGCTTTGTTTTATTTTGTGAAATCTTTATCTTTACTAATCCTATCCTATACTATTAAACGAGCAATATTTGTATATATATTTGCAATCACGTTCTCGAAACTCTAACGATTTCGATGAAATTTGGAAAACAGGGATTTAGGCGAGACGAGAGAGGACGAGTTTTTACTGGGGCGAGAAATCGATCTCATGTCCGGGAAAATTTCGTTTTCTCCGTATTTTCTCAATTTTCACCCGAGCAGCGCTCGGTCACCCTTATAGATAATGGACCATTGGAATGCACATTGGCTTTATTATAGTACATTGTGTTACAAGTGAGCTATGTTGATAATTACACGAGGAGGAATTGATAAGAGAGTTGAGGATGTGAGTAATTTTTTATCAAAGCTCACACGTTTCATACGACATTTTTCAACACATTTGCGAGGAAAGCCTTTTTTGCTTTTTATCCACATGTGAATAAATAATTTTGACATTTGAACGCAGCTTAAGTGACATGTGACAGCTAACAAAACGTAGAACGTTAAAAGTACTAAATGTTTGGCTCGTTTAAGTTTCTCTATGTGACATATCTTCTATCTATACATATAATAAAGCTGAAGAGGGTCGAAAGTCTGTACATGGAAGATATTCGAAAAAAAATTGGCTAGGGATACTTAGAATCGACAACAGAACACGTTCCAACAGTTTTTAGAATTTTTGTCTGTTTGTCTGTTTATCTGTTTGTCTGTTTATCTGTTTATCTGTTTGTCTGTTTATGTGACCGCGCATCACGTGAAAACGGCTGAACCGATTAAGATGAAATCTGGTATAGAGATAGTTTGAGTCCTGAGAAAGGACTTAGGGTAGTTTTTATCCTAGAAATCAACCTCTAAGGGGATGAAATGGGGGGTGGAAATTTGTATAGAGCTACTTAAACCGCTGCACCGATTTGGATGAAATTTGGTATATAATTAGTTTGAGTCCTGCGGAAGGTCAAAGGATAGTTTTTATCCCGAAAATCTTTCCTTTAGGGGGTAAAATGGGGGGGTGAAAAATTGGATGTAACCCATTTTGATGAAATTTGATTAGGAGGTAGTTTAAGTTCTAGGGAAGGACATTGGATAGTTTTTATTCCGGAAATCTTTCCCTGAGGGGGTGAAATGGGGGGTGAAATTTTGGATGGACTCCGTTTAGATCAAATTTGGTATAAATATAGTTTGAGTCCCGGAGGATGACAATGGATAGTTTGAATCCCGAAAATCATCCCCCAAGGGGATGAAATAGGGATGAAAATGTGGATAAATCCCATTTAGTTAAAATTTGGTATAGAGACAGAAGGAGTCCCAGGGAAGGACAATGCATAGATTTTATCCTGGAAAATCATCTCCTGAGGGGGTGAAATGAGGGGTGAAAATTTGGATAGAACCGATTTAGATGAAATTTGGTATGGAGATAGTTCAGAGTCCTGGGGAAGGACTTAACATAATTTAAGTCCAGAAATCATCTCCTAAGGGGGTGAAATGGGGTATGAAAATTTGGATGGAACCCATTTACGGTATAGCGAGTTGGAGTCTTGGGGAAGGACATAGGATAGTTTACTCCTGAAAATAATCCCATAAAGGGGTGTAATTGGGGGTGAAAATTTGTTTGTGACCCATTTTGATGAAATTTGATTGAAAGATAGTTTGAGTCCCGAAATATGACAACGGATAGTTTTAATCCCAAAAATCATCCTCTCAGGGATAAAATAGGGGGTGAAAATTTGGATAAAACCCATTTAGATGAAATTTGGTAAATAGATAGAAGGAGTCCTAGGGAAGGACAATGCATAGTTTTTATCCCGAAAAATCATTTCCTGAGGTGGTGAAATGAGGGTTGAAGATTTGGATAGAACCCATTTAGATGAAATTTGGTATAGAGAGAGGTATTAGAGTTCTAGGAAAGAACATAGATTTTTTTTATTCCGGAACATATAAAAGGAGGAAATCATCCCCTAAGGGGGTGAGAAATGGTGGATGAACATTTGGATTGAACCCATTTACGGTATAGCGATAGATAAGGAAGGACATAGGATAGTTTTATCCCGAAAATCATCCCCTAAGGGGGTGTTATTGGAGGTGGAAATTTGTTTGTGACACATTTTGATAAAATTTGGTTGAACGATAGTTTGAGTCCCGGAAAAGGACATATAATAGTTTCTATTCCAGAAATCATCCCCTAAGGGGGTCAATTGGGGGTGAAAATTTGGATGGAACCCATTTACGGTATAGCGGTAGTTGGGAGTCCTGGGGAATAGGAACATTAACATTACATAAGTAAATTGACGTTCCAAGGGTAAAGGTACCTTATGGCAGCCTTAGTTTTGAAGATGTTTTCTAAAACGGGGTAAAAAAGACGTTTGATTATGGCTATTTTGAAAACTATTAGATGTAACATATAAAATGTCTAAATTACAAGTCAGTTAATTTAATCCTACGGTTTAGTAGAAAAGGTCCTTACGGCCGTGTGATATGAAAATATGCAAAATAATATAATAATATTAATAATTGGAACACAGCAGCATGTGTTCGATGTTGATATTGGTAAGTCGATGCGTGCAATCACTAAATTTAAAGCGCGTGAAGTTGCTGATATTTTAAGGAGTATGAAGCGTGGTAAGTCACCCGGCATCGATGATCTCAGCATAGAGCACCTGCAGCATGCTGGTTGTCATTTGCCCAGGCTCCTGGCTATGTTTTTCAATTTGTGCTTAGGGCATGCCTACCTCCCACCAGCCATGCTCAAAACTGTAGTCGTACCCATTATAAAGGACAAGACAGGAGATGCCTCCGACAAGAACAATTACAGGCCCATATCACTGGCTACGGTTGTTGCAAAGGTGCTGGATGGTTTGCTTGACCGCGTCCTAAGTGAACATATCAGCCTTAGCGAGGCGCAGTTTGGTTTTCGTCCCGGGCTCTCGACTGAGACAGCTATACTAAGGTTGAAGCATACCGTTCAGTATTATGTGACAAGGAAAACGCCAGTATATGCATGCTTCTTGGACTTGTCGAAGGCATTCGACCGGTGTCTTACAAGGTTTTATGGGAGAAAATGGAAAATGAAACGGAAACACCAAAAGACATTGTCAACTTGTTAAAGTTCTGGTACAGTAATCAGTCAAATTCAGTAAAATGGGCTGACTCTTTCTCCAAAGAATTTGGTTTAGACTGCGGAGTCAGGCAAGGTGGCTTGACCTCGCCAAGACTGTTTAATCTATATATTAACTCATTGTTGGAGGAGCTCAGCAGTGCCGACGTGGGCTGCTCTATTGACGGTAAAATAGTAAACAATATTAGTTATGCCGACGATATGGTGCTGTTGACTCCTTCGATACGAGCTCTTGAGGTGTTAATTGGGTTATGCGAGGGGTATGCGGTGGCCCATGGGCTAAGGTACAATACAAAAAAAAGTGAACTACTCGTTTTTAAGGCAGGCAATAAAACACCTAGCTTTGTACCACCAGTTAAGCTCAATGGAGTAGTCAAGGAGTTCAAGTACCTTGGCCACTGGGTCACTGACGATATATCGGATAATATTGATATAGAACGTGAGCGAAGGGCGTTATCGGTGAGGGCGAATATGTTGGTTCGAAGGTTTGCTAAATGCTCGCGTCCTGTCAAAATAACACTATTTCGAGCATTTTGTCAGACTTTTTATACATGCAGCCTCTGGACCAAATATTCGCAAAAATCGCTAAGCGCTCTTCGCGTACAATATAATAATGCGTTCAGGATGCTGTTGGGACTACCAAGACACTGTAGCGCATCAGGTATGTTTATGGAGGCGAGTATAGATGGCTTCAGGTCAATATTACGGAAGCGAGTAGCATCCCTGATGCGGCGAGTGAGGGACAGTGACAACAGCCTCCTGAACAGCGTTTTGGGAAAATTTGACTGCCCAGTTGTAAAACATTGGAACACAATTCATATGGGGGACAGGGTACCCATTTTCAATGTAAAATGAATGTATTCAATTAATTAATTTTATTTTATTACACTAACGTAGACATATTCTTAAGCTATTAAATGTTACTAACTATTAATGAATAACTATGGATTGTATTATCTGAAAATAAATGAATTAATAATAATAATAATACTGAAAAAAGCCTACACGCATCGATACCCTTTCCTTCATACAATCCATACTAATATAATGCGAAAGTAACTCTGTCTGTCTGTTACCTTTTCATGCTTAAACCGCTGAACCGATTGAGATGAAATTTGGTATAGAGATACTTTGAATTCCGGGGCCTTCCCAAAGAGTCCTTACTAAAGATAGTTTTATCTGGAAATTCATCACCTAAGGAGGTGAAAAGGGGGGATAAAGTTACGATATAAACGAGTTCCGCGCGGACGAAGTCGCAGGCAAAAGCTAGTATATATATATATATATATATATATATATATACACACACATATTTATATATTTTTTGTCTTACCCTTTTCCTTATTTTCCTCGCTATAGTGAGGTGAAAAGTTTTGAGTTATACACGGGTGAAAAGTTATTTTACGTCTCGTGTGTTGAAACACTTGCTACGCTCAGGATTCTATTTTTGAACCACTCGCTTCGCTCCTGGTCAATCATAAATTCCTTTCGCTGGCTCGTGTTTCAAACGAACACTCGCAGGTAAAATACAACTTTCCCCCCTTGTATAACAAATAACTATTTCCTCACTGCCTCGGAAAGCCGTCTTTTATCCTCCACCACCTCCTCCCAATCCTCAGCAGGTATATCTCAGGCTTTGAGATGACGTTTTAATACGTCCTTGTAGCGCAGAAACTGCCCCCCACGATTACGGGCTCGGCAGCCCCCCACAGTAAAAAAACAACAAATAATCGTAACAATGGTATTATTAGAGGTTAGGGTTAACTAGTGTCCCTTAGAGCGGAAATAGGCACCCCGCGAAGGTGACGTCGACACGCTGGCGGTTAGGTTAGGTTTGGTTCCCCCGGGGCGCTATGTCGGGTAACCTCCTCGAGTGTCTGGACTCTGCCGATTCCTCTTGATTCGGTTGATCTGCAGGAATGGGTAGTGTGTCTATTTATTTAGAGATAGGCTCGTTATTCTGAGTAGAAATAACATAAAAATCCAAAATCTAAAACAAAAGTTCGGGGTAAGTACCTAAATTCAAGTTTATATAGTTGTGTATCTGACATGTAATATTTATATAATAATGAGAATTAATTAATTAATTAATTAATATTAGTAATTATATTGAATATTATCTGCTTTTTTATATAGATATACGGGATTCCATTTGGGCTTGAGTTTGTCATGCAGGCGTATGAAGAGTACACAGCCGAAAAACGCTCTGAAGAGTGGAGTGGAGTGAACCTCACTGAAGTTTGGAGTAAAATTATTGATGTTGTCTTTAATGCTATCCATAGAAGCACATTGCAAGTGGACAGACAGTGAATGATGAAGATGATAGATCCCACTAGAACAACTTAGTGTAGACAAAATTACGCGTGGTGCATTTGTAATGTAGACCCTGCAATATAATGAGAATAAATGAATATGAGTATGAGTATAAATGCCCATTTTGTAACTGAAAAAGCGCGTATAATAAAACTAACCAAAAAGGTATCGCTATCATCAGCCTCCGTTAGAAACATAAACGGATGTGTCAATGCCATTGTTTACCGACAGTGATAAATTGAGCACGGAACTCTTATTTCGGTTTGACCTCCCTGTCATGCGGACTTTTTTCAAGTCTCCTGTGAATTTCCATACAGGGTATAGTCTACGAAATAAGCTTAATCTGTATTTGCATTTATATAGTTTTTTCACGCGACCACTGTTTTAAATATTAAATGGAAGCAGTTAAACAGATCGCGTTTCTAGTTATGATAATGCAATGCGACCGTTTTAAAAAAATATTTTTTCTTTATCATTCCTGACTTAACTTTAACTTGGTTCTGTTGACCGGTAGATAGGTCTCCGATTACGTCACTATCATGTTATTTACAAATTCTTTGGCGATTATTATTTTGCGATTGCATTATGTTTGTACTGCACCAAGCACTCCAACGTCCATAAAAACAATTGAAGGGTTCTGTATTGCTTCCGTTTAACATAAATAATGGCAGAAAACTAAAATGGCTGGTGCATGTAGGTCTGCTGGCAACGGGCGGCGATAGAGCCTCGCCGGTGCCAAATTGCCCCGTTCGCTTATCATCGGGATTACGTCTCGCCCATGTGCAGGATACAATGTTTATAATTACGATGTTTTACATTTTTCGGTAAAACATATTTGTATTAATGGTTCCCGGTCAAATGAAGTCAATTCCAAAGATCGGTTGCTTGAAATCTTCGGTAATCGTAAGTTACTTACGTACCGTATCAGATATTTGAGTATTACATTGTTATGCATCCTACTACTCTCTACTCGTAGTAATACTATCTATAGATACCTATATAATAGTACATTATGATACAAGTGTGCTATGTTGGTCATTACACTCGAGTCGGAAGGCGAAGGCTTAATGGAGACGAGAAGTGTAATGACCAATGCTCACGTGTTTCATACAACGTTTTTCAACACATTTGCGAGGAAAAAAAAAAAAAAATGAAAATGTTCAAAGATATGTAATGAAAAGGCACTAGTGCGATAATGTAATGTAAAAGTCACGGCATGGGTAATATTCTGCATTATTTTGCTAATATTTAAAAAGATATGTAATGAAAAGGCACTAGTGCGATAATGCAATGTAAAAGGCACGGCATGGGTAATATTCTGCATTATCAGTGTAAATACGCTGTAAGAAGACCTACTTTACGAGCAGGTGTGTTGAAAAATAAGTAGATGTATATAATAGTTCAACGGCCTGTCGCAAAGACCAATTTAAAAATGATGCGCTATAGTGCAATATGGTGTTGCAGTACGAGTATTACTAACGAACGATATTGCAAAACCAGTATTGTATTAAATATTTTTCTTATTTTTTTACAATCTATGGCTCTTCCAGACCGGGGCACTTTAATAGGCCTGGTGGCTTGGAAATAATTGATGTACTCGCTCGGTTTGCACTACAAATTGATTTTTGTTTCGAACATGTTTTTTTTTTATTGAACAATATATGTAGGTATGTGGAATAGTAGGCAGGTACAACCCGATGTTGAGACTTTTTTCAAGTTATAATAAAAATAAACAAATAGCTGTAAGAATAAAGGCACTATTTCATTTAGTGATAATTACTGTTTTTCCGAAATTAGCCCAAATAAATTTGACATTTAACCTCAGATTAAGTTCTTATACCTGTTTGGTTGAATCCAGCCTTAGGAAACTAAGATTTAAAATAGTCGGATACCACGACGAATATCATCTCTCCATATACGTATACGTACCTACATAAAATGCATGCTCTTCGAAATGTAGAAGCAGGAATCCAGCGCTCGCTTTGACGAAGTGAACTCAGTACGTACTCTTCCTGCCAAGTCACACATAATCGTACCTACCACCGCACTTGCTTTACGAATAAAATCCTGCGCGGCCTTTGCCATACGAACCCTACTACTCTTTTGTGCAAGAAACTCCTTAGAATTTACATGAATGTATGTAGTTTTCCGGCAACATTGGTCGGGTTTTCGGCACTTATGCATTTCAACTGGGCTAATTGTTTCTACGTCAAAAGTTTCGACATAAGATGGGGTTTGTGTATTGTACCAATGCGTTTGTCGATTAAGCGCAGCGGGGTCCCTAAAGGTAAACCCTACTTTTTACCCAATTGCCGAAGGAGAGGAGGGTTATGTTTTTCGAGCATATGTATGTAATGTATGTATGTATGTACCTATGTAAGGATGTATGTATGTGTGTATGTCTTATTCTTTGACACGACCTGCGGCCTGCGGTTTGACGGATTTCGACATATGAGGTGTCATTGGATTCCTCATAGTGACATAAGCAAAAAAGCAGTTGGGTTTTTCGAAAAACCTTTTGATTTCACTTGTTAAATGAATAGTAGATTATGTGACTGTACATAATGAAGGACATTAAACACGAGTGTCTTAATGCCTAATTATGTACAGTTACATAGCCATAGTATACAAGGAGCCGCATATTATGACCGGATTGACCGGCATCGCGGCGTTGTTTTCTGGCAGCTGTCATAGTTTTTTTTAATTCGGTGACAAACTAGAGTCGGATCAAGTTTGATATGATAGTTATCATATCGTTCGACATCTTACTTACATGCGACATTTGTCAAATTTGTATGCAAATTGACAATTCATTTCGAACTAAACGTCATCTGGATTGATATTAGAATAGAGGTCAAATCAAATTTCTTTGATTTCAGAGATGTTCGAAATTTGAATGAAATAATACTATCAAAATCGATGTTATTATTTAGCAATAATAACATTTTCACAGATAAGAAATTTGTTTTAACAAAACAGTCTATTATGGTGGTCAATAATGTGCGGTTCTTGAACGCATCATGGCGGGTATGCAATTTATATTACTGTATGCCCCGCTCGCAGCAAAAAGGTCACTCAGGCAGGCCTTACACTATTGACCATAGCCGCTAAATCGAAAATCCGTTGAACTGATTTAAATGAAATTTGGCATGGAGATAGTTTGAGACCCTGAGGTCAAAAGTAGATAGACTTTATCCCGGAAATCATCCCTCCCTCAATGAGTGAAAAGGGAACTGGTAATGTCTATGGGGGTGCGATAGTTGATCCGAGTATGATAACGAGTAGGTATACGCAGACAACGTCGCGGACAAAAATTTTTAGGTATTTAGGTATGCTACATGTTATCCCGCGCCTTAGGGTATGGCTTTGGCTAGGTTATCTAGTAAATGGGCGTTAAAAAAAGCACACCACATTTTTTTTTCAATTTCAATTTTAATTACTTACAGATGATCCTCAAACAAGAACAAGTGTCCCAAATATTCCATTCCAGATCTTTATATTTTTGTATGACGTCTTTTTTTTTATTTCGGTCGTGACGCAATGGAAGAAAACATTATTGTAGTAAAATCTGGGACAACGTTTTTCTTACATAAGGATCGATAGTATCCGCAATTGCGAGTAAGAAGAACCCAAAAAAATTAAATTCTGAAAAAAAAAATCAAGTAAGTACCTACCTACACTTTCTTTGAAATACACTCAAATACATATAAAAGCAATTGAGAAATCGTGAGCGGGTTTCTTATCGAACGAGCGAGCGAAGCGGACGAAGTTCTATGCTTCAGCTTGGGCCGAAAATCGTTCGAATGTCCGGTGTCCGTCTGTCACGATGTCCGCCTGTCACGCCATCCGGCTGTTCTCCTTTACAGGTCGCATTTCTCAACCGATTCTCGTGAAATTTTGTGAGCAGGTTTATTAATTATATGGTTTTTTTTTGTTGAGGTGTAGAGGGAAATACTTAATGGAACACAATTTTTGACTTCGTAACTTTGTTTGGACTAGTTAGGAAATCAACATATCAAAAGTCCTTGCCCGTGGCCCTTGAGGGGTGGTTTGAAGGTCCCAGTTTTTGGTTTTACGCGTATGCTATGCGTATTAGCGACATGGCTACTTTTCTCGGGGACAGTTTCTAGTTATATCAGAGATCAAAAAGACTACTTTTACTAAATTAAAGCTGATTAAATTTGCTACAAGTTTTATTGTATCAAGTTTTTCGATATCTTGTATAGTTTTCGAGATATCTGCACTTGAAAGTCTGTAATTTTGGAAAACAAAAACTGCCTTCTTCGTCTTTGACAGCTATAATTCTTCATCAACCTCAAGCACGAAAGTAGCAGAACATCAAAGGCGCTTTCTATCAGCAAGTTTGTTAACTAACTAGTCCAAACAAAGATACAAAGGCAAAAATTGTGTTCCAAGCATTTCCCTCTATACCTTCTCGTTTCCTGACCTACTAGTATTTAGTATTTTCCATTAACGTGCATTTCATTAATAAGGAAAACACGGGTCCCCATTATTTATAACTAGCGATCCGCCCCGGCTTCGCACGGGTTTATATGTATTATACAGTCGCCATCACATACATCGGAGCAAACAAGCACGTCACAAACATCGGAACACACCTCTATTTTCAAGGCATTAGGGTGCATGTGCCGATATTTTTGAACACCTATAGTGTACCTATGTATGTGATGGCGACTGTACATATAAACCTTCCTCTTGAATCACTCTATCTATTATATTATTCGCAAAACGTCCTTTTCGCAAAATGACCCGTTCGCAACATGTCCCTTTCGCAAAATGTTATTGCGTATGCGTTATTGGCCATCTTTTATCCCTTGAGAAGACTCCTAGTCTCTACTTAAACAAGCTTTTTCCAGACATAAGGGACCATTTGCAGAAAAAACGTTTTGTGAACGGGACGTAATTTTGGTGCAGGGACGTTTTGCGAGTGGGACGTTATGCGCCCAAACCGTTTGTATGTAATGGTTAATCCACGAAACCGCTCCTTCGATGTAAAAAAAATATTTTACCTGTATATAGAATGGACTTTCTGGATGGTGATTTTATCCCACGGGCTTACCTGCGTCCTTTGCAATACGCGTGCAGGTAGTTCTTTATATTCAGAGTGTTTTCTACAACTAAGCATCAAACTGTGTATTTTTTACGTTATTTGCGCCTGACTGTATCGAGTTTTTTCCAACAAGCTTTTGTAATTGACAGCACCCAGAGTTGGTCCCTGAAGGGCATGTAACATATCGTTGGAAATATTTCTCCGGGCTGTGTTGTGCCGTCACTTCCGGCCTCGTCCCCACCGGAACCGGAAAAAGCGATAAATCATCCGCCATTGTCGCCAGCGCCCAATTGACATTGATTTTTCTATGTGCGTGTTGGTTTTGTTTGATTGTTCTGTATTGTATTAGGGTAGTTGATTTGGGCAAATTTATTACTTAATCTACTGAATAAATCATACATTTCGTTACTATTTATCACAGTTTGTTCGCCCATTTGTTATGATAAAAATATTATTTATGTAGAGGATGATGGATATAGGTAAAATGAAACTAAATTGTTGATTATTGTAAAAATTGTGATATATATTTTCTTTGTTAAACTATGAATATTTTAACTGTACAAAATACGAAGGATGTCTAATTTACACTTTCATTCAATATAATTAACGAAATAATAAGATTTATAAAACATTATTCAATGGCCGGCGACGATCTATCATTCGTGAGCGTCTTCCTTAACTTCACTGTCGCGAATTGTTGGGGCCTGCACAAAAAGTATGCCTTACTAATAACTCTAAAATTATGGTAAAATCTCTCACCTAATCTCGTTTACTTGGTTACATAAAACATACGATAACATATATATTAATTTGTATACTAATATGGCCTTAAGTAATTGTGAGAAATCTATAATCGTTTTACAAGTTGATACACAGAGAATATACTTGTCTACATACTAAAAATACGTCAACATACAACTTAAGAGCGTTAAAATGAAACAAAAACACAACAAAAACCTGTAAACCTGTAGGTCTATTTGTAGACCCCTGTTTCACGGCCCCACAGGTCATACCAGGGGCCGAAGGTATGACCGTCTTCAGGCAAATCGTTTCCTTCTACCGATCTTTTGAGCAATTTGGTTCGGGGCAGCAACTGCGGTCTCTGTTGCTTCAGCGCCTCGTTAAACTTCTGGTCATCAGATTCACTGTATGGTGCCTCGGTTCGTCTATCCATTAACCGCCTGGCCTCTAGTCTCGCTTCTTCCTGGCGTATTTTTGTTTTCTCTGCTTTTTTAGAGTCTGTCTCGTAATCGTATCGTGAGATACGTCTCTCTTGGTCACTGAAATATGATATGTTTGACTCGTAATATCTGTCATCTCTGCGTCCGTTGTACTGTAGTGAGCTATCGTCGTAGCTTCTTTGAGACCTGTTTTTACTCCTCGGGTCCCGGTTGTCTCTTGGATTTGTAAAGTCCTTTCGTCCTGGACGCCTGTCTAATGAATAATCAATTCTGGGCTCTCTGCTTTCATAAGGTCTCATATCTTTCTTTGTGGACCTGATTTCCGCCTGTGGGTATTCTTTTTTACTGTGGTGCCCATTATCGAAAGTCTGCTGTTGTCTATTTTTTTCCTCCTTACTAGAACGTTTTTTATTATATTTCAGTGTCCCTTCATCACGTCCATTATACAAATTTTCATTTCTTATATCGTTATTATTGCGTTCTGTGGGAATGCCGTACCTGTCAGTATGTTGTTCGTTGTCTTTATATTTTAACGTCTCGGAAGATGCCGAAAATGTTTTGATTTCTTTGGAATTGTCTTTGAATGTTTTGAATTCCATGGTTTTAGGAGGGGAGTGTTCGTGTGACGATCGTTTAGCTTTATCAGAAGACAACGTTGCGCGAACATGAGGTTTAATAGGGGTAACTTCTATTTCTTCAAATTCTGGCATGTACGCGTTTTCTTTCCTTTTCTTGGTGTCATCTTCCATAGCTTGTGCCTGCCTATGTTTATCAAGTTCTTGTTGCTTTCTAGATGTCATATGATCATCTACTATGATGCAATCATAAGGATCAGTACTAGAAGCCACGGAATTTACATCAGAACCACTGTCATTGTCGTATCTCTGTAGTATTTCACGCCGTTTCACAGTTTTCATTACAAAACCTTCCCCATTCTCGTCGTCGTAGAAACTATTCTCAAAATTAGTTTTGATAGTGCTGGTATTTGTTAAATCTGAATGTCGGGACTCATTACGAGGTACAACTTCGGCAATTTTTTCTTCAGTTATAACTTTTTCAGACGATGTTTTTTTATTCAGTGCCTGATTTTGGTGATATATTTCACTCTTTCTGATTTTTTCCACACGGTCTTCATTTTCTATTGAGCCCAAACTTTTCGCTTGACGTATGCCATTGGTAACTTTTAAGTCTTTCCTATCAATGGTTTCTTTTGGTCGTGACTGACCATTTTCAATTGGTGGTGTCTTTTCTGGACTTGCCTGCTTCCTTGCATCTGGAATCTCTGGAGCAGGTCTTAGGTCCTTCTTAATTTTAACAAAAAGCTTTTTCTTGTATTCTGGTACAGTATCGACAATATCTCGATGCTGCCATAGTGACATTCCTTCCATTATTTCTTCATTCGTCGTTCGGCCAAATTTCCAAAATGACTTGGTTCGTTTTACTTTCTGTGAATCTTTATCCATTTCCAGCATATTTCGCAGCATCAGTTGCTGGTCATCCGTCAAGTAACCATTGACATTGCTTGGTTTAGGTCCTCGTTTTAAACTTTGGGTTTTGAGCAAATAAGCTTTATGATCGTTCGTATGTTGAGCAGATTTACTACGGGACAGAGAAGAACAAAATGAAATTAAACAAGCACTACTATGAAAAAATAAGCAACAAAAAGGTCAAGCAACATTCTAAATACTTCAAACGTATGTCTTGTGATACTATGATACACATACCTGATAGGTACTCGCAAACGCTGAGCTTCTTCGTCGCTGTAATCTACATCTGGCTGAGGTGGGGGCTCGTTGGAGAAACCGGAGTCGTTGGAGCTATGCAGTGAAACGTTGCCAACTGCTCCTACCGCGGACACTGCGGTTTTTGCTGGGCCAGTTTTGTTCTGAGCCATCTGTGAAATAAAAATTCGTTAACTCTTTATTTGATTTTGTCTATTGTACACTATTAAATAAAAAATCTACGCGAATTGTTTACTTCTTTGAAGATTTTGTTTTATCGAATAATAACTGGTAACTTAATCTATGAGTAATTGGTATTAAATTATTTCTTATTACTTTTAGCTGATAAAATAAAGCCAAAATGCCTAAAGGATACCCCCCCCCAGAAATGACAGAATTATTTGACTCTAAATTCATAGCTAAGGCGACTCCCTTCCGCCAGGAAGGCCGTGTTGCTTGAAGGCGAAAAGTAACCTAAAACGACGGGCATATCTGAAGAATATAATGAAAGTAAATAAAGCGAAAGAGGTTTCTCAGGATCGTGGCAAGCGAAAATCCCTGATCTCTGCCTAACCATCCCAAAAAGGCATGAGTATATATTATAATTTCAGTTAAGTACCTGGGAACGCATGGGTAGCGTCTGCGGTCCGAAAGTCCTAGTCTCAATAACAGCATGGGTGGTGAAGCTGGCCGCAGAGGTGGAACTCTTAATGGCGCTGGTGGCTACTGCGGCGGGGGTCGATGAGTGGAACGTAGCACTCGCTGATGAGCTCAGAGCACTTGGCGATGGAGCAGGTAAGGTCGGTGGCAGGCCGGGAGAGCCATTGCCAAGGCGACCCTGATTGAGAAAATAAAAATAGAATAAATATTTGTATATGTCACTGGTGGGATTTGAACAGGTGGGCCCGGCCACTAGTACAAAAAAATTAGTCTCTCCTCCAGAGTTCTCATTATACATATCAGCAGTAGACTCATAAATGTATTGAATTAATAATATTTTTATCTACCATGAGGCTGTGTCAAAAGTAATGGTGTGTCGATAAATCTTCAAATCAGAAAAGGATCGGCTACTATGTGTCTCTTTTGTATGGACTACTTTGGAGTTGCAAGCGTTCATGCGCTAGTTTACCACATTTACGTGACGCCTATAGGTGAAACTTACTGCCCCTTGTTGCCATGGTTACGTCTCCTGGGTCACGTTTTAAAACTGCAATTTCATTGGTTCAATGGGGATGTTATAACTTGTAATCTTCTAAGCATGTAGGTAGAAGTTTTCTAAGAAACCCTGTCACTGTCTTCTAATACGGGGCACACTAACAACAAGAAACACGCGATTGAACCAAATACCTTGTTAACATGGTGAGCAGTGACGGTGTCTCCGAACATGCGTGTTGGCGGGTGTACGTGCGGCGTTGTGGCGCCTGATGTCGTGTGTGAGACCGGCGCGGGCGGCGGCGCCTCGCTGGGAGTCTGAGCGCAGCCCCAGCGAGCCGGAGAGCTGCTGGGGGAAACACGACTTTATGGATTATGACTTAAGATAAATTATACGGGGTGCCGCGTTTGGGGTCTGAGTGCAGCTTCAGCACTGCTTCAGGTAGCATCTTTACAGATCAATAGCTGCCCGCGCGGCTCCATATTCAGCGAATAAATTAACATTAATTTATTCATTCCGTCCGCAATTGGAAAGAACGCAGGAAAAATACAGCCTATGTCCATCCAAAAAGTACTAACTATATACAGAAGTGAAATAAATTTTGATATCCGATAAGTGGTACCGGAGATTAATTAAACAAACAAACTTACAATGTTACAGCGTTTTCCTGTCTATAATGCTAGCATAGCTGACTGAGATGAACATTATGATCATTAGCGGCTGTGAGAGAGGGAGACAGCGGGTTTGCGGCTAAGTTTATCACTGAATAGTTACGAGAAAGATCATAAGGCACAATTCAAATGTACCTATTTAGGTACATAATTTGATATAATAAGCGCTGCCTAGATTCGGTAACGTGACAGAGAACACTGCGTATGTACTATCATGATATCACTAGCATCATGGTGCAATAATTTGCTTGGAAGGCTGTTTGCGATGGCACATAATATTGTAATATTTATATCATTGATACATTCGTTATAGGAAACAAATATGCATATATCTCTTAGTTCACACTTCATTACCGTAAGATCTTTATTAATAGCCAATTGAAGTTTGACACGTAAAAATCCCCGGAGGCCATTTGCAAAATAAATATTTAGATCACTGAAGAGTAATACTGACTCACCTAACATCATCGGGTATAGGCTCAGTGTACGCAAGCGGGAACCAGCCAGCATGATGCGTGCGCATATTTTCACCGTACTGCCAGCCCTTGGTCCGCTCGCCCAGCAGCGCCAGCACATCTCCCTGCTGGAAGCTGAGCTGGTTGTCGCCAGCGGCCGAGTACGCGTACAGTGCTCGCGCCAGCGGCGGGTCACGGGTCGTGCAGGTTGGAGGGGCCAGCGATGATGGACGCGTTGCTGGACGAGAATCGATGTCTGCAATTGAAAATTAGGGTTTCATGTTTTAATTACCTCCTTTAAACTTATTAAAATGGGGTATCCTGAGCGGCTCAGATGCCCGGTGTATGTGCGGGACGACCCCTCGAACTATGGCGCATATGCTGTCTTATCCGGCGTGCCCGTACACATGCCAATTGCCAATACCAAGGAAATAGGAAACCATCGACACGAGAAGAAGAAGAAGATTACCTCCTTGAGTACCTCTTTGAGGATTCTCGACGTTTCGGATGTGTCACACACAACATCCTTGGATTCCTTGGTCACGAGATGAGTGACTGACTGACTTTTAAAGATGTTAAATAAATAGGTTAATTATAAGCGAATAAGTCCCGTTCAGTAAAAATAGTTTTGTAAAAGTTTCACAGGGTGCGGTTTCAGAGGAATTCCATCGCATGAGAAAATGATCTCCTAGTTAAGATCTTTTTGCGGAAAAAAGATTTTTTAAATCTTTAAAGTTATTAAAAAGGGTCGATATCGCTCGTGTGACTTTCTGGAAATGAAAGCTTCCATAGGCTAATGTGATTGATAACACCAGCTCCAACATCAACCATAGTCCACTAATAGTCACGATTAAAGGACCAAGGGTTGGGTCTTGCACCCAAGAATCCTCTGGTTGCAGGGAGGGTTCATGTGAAGTCAGTGTATTTACGTATTAGTTTCATGAATAATTAATAATAAATGCCGAAACATTCGAGCACTCACCTTGATCCTGATGTAAGCTCGCTTGCAGATTGAAGTCAGATTTAGCCCTGGATAGACCTTGGGCGGGTGAACCCAAGTCTCCAATAGACCTCACGTCGAGGCACGAGGCATCGACAGACCTAGTTTTCCTCAACGCGGACCCAACAGAAGCGCGATCGTCGTCATCCCCCGCGCGAGGACTGGCGTATACCTCCTCTTCAGCCCAGAATGAGACTTGCTGTGTAAGAAATAAAGTTCAATTTACAGAAGCTATTCGAGGGTTTCCCCTTACTTTAGTATGTCGTGGAGCGCATCGGGCTATTAAAAGGATATTATGGCACTAGCTTTTGCCCGCGACTTCGTCCGCGTAGAACTTGTTTATATCGTAGCTCAATACAAACTTTCACCCTCCATCTCCCTTTTAGGGGTAGGTTTCCGATATAAAAACTATCCTATGTCCTTCCCCGAGACTCAAACTATTTTTATCATCATCATAATATCAGCCGAAAGACGTCCACTGCTGGACATAGGCCTCCCCAAAAGAGTTCCAAAGTGACCAATCCTGCACCACCCGCATCCAGCGGCCTCCCGAGACCTTTACCAGGTCATCAGTCCACCTAGTGGGGGGCCTACCAACGCCGCACCTACTAAATACCTCTATACAACATTTTATCTAAATGGGTTGTATAGTAGCTCCATACAAATATGCACCCCCCATTTCACCCCCTTAAGAGATCATTTCCGGGATAAAAACTATCCTCTGTCCTTTTCCGGAACTCAAACTATCTGTAAACCAAATTTCATCTAAATGGGTCACTCAAATCCAAATTTTCAACCCTTAGGGGAGGATTTTCGGGATAAAACTATCCTATGTCCTTCCCCAGGACTTCCAACTATCGCTATACCGTAAATGGGTTCCATCCAAATTTTCACCCCCTTTTCACCCCCTTAGGGGATGATCTGCGGAATAAAAACTTTTCCTTTCCCAGGACTCGAACTATCTCTTAACCAGATTTCATCTGAATGAGTTCCATCCATATCTTCACCCTCATTTCATCCTCTCAGGCGATGATTTTCGTTACAAAAACTATGCGTCTTCCTTTCCCGGAACTCCAACTATCTCTATACCGAATTTCACCTAAATGGGTTCTATACTAATTTTCACCCCTCATTTCACCCCCTCAGGAGATGATTTTTCAGGATAAAAACTATGAATTGTCCTTCCCTGGGACTCCCACTATCTCTATACCAAATTTCACTTTAATGGATTTTATCCAAATTTTCACCCTCTATTTCATCCCTTTAGTTTAGGGGATGATTATCGGGATTGAACATATCCGTTGTCATTCTCCGGGACTCAAGTTAACTCTAAACCAAATTTCATCTAAATGGGTTCCATCCAAATTTCACCCCTCATTTCACCTTCTTAGATGATTTTCGGGATTAAAACTATACATTGTCCTTCCCCTATATATTCCCCTATAATTTTCGGGATAAAAACTATCCGTTGTCATTCTCCGGGACTCAATCTATCTCTATACCAAATTTCATCTAAATGGGCTACATCCAAATTTTTACCACCATTTCACCCCCTTATGATGATTTCTGGAATAGAAACCTCAAACTATCTTTCAACCAAATTTTATCAAAATGTGTCACAAACAAATTTCCAACCCCAATTACACCCCCGTAGGGGATGATTTTCGGGATAAAACTATCCTATGTCCTTCCCCAGGACTCCAACTATCGCTATACCGTAAATGGGTTCAATCCAAATTTTGATCCACCATTTCTCACCCCCTTAGGGGATGATTTCCTCCTTTCATGTGTTCCGGAATAGAAATTATTCTATGTCTTTTCCTAGGAATCTACCTCTCTCTATACCAAGTTTTATCTAAATGGGTTCTTTCCAAATCTTCAACCCTCATTTCACCACCTCAGGAAATGATTTTTCGGGATAAAAACTATGTATTGTCCTTCCCTGGGAGTCCTGGGGCTCCTTCTATCACTTTACCAAATTTCATCTAAATGGGTCTTATCCAAATTTTCACCCCCTATTTCATCCCTGAGGGGATGACTTTCGGGATTAAAACTATCCAGTGTCATACTCCGGGACTCAAACTATCTTTATACCAAATTTCATCTAAATGGGTTACATCTAAATTTTCACGCCATTAGGGGATGCTTTCTGGAATTTTAAACTATCATATGTCCTTTCCCAGGAATCAAACTATCTTTAAACCAAATTTCATCAAAATGGGTCACAAACAAATTTTCACCCCCAATTACACCCCCTTAGGGCATCCCATAGGGGGTTTAATTGGGGGTATAATTTCCAGGATAAAACTATCTTATGTCCTTCCCCAATACTCCAACTCGCTATACCGTAAATGGGTTCTATCCAAATTTTCACCCCTCATTTCACCCCCTCAGGAGATGATTTTTCAGGATAAAAACTATGCATCTGCAATTTTCCTTGGGACTCCTTCTATCCCTTTACCAAATTTTAACTAAATGGGATTTATCCACATTTTTATCCCTATTTCATCCCTTTGGGGGATGATTTTCGGGATTCAAATTATCCATTGTCATTCTCCGGGACTCAAACTATATCTATACCAAATTTGATCTAAACGGAGTCCATCCAAAATGTCACCCCCCATTTCACCCCCTCAGGGAAAGATTTCCGGAATAAAAATTATCCAATGTCCTTCCCCAGAACTTAAACTACCTCTAAACCAAATTTCATCAAAATGGGTTATATCAAATTTTTCACCCCCCCATTTTACCCCCTAAAAGGAAGATTTTCGGAATGAAACCTATCCTATAACCTTCTCCGGGACTTAAACTAATCATACAATAAATTTCATCCAAATCGGTGCAGCGGTTTAAGTAGCTCCATACAAATTTCCACCCCCCATTTCATCCCCTTAGGGGTTGATTTCCAGTATAAAAACTACCCTAAGTCCTTCCCCTGGACTCAAACTATCTCGATACCAAATTTCATCTTTATCGGTTCAGCCGTTTTCACGTGATGCGCGGTCACATAAACAGACAAACAGATAAACAGATAAACAGACAAACAGACAAACAGACAAAAATTCTAAAAACTGTTGGAACGTGTTCTGTTATCGATTCTAAGTATCCCTAGCCAATTTTTTTTCGAATATCTTCCATGTACAGACTTTCGACCCTCTTCAGCTTTATTATATGTATAGATAAAGCTATCACTTTAAAATACAATAATGTTCCAGAACACATTGGAAAACAACCCTATTAAAATTTTATGCTCTTATCCCACGCTTTTCTTCGAATATTTATCTTGAATACAAAGATATAATAAATGGGAATATGTTTGCCTTTTGCAGATTATGTGGGTCATATGAGTTTTAAATGGGCGATTCGGGATATAATAGCCCATGACAGAAGTTTACAGCAGCAGATTTTGCGTTTCCTTTGGACAATAATGCATGTTTCTCCCAGAATCCCGTATAAAGTGAGCCAACAAGAACTAACCCTCATCCTGCTCACAAACATGGCCTCCACATTGGGTGGCAGGTACTCCCTGGTCCGGGATACTTCAAGCCATTCATCCAAGCCGGTGTTGTAGGAGGCGGCGCCCGAGGAATGGTAGGCCAGCCAGTGTTTCGCGAGGGAACATTGTCGCTCCAGAACGAAACCGTAACGCCGCCGCTCTTGGGTCATTGCCTGAGAATGACACATTTTACTTAGTTGGGGTGAGAAGAAAAATATTCCAAAGTTACTGCAATACTGACGCCAACTCAAGGGCGTAAGTATTCGAAATTAGGTAAGGTGCCTAAGGTCGCATTTACAGACTCGCGCGCATTTGCCAGGAAGCATGGATGTGTGTGAAAAATTATTGAGTACATAAATCATACCAAGTTAACACTTACATTTTTCAAGCTTTGCTCGCAAAACGCATCCAATTTGGTTTTCTCTTCCTCCAAAATTTGCATGTTCTGAAAAACAACCAGAGGGGTAATCACGTAACGATCCGAACGCGCGTTAGGACAATCCAACTGTCATTTTTCCATATAAAATTGACATTTAGATCTACCTAACGTTCGTACAGTGCGTTACGTGATCGACCAGCAGAAACTCGTTAATTTAATCGTATCAAGAATCGAAACGTAATTAATTGGCTTTATACAAAATTAAACCGTGGACGAAAAAACTTAGTCCAACTTTTTTCTCGTCGATAAAATTCGAAATCGCAAAAACCAATTTCAGCGAATCGAAAACAGAAAACTTCGAAACTTAAAAGTTAAAGTTTGGGGAGTTACACCATAGAGCATTAAACGAGGATAGAGTTTTGGTAGGAGAAGCGTCTTTAAAATATTATTTGCTAAGTATTTATTTTAAGCATACATTCGGATTCTTCTTTTTAATGCATCTACAAAGGGCTCATACGGAACCCTATTGCATGCCATGTCTGTGTTATAGGGTTTCGTATCTCTCTCTTTCAGAAATGATAGATTCAGATTAAGAGAACAAACGCTATGTTTTAGAGGTCAATTAAAACAGAATCGCGTCCATGATATACCTACTTATAACATTAATGGTCAGCGCACAATAATTTTTCATACTATAGGATTAAATTATCCAATTTATATTATAACATACACATACACAATATACACATACATACCTTCATTTCTTTGTCCATAGCAGAGCCAACCTTGGTAACATTTGTCTTTTTCTTCCGGTGTTTCTTTATCGTAGCGGCAGCCTTGCTATAACTCTCAGACCTCAGTTTGTGTTGTTGTAGGAACCGCTTCTGTTCAGACTGTAGGATAATGGATCCAATTGTAATAACAGTAAATAACAGTGTCAAATATATCTGGGACCAAAATGCTCAAGGACATCTGTGGGCAATCTAGAGATAACTAAAGGGGTTCTGATTTTTAACCGACTTCAAAAAAGGAGGAGGTTATATGTTCCACTGCATGTATTTTTAAGGTTCCATAGCCAAATGGCAAAAAACGGAACCCTTATAGATTCGTCATGTCTGTCTGTCTGTCTGTCCGTCCGTATGTCACAGCCACTTTTTTCCGAAACTATAAGAGCTATACTGTTGAAACTTGGTAAGTAGATGTATTCTGTGAACCGCACAAAAATCGAAAAAAACAGAACACATACCTACACAGAACTGAAACTCATTTTTTTTATCAAACCCGTACGTGTGGGGTATCTATGGATAGGTCTTCAAAAATGACATTAAGGTTTCTAATATCATTTTTTTCTAAACTGAATAGTTTACGCGGGAGACACTTCCAAAGTGGTAAAATGTGTGTCGTCCCCCCCCCTGTAACTTTTAAAATAAGAGAATGATAAAACAAAAAAAATATATGCTGTACATTACCATGCAAAATTCCACCGAAAATTGGTTTGAACGAGATCTAGTAAGTAGTTTTTTTTTGATACGTCATAAATCGTAAACCGAGTCCGACTCGCACTTGGCCGCTTTTTTTAATATATTTTTTTATGTATGTTCGGTGATTTCTTCATCAATTGTGGACCGATTGCCAAAATTCTATTTTTAATCGAAAGAGTATACTCCTGTGGTGGTCTCAGTGTCTCCAAATCAGGATCTGATGATGGGATCACAGGGAAATTGACAGCAACCCTCAAATTTTATAGGCACGCATGTAGTAATTTCGGTATGTTCTATTATAATAATAACTCGTGTATTTACCCTCGCAATTTTGGTGACGTGGAACTGATAATGAAGACAATAGATGCCTTATGGAACTCCTCAAAGATGTAAAGTACGTCAAAGATTCTGACATGATTGCGTTGAAGTAGCAACTAATGAAGTGTTAATTCTGAGATCCTGGAGGGATCGACGGAACTCCTTAAATATTATTAGCCCATAGAGAGCGACTTGGGTTTTTTTCTGTGATAATCAACGCATTTGGTCTCGGAGAGCAGTTAATGTAGTAAATTGGAAAGGAAATGTGGAAATTTTCATGTAGGTACCTATGTGGCTTGGCGAAGTACTGAATTGAAGTCGGTTTAAACTTTGTTTTTATAGTAAACTATACTAAAGAAACGTTACATTTATAAACATACTTTAATTCCGTTTAATCCTAGAATTCATAAATGTATCTTCTATAATAGTTCTGTTCCCTCTCGGTAAAGTAAAAGATGTGGTGCCAAGCCCAAAATACGACAAAACAAAACATATTAACTATAGGAGACGTTTAGTTCCGGCGAAACTTTTTTAATAGAAATCCTTATCTCCCCATAAACGAGATACCTAGTCGCCTTAAATATTTGAACTCGCGGCCCTTTCTAGTAAACAATTCTTGCAAACATCGCATTGTACACGCCGCAGGGATTATTCGAGAGAGATGTATTTTATTTGTAAACCAACCTGTACTACTTTTGTATCCTTTTCCAGATTTGTCTCCAAGGGAACCAGGAGATCCACATAAAACGCCTTCAGCTGAAATAAAAACAGATGTTCCACGTTATTTGTTAAACTTTTAACAGACGTAGGAAAACATTAATTCCTTTTATAGCCCAAGCATTAGTCCCAAAGAATTGTCTAGACGTCGTCTATTAGGTTTTGGTCGAGAGACTGGGCGATTTAATACTGACGGCATAATGTTAACAAAAAGTCACTTACGATATTCATTTGCTGGTCTTGTATTTCTCGGTAAACTTCCACGACTTTCATTAAAGCGGTCCCTGTAATTGACAAAAAGTCTTTGATATAGAACCCCAATATTCTCAGAATAAAACTATTTTTAAAGAAGCCCACTTTATGAGATTCTAATTAAAATTCCGCCGTAGTCAATATCAATTCCGCTCGGATTCCATTGAATGAATGTACCGTAGTTTCATAAATCTTTACTTTTAAGATATGTGAAAAGTTTAAAGTGCCATCGGCCATCACTTTGCTAGAATTTCACTTTAAATTCAATTTCATTTTTAACGCTAAGTTTCAACTTACGAGAAGGAAAGGAAGGTCTTGAAAAACAGTTTTTTACGAATTCTGCGCAATTGGGTGCTACTGAGACCGTTGACCAGGATCTTAGGCATTGACGTTGACATTGATTAGGTCTACCTACTTTTTATACTCAATCAATATGCAGTACTCTTCAAGAGGATTATGTATACGCGAGAGATGGTATATAGCTTGTATATTACGGATTATTATGTTACCAGTTAGCAACATATCATAGTAGGTAGTTTATCTATCCAAATATCATAAACCCTCCATGATGCGTTCAAGAACCGCACATTATGACCACCATAAAAATAGACTGTTTTGTTAGAACAAATTTCTTATTTGTGAAAATGTTATTATTGCTAAATATTAACATCGATTTCGATAATATTATTTCATTCACATTTCGAACATCTCTGAAATCAAAAAAAAATGATTTGACCTCTATTCTAATATCAGTCGAGATGACGTTTAGTTCGAAATGAATTGTCAATTTGCATACAAATTTGACAAATGTCGCACGTAAGTAAGATATCGAACGATATGACAGTACGGATCCGACTCTAGTTTGTCTCTAAATTAAGAAAAAAACTATGACAGCTGCCAGAAAGCAACGCCGCGATGCCGGTCATAATTTGCGGCTCCTGAATGCATCATGGAGGCTTATGATATGTCGATAGATAAAGTAGTGTATGTAACTGTACATAATTAGGCATTAAGACACTCGTGTGATGTTATTATGAACCCACACTCGTGTTTAATGCCCTTCATTATGTACAGTCACATAAACTACTGTTGCACCTTCCATTATATGTCGCTTTTGATAGATGGACATTTTCAAAAATGAGTGTACCCAATTAGCGTGTCTAGGTAAAAATACTCGTGCCAGTTGTTTGACGACAATTAAGCATACAAATTATGTGAAAAGTAACTTGTTTATCCATATCATTTACCTATAAATTGAAAAGAATTAATTTTCATACAAACTGAATCGGCGTCACAAAACTAACATTAAAAAAAAAGTTCGCTAATTGGAAATTTTTCATAAGTAGCTGAACACCTTTGATACCTTGTCGGTCACCCGTTTGGCAACTTCGCTTAGATATCTAATGCATTAAAGCGACACGGTTTACAGGGTGTTCCCGAGAATTTCCGTTAACTTCGGCATATTGCAGAGTACATTCCCAGAAACAAATTAGCATAATTATTTCTTGAAAAAAATTTTTTTTTTTTTTAGATTTTTGTACAAATTAATTTAATGTAGCATTAACGGTTATTGTCTTATTGTACAAGGGTCTTGAAACACATGAAATAATAAATATGTAATATCGAACGAACTCACATTGTAAACCTTCTTGTAGTGTATAGGAAGGAACCTTACAAAATTTAAAAAGCTGTTATGAAGTCACATTTAAGAGCCATTTACACTCGTTAAAAAAAAACTGATTAAGTTAAACATTGAATATATTGATAACAGTAAGAGTTAAGACACTACTGTCTTGGAGAAATTAACTTTATTTGATCTAAACTATGCCCCCTTGCAATTAACGCAAATTGTCATGAACACGTTGTAGGTCCTAAGGTGTTCAGTCCCTTGTGAGGTCGTACCTATGTCTGCGCATCCTCCCCAGGTGCCCTGCTGGGCCTGTCGACCCAACTTGCCGACTGCATCCACGTACAAACGAGAGGCTGCGGCAGCTCCTGTAAAAAAAAACAATGATAAAGGCCCAAATAATACCTTCAAGGGAATGGAGGACGCAGTAGTTTTGTTTAGAATCTCTGATAAAAACATCTTCAGCGTTGGTGATTAAAAAATAATGAAGTGAAGTTATATTACACACACACACACACATACACACGTTTACGTATACGATTGTACACACATTACGTTGACATTTTGTAATTCATACCTAAATATTGTTATCTAATTGAAAAATTCAATTTCATTTGACATATTAATAGATCTATTAAGATTCTATTTTTGACATGTACAATTTTAAATTTTATTAATAAATGAGTATGTGTATTAGTATTACATAAAGAATAGTACATTACTGCAGAGGCCGTGAAGTAAAGGATTGCTGGACGAGTTTGGGGTAGACGGACACAACGAGTCCAGCAATCCCTGTTCCGGCCTAGGATTGTATAGTGCTTTTCTCAAACGATGTGAGGAAATATTAAAATTAAAATAAATACAAGGTAATCAATTAAAACAATTGTGTAATTTGCCGCCTTATTTATTTTTTAAACATGCCATTTGAACAAGCCATTCAAGCACCATGTTTAACCGCACATAAGTATAGTATCATAGATTTTGTTTATTTTTTATGTCGCAAGTACTTATGCTTACAGAGTCTAGTGGTGGTTGGCAGTATGTAATTTTTCCTTTGTCAGTTTAATATTAGTAAGCAAATTTAAAAAGTTGGAGTAGCGGACAATAAATGGTTTTATTTAGAGTTTTCATACATTACTTTACTTCTTTCTTGGATTAAGGCCAAGAAGAAATGTAGGGAGGCTTCATGTCTTCATTTTGTGATATTTTGGTATTAGGTAATGTTGTTTATTTTATGGTATAAGTATCCTTACAAGGTAAATTAAGATTACCTATTATTCAGATACAGAAAAGACGAAATGAGAAGGTAACCTAGAATAATAATTGTAAAAATATTGTGAAATCATTATCTCACATCAGACATAACTAAACAAGAATAATACAAGAAAAACGGTCGCGCGTAATATGACATAATCGTGATGAAGAATAATACGATTACATACAAAAAATATTCTTCGTACGCATAAAATTGTAATAAAACATATTACACTGAATAAAGTGAAACGCGATTACATAATAAGTTGATTTTTATAATTAAAATAACGACTACATCCACAAAACGAGCCCATAGTGATGAAACGCCTAATGTTTAATACAACAGGGTTATGTAGGCGAGAACATCTACATTGCCGAGTCGGGTTTACAACATTTAAACAGTCCGAAATAACATTTAAGTGTTATTTAGTGAAATAAATGAGTCCACCACGAACCGGCCTCACAATAAAGTAGGAACGAGCTTCGAGAGCCCATACATCGCACAATGCAGCAGTTTATGGTCGTCGGAGCGTCAGCTATAATACTCCAGATAAGCCAACGGAGACAATTTGGCACAAACTACGCCCCAGTTCTGTAGCCAAGCAAGCACGGTACACTGAGGTTTTGCATATAGATGCACCCATTTGGCTTACGGTGTATAAAATTAATTGCCTACGCTTCAATGAATACGCGTAACTTAGATGCTGAATGAAGAATGAACAGTGTCGTAATACGTATAGTCGTATATTAGATGTACAAAGACTAAAACTTTTGCGATTTTGAGGCTGGACCATAAAAGAAATGAGATTACTGTACTGTTTCTCTGTTTTTACAATTGTTGCGTATGTGAATACCTAGTCCTTCACATTTTGTAAGTCAAGCTTGAACTTTCCGAAATTCAATCTAAGTAGTTGAAAATTTTAAGTAGGTACATTGCTTAACATCAATGCAGCCTGCTAACTTTCAATGATCAGGTAACATTAAACGGGTCTTCACACTAACCATGTGGCATTACTCATTAGGTATTGATAAAATTGAATTCATCCTTAGATACTACGTCCTTGATCATTCCGTCAAATTATTAGATACTTTAATATTGCGGGTCGATTAATTTAATATCTAAATTCCCAGAATTGACTATAGCGACTACAAAGTAAATAAATAATTGATCATTATTTAAATAAGTAGGTACCACATACCACAAAAACTGGTTTAAACTAAACAAACCGCAGTTTATTGACCGCGGTCAGTGAAGTCAAATTTTATACCTTAATTTGCTTAATATTACCAAAAGAATTGATGACCGCATACGTCGAATGGGTCGTGAAACGGTACACCCTTCGAGAATCTTTAATGCGAATGCCGACCCGAAAAGGATACAAACAGGGTAAACGAACCTTTAATGTCTTAGAAGTCGCGTTAAAGTTTGGAGATAGGTAGCTCATAATAATAGTGATAACGGTATAAGAATCGGGTTAGGCTGTAATAGAGTCTTTTACATAACTGGACCGCCAAAAATGGAAATTGTGATAGAAAAGTTCTAGGAAATTCACGGAAACACGACTGGATTGGACGAGAGTCATACTGGATGTATAAAATAAATAAATAAATATTTGCGGACAATCTTACACAAATCAACCTAGTCCCAAACTAAGCAAAGCTTGTACTATGGGTACTAGACGACGATATAGATACTTAGATAGTGAAATAAATACTTAAATACATAGAAAACATCCATGACTCAGGAACAAATATTCAGTATAGACAGAAGGGCACCCATTAAAAATAAAAATAATAATCAATACACAGTATAAGCTACGGTAGCCTAGTGGTTCAGGCATGCGGCTGTCAAGCGGCGGTCGTGGGTTCGAATCCCGGCTCGTACCAATGAGTTTTTCGGAACTTATGTACGGAATTACCGTTAGCTTTTCGGTGAAGGAAAACATCGTGAGGAAACCGGTCTAATTCCAATAAGGTCTAGTTTTCCCTCTGGGTTGGAAGGTCAGATGGCAGTCGCTTTCGTAAAACTAGTGCCTAATGCCAAATCTTGGGATTAGGTGTCAAAGCGGACCCCGGGCTCCTTTAGGGGCACAACCGGGAATAATAACGCTAGGAGGATGATGAATCAATACACAGTATAAAACAGTCGCTTCCCGTTGTCTGTCTGTCCCTATGTATGCTTAGATCTTTAAAACTACGCATCGGATTTGGATGCGGTTTTTTTTTAATAGTTAGAGTGATTCAAGAGGAAGGTTTATATGTATAATACAAACCGTACATGCATACATACATATAAACCCGTGCGAAGCCGGGGCGGGTCGCTAGTTGTAAAATAAATTAGGAGCTTTGTCTGCCAACAAACCGCAATGTGTTTGGCAGATTTTTATCTAGCTATAAAGTAAGCCTTTATAAAAGAGAATAAACATTTATCACTTTCTTGTATCATTATGATACATGCCAATCGTCTTATTCATTCAATATAAATAATCTTGGAACCGATTGACTGTATCTGTATTACGAAGAAATATTTTTTTTATTTTACTTATTAACAATCTCCAGAACAACTCATCCGATTTCCAAAATTCTTCAACCAGTAAATAAAATAGAATTTCGGGATTGTTATAGGCTAAATTTATCTCGGAGTTCAGCTTGCGATCTTTGTAATATTCTGGCGGAGCCGCGCGGGCTAGTTAGCATTAATTTAGATATAAAAGCGGACAAGTGCGAGTCGGACTCGCACATGAAGGGTTCCGTGAAATAAATTGCAGTTTACGATTTATGACGTATTAAAAAAAAACTACTAATGAGATCTCGTTCAAAACAATTTTCGGTGGAAGTTTACTCCACTTTGAATCGCCAACGTGGTAACATCAAAACTTTATCGTTCATATATAATTCTCAATTGTGGTGTCCAATATTAACCCTCACAGTGCAAACTTTAAGTGCAAAGCCGGCCGGCAGTTACTGTACATCAAACACTTAGTGGAACGAGGAAGCAGCCGTCGCGTACCCTGGTATCGTGGAGACACCCAGAGGATCCAGCTCCAGCCCGTTCAGCCATCAAGGTCAGTGACTGCAGCATATAGCCTAGCTCAGTTTGCATCGTTTCGCGTATAAGTCCATATTTTTAAAAATACCCATTTGTGGCAATCGAATTTGCTACATATTTTTTGTACATCATATATTTTTTTTAGTTTTATCATTCTCTTATTTTAGAAGTTACAGGGGGGGGGGGGGGCACACATTTTACCACTTTGGAAGTGTCTCTCGCGCAAACTATTCAGTTTAGAAAAAAATTATGTTAGAAACCTCAATATCATTTTTGAAGACCTATCCATGAGACGTATGAGTTTGATGAAAAAAAATTTTTTGAGTTTCAGTTTTGTGTATGGGGACCCCTAAAACTTAATGTTTTTTTTTCGATTTTTGTGTGAAAATCTTAATGCGGTTCACAGAATACATCTAGTTACCAAGTTTCAACAGTATAGCTCTTATAGTTTCGGAAAAAAGTGGCTGTGACATACGGACGGACAGACAGACAGACAGACGGACGGACATGACGAATCTATAAGGGTTCCGTTTTTTGCCATTTGGCTACGGAACCCTAAAAATGTATTATCGTGAAGCTACAGCTAGTTACGTACAAATTACACACTCAACATAATATGTATCGTGAACCAAAGCCAAAACGAAAATTGTTTCAAGCTAAGTGTGAAGTGTAGACTATGTGAATAGATTATGTGAATTTCGTTGCTTTATGATTTATTCGATTTCTCTTGAATCCGATCAAGTATGACGATAAGTCGACGGAATACGGCAGTGCGAGTGAGCGGATGTTTTTATAGATGACGATAACTCATTACTAATTTATAATTGTTAGAGGTGACTAAAGACCACTTAGGGATTTTTCCATAATATTTGAACAAGATGTCTAAGTGACAAGATGACTTTGGAATCACATTGATATCGTGGCCATTTTGTCCACTTTACCTGTCAATGCTTCATTGACTTTAAATAGTAGCATAGGTAATTAAACAGATCACCTCAATGTCACTAAATGGCATAACCAACCCGAATTAGCTTGCACCGAGACCACGTAAAGCATTGTACGAGCGTCGGGTAGGTCTAAATGTCACTTTTTATATGGAAAATTGACAGTTAAATTGTACCGACGCACGTTCGGAACGTTACGCGTTTACCCCTCTGACCTTTTGACCTTGTTGGACAAGTCGGTGAGTTATTCAAATATTATGTTAGTTTTCACGCATAAATTATGCAAAACTCAATTAAAAACTCTAAACAATATTTTGATATTGTCTTTGAAAATGCAGTTTTCGTATGGTTGTTATTTTCTAAGCCGTCCGTTCTGCAGTGCGGCGTTCTTTAGTGCGGAACGGACGGCTTAGAAAATAACAACTATACCTACTTACTATACTTAGCAAATAAATAGGTAGTGGACTTTCGAATGTTTATGCTTTTTCACGCATAAACAACTGAATGAATTTAAATAAAACTTGACAGTTATGTTACATACATTAAAACAGTATACTATAATAATTAAAGACTGCTCTCCTAATTTATATGCGTAAAAACTTGCAGGCAGAAGCCAGCCTTATAAATCGGGGTTAAGAAAACAGAACTTACCATGCAAAGCTTTTAAATAAGCTTTTCCCGCCGTTATCATCTGCCGGGCACCCGGGTTGAACTTGTCCAAAATGTTCTGTAACAAAAAGAAGAAGTTTTGTAACCTGACCGAGCGAAACCAATCAGTCAATTCATTGTTAGTCGAGCGAACAATTGAAACATTAAGTCGACCAAATTGTGAAATAGTCCTATTACGACATAATTGCAAATTAGATACATTTTTCAACCTCCGATGGTTTTACTGGATACCTACGCGATCCTAAAGAAGCATCGAAAGTAGCAGAGATAAATAGCAATGCTTATGTAATAACAAAGCACACACCACATACATATCTACATATCTTGAGACTATTTTAAAATCGCTGCCGATATCAAGATATTATTGAGTGCATAAGTATCTTGCCTAACTGTATACTAGGCCTATGTTAATATTCAATAAGGTTGTTTAGATTTCTTCATAACTATGACAATTTTAATTATTATTACATTACCTACCTAGTTTGTTTAGTAATGTCATGGTAGAGCAGTAGGTATTTCGGAATTAGCTTAAGTTATCCATGTCAGAGTAAACAAAAATACCAAACCTGTAAAGGTATTTTAATCAAGTCGGCCGACGCGTAGGTAGATAGGAGACTCATTCATTTGCAATTGCAGTTGTATTGAGGTCTTAGACCGTAAACAGATGTCGGAATGTGGCCTTTCAAGGATGCTGCGGCGAGGTGTGGCTACCTGCCGCTGGCGAGCTGGCATTCCACCGCAAATATTACTTAAAAACATCTTGAAACACTCAATATAGCCTAAAGCATCTTTTAAAAAAGCTACATTACGACGTCCTACTTTTTCTTTGAGTTAAAAGGATTTGGTAGTTAATGTTTCGGCGAAGTTAACATCTTGACGTTAATCTCATAAAAAGCGGCGTTTTAAAGAATGTTAGAGGCAATTTAAATTATTTAAAGATGTAAATTCGCAAGAATATAATCTAACAGAACTACTTATCAGTTCCAGTTCAAATGCACATTAAAGTCGAATGTGACCATATTCACACTTTGTTCTTATAATGGGACATCGACGGGTTTACGTATAAGTAAATAGGTCTTATTTGCAGTAACCGACACTTTATCGAAGCACGCTGTTACCGCGCTAATGGATACGTAGATACGGGAATGCGGAGCAGCAAATGGCCCAATATACGCGCGCCTTACAAAAAGCCAATGCATTTTCCCTTTTACCCTAATATCCAGTGGTCTTCGGTGCCACGTGGGGTCGAAGTACGTGTTAATGTGTTTTACGATCGAGCCAAGTCAAAATTTGCCGCGTTTGTAGATGTTATACGCAGTGTTCGTGTTTGGAAAATGGTAATAGGATTGTAGAGGTATTAAAAATGCCGTAATGTGTATATTACAATTTGTTCTGTTTCCTTTTTGCAAAAAAGGGTGTTGTCATTAGACTCATTAGATACATCCTCTTTGTTCTATTCAAGTTCAGATTGAATAGACCAATCGTTAAGATACATAAACTCGCCATCAATGCAATAATCACCGTTGCGAAAAAAAAACTCAAGAAATTCTGACGTCCTCTTAAAATCGTTTAAGGTTTTAATAAGCGGTAGTCTGTCATCATTTATTCAAGGGGTGTCGTTCATAACAAACACTTAAGTCTTCCTTTAAATAACTTATCCGTCCCCATGTTTTGCTCGTTCGATGCAGAATTCTCGAAACGTACGCCTTCGAAGAGCGGGCGGAAAGCAATTTTTCACAGGATTCAGACGTACATTTTAAAATACCTAACGCCTTGTGTCGTAGGCCGCTGCTTATTGCTCGCGTCGGAAACGTAAATCTTGGGAGGGTCCGTGTATAGCTTGTCAGGGCCAAGGGTGAAAAATAGATGCGCACTTACAAAAATTAAGTAGCACGGAGGGTCGCCGCGATATTGGAAAAAGGAATTAATGGTGCAGTCGCCGCATCGGTTTATGATTGTTTGGGGATTTGTGACTATTCTATCTCTGTTCTTTGACGACGAGTTTTTACGACTAATATTAATATTTGTAGAAATATAAAAATTACTGCCTCCAAACTAAACGGAAGTATTATAAAAGCTATCAAAAAAAAAAAAAGAAACGATGACCCTTTTTGTTATATAATTTCTATCTTGCAATCCATTTAAATCTAAGCCACGGCCGTCGATAACTGACGAATAAGTTTGTTCTTGGCCCCGTGAATGATTCTAACAATTCGTAATGTAATACAGGCGGCTTTATCCCATCCTCTTTATTTGGGAGGCACGTAGCGAACGACATTTGGTACCAAATTGCCTCAGGCAGGCTTCGTGACGCGCCGGCACCGTGCTACCCTTTCCCGCTATAATGCCCCACGCACACGTACGACATCTTTTTATATCAACCGGAATACAATAATCTAGTATTGAAATTCATAATATCATTTGAAATTGGTACACAGGTTAGCTTTTACGATTTCCACGCGTGACTTGAGAAGGAAAACGTCTTTATTTTGCTGATTTCATTTCCAATTTGTTCAATGGCCTTTTTTGTAATAGTGGACTGAGTGCTAGTGTCCTGCTTTAAGTAGGTACTTAAGAAAAAACAGCCATTGTCTTTGGTTCTTTAGTCTAAGTGTGGTTGTGTTCTGTAGATTCTTGGCAGGTTTAATGAAATAACGCGTTGTGCTTCTGATGGTTATCAGTAGGTACCTGGCAACATATTTTAAGCAACTCATTTTCAATTAAAATAAAGACTAATATCTAATAAAAATTTGATACATAAAGTATACCTAGATTCCAATGTAATTATAACTTGCTTCACATCGTTAATATACATATAATTAATAAACATATGAGTATCTGCAAAATATAATTAATTGGGTTCTGCGGCTACATGATAATTACTGCGAGCGCTTGTACTATAGATACTAGTCAGAGCGGGAATTCAATTTTATGGCTACAAGCCAACAACCACCAGGCAACTTAAATAAGGCCGGTGTCAGTTCAAACTAGTATTATTTTAAACTCATTGTTTTTGAGCTGCACTTACATCTATTTCACTAGTAAGTATAATAGTTTCGTTTTCAGACAATTAAAACACATAAACGTAATCATCAAGTTAGTAAACGGTTTATTACGCCAAATCTGAAAAAAGTTAAAATTACAAACAAGTAACTTAATTTAGGCACAAAGTCTATTGTCTATTGTCTCCTTGTGTTTGTTTTACTTACTGATTTAAGTAAACTTCTTCTTCTTTAATAGTCTTGGGTACAAGCTTTAGATTCCCTCAAAGATCTTAATTCTTTAATTTACGCATATTACGTGCACCTTTGAATGTCAATAAATTTCAACCGGTAACAAATAAGCCTCTACCACGAGAAGAACCAATTTAAGAAACTCGGTAAGGTATTTCATTCGAAACAGTTTTCCATACGTAATATTTAACATTAAAAGAAAGTTCCTTTACATCGCTCATAAAACATGGAGATGCTTGCTTATAGCGAGCACTTGTTGCAACTTCACGTGACGCTGTGTTTACAATGCAATAGCGTTTCAGTCGGCGTTGACTCGCGGTCAACTTGAAGACCTTTATAGAGGTTGTTTCATGTCATATTACAACTATCAATGTTTTATTTCTATACGTATTAATGTCTTCGGTGCAAGCTTTAGATTCCTTTTCAAGACGTATGTTTAACATTAAAAGAAAGTTCCTTTACATCGTTCATAAAACATGCCGCAGACGGAGATGCTTACTTAGAGCGAGCACTTGTTGCCACTTCATGTGGCGCTGTGTTTACAATGCAATAGTGTTGCAGCCGGTGTGGACTGGCGGTCAACTTGAAGACCTTTAAAGAGGTTGTTTCAAGTTATATTATAGGAATCAATGTTTGAAAGATTTGTTTCATCAATAATTGTATTACTTGTTTTGTTAGAGTATTGATGGTATTCTTATTGTATGTTTAAAGATAAATGTTTCCTTGGTTCGCCACTAACGTAACTTAATCCATAATTCGACTATATTTTTTTTCTATAAAAATAAATATAGTCTTGTGTTAAGAACATTAACTAAGTTAAATTTAAATAAAGATAAATCTAAATCTGGCGGCATTACCTCGCTGAACTGCAATGATGTTTTTTTTATAATGAAATGGTATATTTAAGAATATTTCAAAAAAACACTAAATTCTAACCACAGCTTTGAACAATAATCCACACATACCTTATTGCCAAACAGGGTAGCAAAAAATCTCAAGTACCTAACTTTTTTTTATTTACGGCACGCTAGGGGTCGAGACTTTTCAAGGGAAGGCAGTTTAATTAAATAAATCCCCCGAGCTAATTAAAACGATTCTTCGCATTTTTAATTTGTTTTCAATGAGGTCGAACGCTTTTCTTCCACGATCCCAGGCGCCGTGATTGGACGCAGTTTTAACGCAATCACGGTGTGCAATTTGTTACAGATTTAACAATGCACCTTCAAAGTTCTTTCCTGGGGAAAATAAAAGAGTCTTCTTGAGTTCTCTAAATGAAGTTGACTACAAAAGGCGGGCTCGTAATTCAAATGAACGCAGGCGGTGCCGACCGCTTCGATTCTCCGCTTTGAAAACTTTAATTTTTTTCAAAGTTTCCGACGCGGCACTTAACAAATACTCTTTACTAAAGAGTTCGAACTTGGTAGGATTAACGATTTCTACTAGTCGATGTAGAGCCTCTTCTTTCACAGGTTTCCTTTTAAGTTGCATTCGTATTTTTCTTCATTAGCATGGCGGCGTGTTGCCTTTACGAATTTGCAATTAAGTTTTGTAACGAGATTTGTTTCTTTAGATTGGTATCTATGTATAAAAGTTACACTTACATTCGTCTTCGAGAGAGAGCGCTTCATGCAAATGTTAGCTACGTTACTAATTAAATGAATTCTCTGTAAGCCATATTGCAAGTAGTAACAAGCCCTCTGTGAAATGCACGTCTGCCAAAGGAAGAACCTGCTGCGAAAATAGATAGTTGTTTATACAGTGAGCGGAGGTTGGAATAATTAGCAATGCTAACATGACAATTGGTTTGAGGGTACGCTATGTCATGATTACAAGGTTGACACTGGCCATAAGAGCTCAATATAAGTTATTTACTCATGTAGTCTGCCGGTATTAGAGTCTATTGTCTAGCATTGTTTGTACATTCACTGTCAGCTGCTGTGACAATTAGAACAAACGGCAAGGCCGAACTTCTTGCCAAGTTGACTTAATATTGTTTGCATTGACTAAAATGTTTACTTGTTTCCGTGTCAGTGACTGAACTTGGAATTAGACGGCCAACAATATTGGCAGCGACAAACCATCTTTTGGGGGCTAATTGTTTCAAATAATTTAATTCAAAATTTACTTACTGTTTGAATTTAATAAATGGCGGTTTGATGATGGCTTAAATTAGAGACGAGCGAGGCAAATATGAACGGGTAGGAGAGAAGAGACTGCTATTAAGGACGATTGAAAACAAAAGAGGAAATATGTTGGGGCATCTGATATAACGTGGCAATTAGAAAATAAGCTATACTTGAATGGAAGTTAGAAAGAATGAGAGGCAGGGGAAGAAGGAGAAGTATATATACAATTTTGGATTTTTTTTGTTTCCATTTAGTGACATTTAGTTTGTTAACCGTTTAGGTTAGTTTTTAAATGGTTATTGTGTAAGATTATTAATATTATATTGTAGAATACCATTTGACATGTAAAAGTGCCCTTGTGGCCTATTTGCAGAATAAATAATTGATTTTGATTTCGATTTTGATTATGGATCACCCCGGAGAAGATCAATATAACGTCGTATCAGGAGCAGAGAAAAGAACGCAATGCAATATTATGATGATGAGTTTTGATAACGAGTTTCTTTACCAAATGAAACCTCGTTTTTATAGCGCTTGTCAAGAGGAAAACTTTTGCATTATAATTAATTCACTAAATTGTTGGGTGTTTTAAACGCGCGTTAGGACAATTTAAATGTAATTTTTCCATATAAAAAGTGACATTTAGATCTACCTGACGCGCGTACAATGCGTTACGTGTTCGATCGACCTCTAGGAATATTTTTTTGTCTCGAATCAAAATATTACATTAGAGTATTTGTATTGTAAATTGTATTGTGGCTCGGTGGGCTGTAGAAATCTCAAGCCTCCTTTTTCCAAAAAAAAATCGTTTATTTCGGTAAACTGAATCGGCAAAAAAAATCTTTATAAATATCGAACCAGCTCACAAAATTTCACGAGATTCGGTTGAGAAATGCTACCTGTAGAGGAGAACAGCGGGACAGTGGGGCATCCGGACATAATCATCATCATCATCATCATATCAGCCGAAAGACGTCCACTGCTGGACATAGGCCTCCCCTAAAGAGTGCCAAAATGACCGGTCCTGCGCCACCCGCATCCAGCGGACTCCCGCGACCTTTACCAGGTCATCAGTCCACCTTGGGCCTACCCACGCCTCGCCTTCCGGTACGTGGTCGCCACTCGAGAACCTTTCCGCCATACGGACATCCGGACATACGAACGAATTTCAGCCCAAGTTGAAGCATAGAACTTCGTTCGCTTCGCTCGCTAGTTCAATTAAGTAGGTACCTATCCTTATAACTTCATCCAGGCTTTTTATTTATTTATACCTTCATGACGAAAATAATAAATTCATAACGAATTGATGAACAAAATGTTGCTTTACAATTGTCGATTAACGTAAAACTAGTTAGATAAATGAGTATCAGTATGAGTATTGGTTGGAAGTTAATCTCAATATATGGCTAACGTCTTACCATGCGATAAAATGTCCGATCCCCGTTGATTATAAACCAAACGCTGATACAAAACACTCAAATCTCATGGTAGTAATTTGGTAGATTATTGATTGGTAGGTGTTGTTTCGGTAAATATGTACTTACGTACTTGTAGCGGAGATTTGGCCGTTAATGAGCTTAACAGATCGCATGCAACCCGTATTTGTGGTTTATAATGAAACGGCCGCGTCGAATTTTATGCGGTCTACTTCCATTTGTGGTCCTATTGGGAATTAACTTCATATTAAAGTAGAATCTGCAGTGGACAGTTTCAAACGAAATTAATGGTTTAGCAATCATGTTCTCGCTGTAAAATAGGAATTACGTGATGTAAAATGCAAATTTTACAATCTTTTCTATCGCAACTAGGTTAGAAATTTTGTGTTACATTGTGGTTACCGCGTTCACGTAAGCTGGCCCCGTAGCATTGATGGCCTTATCACGCGATAAATGACAAGATGGCGTGCCCCACATGCCTACACTCCTGCTCGGATCACGACCTGAGAGACGCGACTGCCAGAGCTGTTCACACAGCCCATTGGGCATCTCTTATTTGAGGAACCTCGACACGAAGAAGGAGAAGTGACAAGATAGAGCATTCGTCCCTGGCTAACACCGTTCGATAGAACGAGACGACGCGCTTATCCTGTCACTTATCGCGTGATAAGTGACACGCCATCCATGCTACGGGCCCTGATTGATTTTAAGGCGTTTTTTGTCTCACCGCACCGCTGAGTAAATTTAATTAGCATTTTTAAGGAACAACATTCCATAGTAATTGCTTTTTGTTGAAAAAAAACCATGGCTGGGCAAAGACAATGCCAACAGCCACAGCACATTACGCAGTCTAATCTCACAACGCAAAGTCACGAATCGAGCGCTCGCAGCCGCATTCCACGCGTACCGTCGGAAGGTGCCGCAATAGACATTTAAATACACCTGTTACCATGAACCTTATGTCTAGACATTACGGACCATTTTTCAGTAATATTTGAAGCAGAGTGGTGTCAACGATTAAATTTGCGCAAAAAATGCATTCAAAATTCGCGTGCTTGATAATGGTCGAATCGATTAATTTCGACATCCAAGGCTGTTCAGTCCATTATTCAAATAGTGAAAGATCCAGACAATATTACACTAAATTAGTTATATATTAACGGATAATAAATATTATGTATCTTTTGCCCTATGAAATTGTATAGACGAACATTTTAGTTAGGTAATAGGTAACAAAGATGTTATAGTTTTTTATCATACCTACGTCAAAAATCGTATTTATTTTATAAAAACTTTAAGTACCGCTATGCAACCGACACACTTTACAAGTTTGATCGTAGGTACGTTACTAGGCACCTTGCTTAAGTAAGGTATTAAAATTCACAACCCACTCCCACAAAGGAAATTCTATTATAAATGCAATCATGCGCATGCCTTCAAAGTTTCGAAACCTTTACTATGCTTACGTGATTTATATAAAACACGCGGCAACTAGTAAACCACTAAATAATAGTTACACATTATTTCAAATACCGGTAATAATCTAATAATATACATATGATTGAACAAGGCGCTCATAAATATCTGACTATTGATGATAATATTTTTACGTCATTTGTCTAGTCATATATTGGTGGAGTTGACTAAACCACAGATTATATAATAGTTCTAAACTAAACGACAAAAATGCTATAATTATTATGTTTAAAAGCGATTGTAATGCATGAATTTCATATACAAGTGAGGACAGATCATATAAAAGTCAGGCTCAGGAGTCTCAGGACAGCATGCAAACATTGTTATCTATCCAAATATCTTAAACCCTCCATGATGCGTTCAAGAACCGCACATTATGACCACCATAAAAATATACTGTTTTGTTAGAACAAATTTCTTATCTGTGAAAATGTTATTATTGCTAAATAATAACAACGATTTTGATAATATTATTTCATTCAAATTTCGAACATCTCTGAAATCAAAGAAATTTGATTTGACCTCTATTAAAATATCAGTCGAGATGACGTTTAGTTCGAAATGAATTGTCAATTTGCATACAAATTTGACAAATGTCGCACGTAAAGTAAGATATCGAACGATATGATAGTTGAATCCGACTCTAGCTTGTCTCTGAATTAAGAAAAAACTATGACAGCTGCCAGAAAACAGTGCCGCGATGCCGGTCATAATATGCGGCTCCTTAATGCATCATGGAGGCTTATGATATGTAGATAGATAAAGTAGTGTATGTAACTGTACATAATTAGGCATTAAGACACTCGTGTGATGTTATTATGCAACTCGCCTTCGGCTCGTTTCATAAACCCACACTCATGTTTGATGCCCTTCATTATGTACAGTCACATAAACTACTATTCTGTTATTATTTTGGATTCTGTTATTTTGAACGCATTCAATTTTGGACTTTGCGTTAAAATTAAGTATGGTTTTTGATGTGAAGTAGCCAACCATTTATCTAATGTAAAATGAATTTTTAATTTTTTTTTTTTTTAAAAGTGCCTAACACTAAAAGTAGAATTAAGGCTTAATAACAAAATATTTAGCAGGTTCGTTGACCGAGAGAAAGTTGGTTTAAAGTCTATCCAAACGCCAGCTTGTTATAACGACTTCACACTAGTCACGTTGGCTGGTTCAACAACAAAACGTACCAGATATCTTAATATTGTACACTTTAGTACCCTGCCGTTCCAACCCCTTTGATGTATACGTATGTTAGCTAGTTGATGATGTTAAACTGACAGGGTACTACAACGCTTGTACCTCTTTCCTCGAGATTGGAGCTGCTTCACTACCATTAAAGCAAATACTCGAGATTGTTTACCCACCCAATAAGCGGCGAAGTTACCGGCGTTAAAACGAGAAATAATAACAAGAGTTTTCTTTACAAAAACTTCAATACAATGCCAAGTCGTTTTGTAGTCGGCACGTTAAACGGAACGAATTCCCTGCCGGGTCTAGAAAGAGTTTTGCCGTACTTAATGAAATTCTTTAAATATCAGCCTCTATGAGGATTAAAATTCATGTAAAATGGCGCGTGCGGTTTCCTACGCGCCACGCCAGCGATTCTAAGTATTTTGATCATGCCTCCCCTGCCTGCCGCTTGCAAGTGATAAAATTAATATTATGTGCTGTTACGGTATAAACAGGTTTGTCATACCTACTAACGAGGTTATTTATGATTGCTACTTATTATTAGCTTAATTATAACTTGAATTAAGTACTTAAGTAATTTATTTAAAGAATAATTTATTTTTTTCCATGTCATAAATGTACAGCGTAAGATATCAGGCTAAATATGTAGGTATAACCATAACGGTATCCTATCGCAGTCACAAAATGTCACTTCCCAACTGTATCCTTTGTCCGAAATTTCATTTCGGCATAAAGCCAATTTTCTCGAAGATTTTTGGGGTCTTTTGATTTTATTTAAATACTTATTGTGTAAAACCCAATAGGTTAGGTTAGGTTTGTTTTGTAATAAATCTGAAAACGTTATGGCTTCAAAGAAAAACGACTTTTAGGACAAATGAAAATTCGAACAAACGATGCAATTGGGAAACATTTTTTAGTGATTCAGATAGATAATATTTTTGTCTATGTTCACGTTAAATTTAGCTAACTATGTATTCACGAATGTTACACTGAACAAACACGTCGTTAACGAACGTGTGCCGATAAGTAGGCTTTGAAGGTGTTTGTCGCTGTAAGTACAAACAGCAACACGCTACGCTATTTAATAAGGTCCACAAACGGTCAGTTATCTGTGTCGTCAATGGTACAGTAAGCCATGAAAACAGTCTACCACCTTTGAACCTTAATGTACAATAAATAGAGTAGTAAGTGGTAGACCACTTCCATGCCTTACTGTACAGCTTGACATTTAACCATCAATCAGAACCTTTACATATGTTAAATCATTATTAAAATGTGAATCACACGCAGGGTAACTGCACACTGCAGTGGGCAGCCATTAAGCTCACAACACACGTTCACAAGCCTGTCGTGCAAATATTTATCCATCCACCGCGGATTCACGTTAACCTCCTGAATTGTAATCAGCATTGATTGTGGGCACGACGACTAATTTTACACCCCTGTTTATAGTTATGAAATAATAATTCAATATTTTAACACATGACATTATAATGTTATTATTATTGATCAAAATGGAAAGAGCATTGTGTAATGAAGAGAAATTGAAAATATGAGAGGTGCGCAAATATATAAATACGTCTGAATTTGTGTTGATGTTATGGTTAATATTGTGTGTAATTTATACCTGTCTACTAAATATCTAAATAAATAACCCATTCAGTAGAGCTATTGTAAACTTTGATGAAAAACGATTATATTACCAATATACATTTTCCAATGAATTCCGATCAACAAAGGTTTCTAATATTCTGTCTGCATGTTAATTAATTAATGTATCAAAATATTGGTTCGTTTCGACGTAATTTTGAAACATATATGAAGTAATTAATTGTTGGTTGCTTTAGCAACTCGTTCTCTCATGGAATATTTCAGTCTATGTACCTATATCTAAAAATAAAACAGTCAATCAACACATTTTATCTTAAAAAGACACACACACAGCGCACACAATATCAAAAGAAGCGGGTTGTGTCGGAGATACAACCGTTAATTAAGTTTAAGTGGATACTTCTTTGTTGGCTATGGAACCCTAATATATCTGAATTAATTCACTAAAATCTGTATAAGTACAGATAAATCGGTATATATGGCAACATTGACTGACGTAGCTCATTAGACTCGCGATACATTGAAAATGGCGTTCATGTCAGCATTATTTTCATGTCCGCCACATAAACTAAATAACATTTTGTGATTAATATGGCAAATAATGAAGGATTAAAACATGTAACAAACAATTACTTTAAATCAGATTACGGCTTCTCTACAAAAAGTTATTCCGGAAGTCACGTGATACATTTTGAACTGTACCCCTCCCCTATACAAGAACGCGAGCAAAGAAGTATCCACTTCAAAAAAACGAATACTATACAGTTTTATAATGTCTGCCAACAGTGAGATTGCAAGTCAACCGTAACCAAAATCAACAACGACTACCCCGGAGACGTCAAACAAAGAGTTCATACTGTCTCCGGGGAAGCAGTAATACTGTCCCGGACTCAAACCGGGCGAATTTAATAAGACGAAAACGCAAGGAAATGGAGTGATCTTTCTTTAGGTAAATTTAGTCCCGAGGCACCCGCGCTCTTGATGAAAATTGCCTAATGTTGACGTCCTACCAAACCTGACTATTATGTCGCATAACTTAGCTGGGAATAGCTGCTCCTAGGTGGATTGCAAAAAAATTGTACATAATTAAGGACCTTAATCTAATTTATGCTTTAACTTCTTTCCATTGTGTCACGAAAGTTACCCATATAAAATGTATGGGTAATTGCCGTTACACAATGGAAAAAAGTTAAAGCGTAGATTAGATTAAGGGCCTTAACTATGTACACTTTTTTTGCAATTCACCCCTTTTCTTCATAAAAGCGACGAACGTACCTACCGTGGAAATTAAATAAGGCAATAAATAATACTTAACGAACCGTGTAGGGTAAAAAAAAATGTTTTTTTGATAGCTACTCTACAGATACGTGAGTCTTGTTTCCTTTTGTGGAAGTCAGGAATTTTTAGAGTAAAAGTTTTCTTGGCAATGAAAGTCGGTGGAACTCCGCGCTATTCGGGAATTTGTCACGGCGATCGACCCAGGGCAGGTCGTGCCAGCCCTAGTTCACTTCTCGCCAAAACACTTAGAAAGTTATATCAAGTAATACTGTATTGTATGAGCCTTATTTTAGAACTTAAATTCCTTTGTATTTACTGGTCACTTTATAGCGTTTAAACAGTTTTTTTTGCATTTACGACTAAAATTACGTATTCTACGGTTGTATGAAACTAAATTTGCAAAGAGCCGCGACGAAGTAAAGTAACGTGTCACGGAGATGTTCCATACAATTGTAATTTCTCGGTTATTATGAGTTTTCCTACTTTTAGTTAGAAAGTGGTACGAAACAATGGGCGTTATTAATTGTTACACAAGTTGACGGTTGTCACATTCCGTTTCTACTCATTTGTTTTGGAACGTAGAATCGAAGTATTTGCGAATTTGATGAATTTTTCTGGAGTCTTTTTCTAATAGCTCATAATCTTCACAGATAATAACTTAGTAATTTCCTTGTTATTAAGGGCTGTATTTTTATGAATAAAGAATACTTAGCCGTTGAAAAAAGTTCTCGCATCCCATCGTTCGCGTTTCGCTGCGTTTTAATTTATTTCTTGTTACATAAATTTAGTTATGTCCGACGCGGGTCCATATTTAACAGGGAACAGACGTTGTTATATCTCAAATTATTAATAAATATGACTTATTAAGGAACATTAAAATATGGAACAGAAATTATAACCCGAGCGTTTTGGCATCTGAAAGCGCAATACTATTTTTAACTAAAATGTTGAACACAGTTTGTAGAATATGTTCATCCAGGTCAGCCATACTTTCAAGCTAAGTATGTACTTCCCAAATGTTGCGATGTAATAAGTGACTTAAGATATAAAAATACTTATTTGAAATCATAGCCTAGCGTTAAGTGATTTTGTTTCCGCAACACAAATCACGTACAATCACGCTGGTAATTAGTAAAACATTTCTCTGGCAACTAATTTCTGTCCCAGATGAGGCACAGTCTTGGTGCAGAACGTAGGCAATTACATAAACGACAATCCACGGTACAGAGACGTCAGGAGGAAAGTCGAGTAACGTAATTATACAGATATGCCACGTTAACACGTCTAATTCGTGACGAAGAGACACAGCTGCTCAAACGCCGCGGTTGAAACGCTTGGGATTTTGATTAAAAATATAGAATCGCGGATCACGCTTATTTACGCTAGGCTTCCATTTTGGAAGCAACGATTTCAATTCTATTTTAATATCAGGGTGGATTGCAAAAAAAATGTACATAGTTAAGAGCCTTAATCTAATCTACGCTTTAACTTTTTTCCATTGTGTAACGGCAATTACCCATGTTACATTTTATATGGGTAACTATCGTTACACAATGGAAAAAAGTTAAAGCATAGATTAGATTAAGGCCCTTAATTATGTACAATTTTTTAGCAATCCACCCATCAGTGCTTCTCTGTAACATACACTTTGCTTTGCGCTAACACAAAATTGAATATGTCAAAAACGCTTTTTAAATATTAAATAAATAAAGTGTCTGGTGGATACATAAAAGAAATTCTGAAAATAAAATCTGGTTTTGGTCGATACGGATATTATTTTAAAGCACCTGGTTATATAGGAAATATAATAAACCAACAATGTTTACCTACTTCAATCATTTCCTAGAAATAGCTAATCAATCACATTCCTTTGTAGACAAGAAGTTTAAAAAAGCACTATGTATTTTTCCTAAGATTTGTTAAAAGACTTCTTCATAGTTAGGTACAGACAAAAGCGGTCGTTTGAAACGCTTGTCTGTTTTACCCGTACCATCTCTCGCCAGGGCAATAAGCATTAATGTAATTTGTGCAAATATGAAAACGGCAGAATTTGCCCTTATTAGTTCAGCGTCACAGTTGGACGGGGACGGCTGCTACGCCAAATACTTACTAATTATATTTAACGCAATCCATATACAGGAGAGTTTTACTCGCTGATAATTGAATCTAACATGGGAACATAATTATATTAGATTTAAATTTCCTTGTTTTTACAAGATAAAGTTCCTCGCAATCTCATCTTTTATGCGTTTTTAATTAATGTTAACCTAATCAAAGCCCTTGGAAGAAAATTCTTCGTTGCTTTCTACGTGCGGAAAGGAATTTTCATAAATATTTTAATTAACTTTATTTTTCCTCGCGCACTAACGTTTTTTTCTTTACCTACTGTATACTCTTATAAAGTCATAGGCAGCGCAGCTCCATCTGAGAGATACCTACATCTCTCACACCTACCTAGTATCTACATCTGTTCAGTTGTATATATCTTGTATATAGACAAACATGTAACGTTTTCAGTATAAATTAAATTAAATTATATAGTTATTTATTTCAGATTTTGCATCCATATTTTAAACATATTAATAGTACTGTTCATTAAAAAAAAAACATAAAAATAAAGTTTTTTATTTAATAATATATATTCATTAAAATATAATCAATAAAAATAAAAACATATAAGGTACAACAACAAACAAAACAAACAAGGTTAGGTAGTAGGAGGTAGGTAGGGTAATAGGGTAGGGTAGGGAGGTATAAGGTAGTAGTATTTTTTTTACACTTTTCAGCACCTATAAAATATCTGTGCCTATAAAATATGACCCACGCACCTGATCCCAAAAAAAAACTTAATTGAGAATTTACACGTCGCGTAAAATTTAACAAGATTAAAAACCGCTAAGTCTAAACTAAGCGGATTTGGAGACAAAATTTATGATTGTTTACGTCGGACCAGCCGGCGGGGCGTGAAAAAATGGCCAAGTTGGAGCTGGGCATGGGCGATTACTAGCTTGGGTTACATATTTTATAGAGGGAATTTAAGCCTTTCCAACACGTTATGACATTCATGATATTATCAGTCAGATCAATTCCGAATTTTGCGTGTATTATTTGGAGCCCTTTCTATAAATGTCATATAAATAGGATAGAACGAGTACAAAATAAATTTCTAAAAGCTATTAATTACCGTATCGGTCGCGGCCGTAATTCCCATTATAATAGTCTTTTTCACTATGGTCTGTAGCCATTAAGTAGAAGGTCGTTGAATACAGTTTGATATTAATGTTTATTTATAAAACAATTAACAACTTTATCGACTCTTCACTTCTTGGTAGGCTTTTATTAAAAATTCCACAACGTACTGCACGTCATAAGAAATTGTTTGCTATTGCATACTCTCATACAAAGTATGTCTCGAATTCTTACTTCAACCGTTGTATCTTTTATTATAAGACGAACATGCTGATATTTTCTCGATTGGATATTGTCAAAGTTTTAAAACTCAAATTATTTGTCACTTAAAATCCAAGGTCCACATAGTTAGAAAGTCTCTGTATTTGTCTGTACGGCAGTGCCCCCGCCAAGTCGAACAAAACAAAGAGGCTAATGCTAGAACCCTGAATTTTCAGTAACATGTAGGGCATAATATGGCTTACATATTTTGTCAATAACATTGAACTTTTGGTTTAAGAACTATTGTCCGTCAAAGTTCGTTAGTTTTGTCACTGACATACTCACTCACTTATATACTGATAATGATCAACATAATTCTAAGGTACGTCTAGCAGACCCACAAGCTCCAAATTTCAAACGTAATTAGTTTTCGGCCTTAATTCATAACCTAAAAATATTGCAATTTACTTAAACAAGCTGCATAAGTAAGTTTGTAATCCTATACAAATACATGCGATTACACTGTTACTTTTGCAGTTCCTTCCTGCAAAACTATACAAACGTTATTTGCGGTTGGTAAAATAACATTCCCATACAAAGTCTGCAAAAAGAAATAAGATCCCAAAAAAAAACATTCCATGTAAAAAATTGGCCAAGTCTCGAAACTCTTCCACGGTAAAAAGTGGTGAGATATTTCGTAGAGCCAAGTCAGGCATTCTTATTAATCTTTATTTGCTTGCTAAATAAAATTTTGTGACTTCGCAATCACACTTACATAGTTTTAGGTACCTATGCAAAAAATAGTAACTGCAGAATTTTATTTAGCAAGCAAATAAAGATTAATAAAAATGCCTGACTTGGCTCTACGAAATATCTCACTACTTTTTACTGTGGAAGAGTTTCGAGACTTGGCCTATTTTTTACATGTAATGTTTTTATGGGATTAGCATTTGTCCTTTTAGTCTTATAAACCCTTCGACATTATAACTGCATTTAAACGAGTAGTGTTCCCGTGCGCGCACAAAATGTACATACACAACATGCAGCAACACAAAACTTTTTTTCTGTAACAAATATTTAGCTAAAAATCCACTCTATTTGCGAATGGTTTTCGCTTCTTACCGCACCTACACTAAGCTACATTAAGTAAATGTTTACGTAATTTCAGGATATGGCACTCAAGGTCTTTTATTTAACATTATTATGTAAAACGTAAATTCGGTATTTGATTGTTTGTTGCCAAAAAAAAAACGATAGGCCACGAAATCGTCCATTACGATAAAGGTAACATTTAGAGTCTCAAATTGCATAGTGGTGATTGGGAAGGCTACTGTCGTCGTCAGATGATACAGTATTAGCAATATAATTAATCGCGCTAGTATTTTACTGCAAAGAATTGCTGTGTGCGATGCGCAGTGGCTCTTCATACGCTACTATTATCCATATCCATCCATACTTCCATACTTAATATTATAAATGCGAAAGTGTGTCTGTCTGTCTGTCTGTCTGTTACCTCTTCACGCCTAAACCGCTGAACCGATTTAGATGAAATTTGGTTTAGAGATAGTTTGAGTTCCGGGAAAGGACATGGGATAGTTTTTATCCCGGAAATCATCCCCTAAAGGGGAAATAGAGGGTGAAAGTTTGTATCGAGCTATGACATAAACGAGTTCTACGCGGACGGAGTCGCGGGCAGAACCTAGTTACTAATATAAATACCTAGTAGTATAATTAGTAATTACTTATGTTGTAGTTTCATAGTCGCCCCAACGCTGTTTAAGTAGTATAAGATACAACGTCGAGGTAAAATCGTGGTCGTACCTTGAACAAGGAATATGTTTATTGTCGTTTTACAAAGGGGAAAGCCGGTTTAGAATTAGAGGCCGTTATAAAATAAAATTTCTTGGTGCTTCGGAGAGGCCGGGGTTCTATTCACGTTTAATCTTTCAAAGAAGGCCACTGATCCGATCTTGCACATCTGTTCGTTTTCATTTCAGACGCAGACTGACAATAAGCAAGATTTAAAAGAGCGGCGAAAATTTCCTTTAGAAGAATGAACAGTTTTCGTAAATGTTTTTTTAGTAGGTAAGTACCTCCCTATTTATAATGACCTGTATCAAAAATGTTAAACAAGCAGTTTAGTGGTAAAATGGTATGGGTTCTCAAAGAGAAATCAACCTGTGTTAATAAGAGACTTTGTAATTTTTGTGAAATCAAGTTGAAAGCCACATTTCCTGTGGATATTTCTTATTTAACAAGACTTAAGAAGATAAGTAGAAGTAAACCCATACTAACAAATTATTTATATGGAATCCTGGAAACTTGAAAGTACCTATGTTTATGTAAAAGCTAAATCTTAGGTAGGATACCGGATTATAATCTAATTTGCTCCCTAGTCTGAGCTTCAATATTATTTAGTAACTATTTAGGCCTGTTTCTTCTAATATCATCTCATTTCATTCAAAATTCCTTTTGTACAGCCTCACCGCCAGCAGCACTCTATACCACACTGTCCTTATAACTGTCATCCAGATTTAATATCACATCTTCCATTTTGTACGGGTTCTGCCGAGTGGCAATTTCCTTCCTTAAATTATATTTCGACGAATACGCGTAAACTAAATACGTGTGCGACCCGAAAGACAAATTTTATTTATATTTTCTCTCTGCCACAGATCCAGCGATGTGCTCTTTTACGACAGGCTTTTATATTGATGGTTTTATCTTTTTGTGTTTTTTGCCAGCTCATATGAAACTGCGTGACATATAAAAGTGTGATGGAAAATCTACATTGAGGAATAGAAAATAGAAAACGTATTGGGTCGATAGTAAACATCCAAGCTACGGAAACTACTTTGTACGAGATTTTATAGTTCTGCAAAGTAAATTATCGTGAGCTTCTGCTGTAGCCTGCATCCACTCCACTTTGATCGAACTTTCCGAAGATGTCCATAGTTAGTAAGGACGACTATTACTCACAAGTGGGATTTACTGGGTTCTATATTGGTTGGATCTTGTTGGAATTTAATCTTCTTGATTTTTTATTGTTGAGATGATTTTGTACTGACGCAGCGTCACATTAGAGATATATACAAACAAAGAGATGAGCTATGAATCTCAATACATCATGCAATTATTTTTACAATATTTTGAAGGAGTAAAAACCATATTCCAATAGGATTTTCTCAGTGCCGACCGACTTTAACGGACAAATAATGCCGGCGAGGCGGCAAAAAGTGCAAAAACTTCTCATTGTAAGTTCGCACGTAATGAGCTGTTAGTGTAATGGTAATTTGACGTAATGGAGGTTCCTTGAACGAGATAGCGTCGAAGTTAAATGTTCGCCCATCAGCCGGCGATCGTGATCGCTGTACGTAACACATCAACCTCGCAGCGGAGAGCCTCATATTACTCAATGACGGAACATTCGGCAGGGACGCATAACGTACGTTTGATGCAGTGCTGTTTAATATTTACGCCTCAATATCGGAGTAGTCTGTCAATGAGACGGAACTAGCAGTTACCCACGCCCAATGAAGGTCGAATTAGTCATATTTAATGAAACATGCTTGATAGCTAATATTAGCTACAACGCAAATATCAACTGATTCTACCACTTCTAAATTACATTGTTACAATAGATTATCGAAGGACGTTTTATACACAGCTCGCCTTGTAATTGACCCATAAAAAGAACGAGTAAAAGAAAATAGAAGCATTTTAACAAAGCGTAATAAGAGGGTGTAGTTGGGTAAGATTCTTTAATAATAAATTCCTTTTAAGAAAAGCCTTAAATGTCAGAAGGAGCAGAGGCAACGCGGACGCATTTTCTTAATAAAAAGCCCATGAGGGTACGGTGGCGACCCGCGCCGCGACCATGTTAAGATTGTTAGGCGAGATGGCTACTAAATTTCCAACTAAATTACACATCGGACATGTCAAGTGAACGAAGGTGAACTCGAGCGTCGACTATCGGAGTGTCCCGGAGGATAGTGAACTTGGCTTGGCCATTCTTATTCAAATAAGTGCGGGCAAGCGATTTACTCAAGGGAGTCATGCCCGGCGCTTCAGATAGAAGGAACCTCCCTAACAGTTCCTACAACTTGAATAAAATATCAATGTGAAATACTTTCGTGGGAGCTGGAGCTATAACAACGCCGTGGAATAAAAACAAATTGTGTTATTAGAGCTTCCATTATAATCCGTATTATATTATCCCCACAGGGCAACGAGGCCCGGCACGATTCTTCTCATTGACCGGAGGAAATCACGCAATACTCCACACGAATACCACGAACAAACAGATATAGCGTAACGACGAAAATTTACATTAGGCCGGTTTAATGTCGCGAAGCAATCTCATTCTAGGGAGGAAACAGGGTAAATCTCCACCAGGATACTGGGGCCTATGAAATTGTGCGACATCTAGGTAGTTTTGGGGGGATGAAGTATTGCCCAGAGGCCTCAGGGGTTGGTCGCGATACATCAGTTACGATGCGTCGGGTGATATCGCAGCCAAGACAAATGCGAGCCGCATCGCGCTGGTGTATAACCTTCACTTTCTTATTTCCCTAAGCGGCGGTTAATGGGAAGGTGAACAAGAAAACTTTGAGCGCTTACAGCTATTATTTACTTCAGCTATTGACCACCTGTGGTTGACCTTGTCATACATCAACTGCCGTCAAATGTGGCAACTTTGTATTATTAGTACCTAGTCGAAATAATTTGGAAACGCATTTCTATGTTTGATAGTTTTTAGTTTAGAAATATCAAACTATTTAACGTGGATTTTCGGGTATTCTATAAGTATCAATAAACCATTATTATATGGTTTAACGACTAAACTAATCCCACTAGGCTAAACGGGGTAAAGGGTGACTACCTTCGAAGCTAAAAGTCTCGGGTTAAAATCCCGGTAAGGGCAGATATTCGTGTGATAAGCATGTATATTGATTGTGAGTCTGAAGTTTTCTAAGTATTTAAGTAATTACCTATTGAATATGTCGTTGTAAGGAAAGAAAGGGGTATTAATATACGTACATAAGGACAAAAATATCTGCTTAGGACTCAATTGTTAACGTCATAAAGGCGCGTATAGATTGTTATGTACGTAGGTATATTAATACAACTGACTGTACCCACAACACAAGCCTTGTTGATATTACTATATGGTGCCAGTTTGATCCATGTAAGAGTGTCCTGCTATTTACTTATTAGAATTATTACAGTAGGTATTGCGACAGCTGTAGGTATTTCTAGGGGTACATGCAGTTGCCACAGTTGACGATACACATGTAGGCATAACATGATATACACTTTTGGTCTAAATATTATTCAGTTACTTTTGCTTTGGCTGTGTACAAAAATATTCTTATATTTTTCGCCAAATATTCTATTGTATTTTTGTATTCTAACGAAATGAGAACATTTAAAGCTGTGTCTTAACTTGCCGACCCAATTACTTAAGTCAATATAAACACAGTCGCCTCGGTAACACTTAAATTTCCCCGAGGCTTATCAGAGCCCTGAAACGACTTCTTTATGCAGCAAAATCCGTTTATTCCTCTAAAATAGAGGTCACAAAAATTACTGCTTACTTTGAAACGTCCTAATTTTCCTTGCGGACGCCCGGCAAAGTGGCGACGAAGTAAAAATGTTACAGGGAGGAAAATTCGCAGGAGTCACGTACTTTGTTGTAATAATTTAAATGGGAACGTGTTTAGGTTTACTGACCGCGTCGTCGCGGGGTATCGCATCCTTAATTATTACTTTGACATTTGCAGCGCCGGAGAAATTGTTCCCGTAATAAATCTGTCACGGTTTATTAAAATATTTTTTTTTTCATTCATATCACTTTTACTTTTTTTCTGCGCCAGACAGGACTACTTATAATTAAACTATAAATTAATGAAAACCAAGTCAATTTATTAGTTACTAAGTTTCCTCAATACTACCTACCTTGTCTTTCTATTTTATCACCCAGCTGGCACCTATAGACATAAAAATAGGCATTTATGTTTTTAATACACTTTGTTGTATGCAAGTTAAAATAGTCGCTCTAAATAACGCCTAAACAATTCTAATATACCTATATATCTTTAGTTTTCTTCTTCATGATTTGAAAAGCAAACATAAGTATATGGAAGGCATAATATAAGAATGTTGTTTAAGTTAGTTTATAGTATTGTACCTGTTGGCCAACCTTAATAAATGAATAAATTGATTAATAAATAATTTATACAAAAATCGCACACGACGCCATTAAATACAATGATAGGTAACTAATTAGGCTGACTTTGACCTTTACATTTAAACAGCTACTTAAGATGCACTCTGACTGCTTATTATACAACAGGACTTGTATATTTAGAGTGCTACAAAGTTACGTTTGCTATTACAAATTGCAAAAAATTGTATTATAAATATATATTGCAATATCCGAAGTTTTAATAAAGTTAAAATTAAATTTTACTTCATAGTGACATCTGTTTTTTTAATCTTATAAAGAGAGGGTAACTATATCTTCCTTTCAAAATTCATGTGCTTATTAGAAAACAAACGCGTTAAAACAAGAAGTCATTTTTTTTGCGATAAATCTAGTCTATCAAACATATTGACTGTGTCAGTATCAACGTATTTGGTGGAACAAATACATCATTAGCATAAAACAATCCCGCACAGTATCACCGATACAGCTAGCCTGATGAAATAATAATACCGAGAAGATTTCAGCCGAGAACATTACGGCAATAAAACGAGGCTTCCCACTTACGTAGCGCAGTAATGACCTATTTTTATAGCGTTATAATTAATTTAAATTTACGAGAGTCGTATTTTAATTAATTTAGTATTTTGTAACATGGAAAAGCTTGGTACAGAATTTTATTAAATTAGTTTATTTTTTAAGTAATAAGTTACAAGCAGTGTACCTACCTAAGTAAAAGTAAGAAAGTAAACAGGATAAATTGAATGGCTACTTTATTGTCTACTTTAAATGTAAAAACGTAGGCGTCATAAAACCGAAATCCACGAATGTTATTTATTTATTTATCGTATGGCATACAATTTCTCTACCTAAATGTTTATGATATTAGATTTAAGGTAAGCAACTGCATCCGTCGAGAGAGTCTTAAAATCAGCCGAATGTTGATTACAATAAATATGTAAGTACTAGCTGTTGCCCGCGACTTCGTCCGCGTAGAACTTTTTATCGTCTTAGAAAATGATTTATCTCAATATAATCTTTGAACCCTCTATTAGGGGATAAATAAAAAAAAGTTGATCTTCATTTTCTAGTTTGTGAACAAACGACTTCTAAAACCAAAGTTAAAAATCTCATATTTACTTTAAAAATGTCTTGAAATACACAAACTTTGAACCCCCTTTTAACACTCTTAGGGGATGAATTGAGAAAACTCTGAAATAAGTTTTGTAGTCTTTTAACGTACAGAATAAGACCGAAGTTACAAATCTCTTACTCACACTTTCAAATTTTCTTGCTCTCCATTTAATATGTGAACCCCCTTTTAAACCCCCTTAGGGGTTGAATTTTTCTAATCGCTGAAAAAACCTTTTTTCGTATTGTTGCAAGTAATCTAACTACTAACTTTTAAGTCTCTAGCTCAAAAAAAGTGTTGCCCATACAAAGCTTGCCCCCTCTTCTTAGGGGCGAAATTTTCTAAAACTCTGAAAGAACTTTTTTTTTTATTTTAATAAGTAATCTTTCTAATAGTTTTAAGCCAAGTTCAAAAAAAAGTATTTCCCACACAACACTGGCTCCCCTTCTTAAACCCCCTTAGGGGTGGAGTTTTCTAAAACGCTGAAAGTTCTTTTTTAGTATTCTAATAAGCAATCTTTTTGCAAATTTTTAAGTCTCTAACTCAAAAAAAGTGTTGCCCATGCAAAGCTTGCTCCCCTTTTTAACCCCCTTAGGGGTGCAATTTTCCAAAACGCTTTATGTTCTTTATTAGTATTTTAATAAGTAATCTTTCTACAAAGTTTCAACTCTCTAACTCAAAAACATAAACTTTTCCTCATAAAAACTTTGCACCCCTTTTTATCCCCCTTAGGGATGTTTTTTTCCAAAACGGTAAAAGTACTTTTTTTGTATTTTTATAAAGAATCTTTCTACAAAGTTTCAAGTGTCTAGCTCAGAAAAAGTGTTCCTCATACAAACCTTGCAACCTTTTTTAACCCCCTTGGGGAATGATTTTTGTAAAACGCTGAATGTAGTTTTTATCATGTTGTAATAAGTAATCTTTCTACAACGTTTAAATTATCTATTTAAAAAAAAGTAGTTTTTCCCATACAAACTTTGCACCCTAGTTACCCTTAGGGGTGAAATTTTCCAAAACGCTGAAAGTGCTTTCTATGTATTCTAATAACTAATCTTTCTACAAAGTTTTTGGTCTCTAGCTCAAAAAAAAAGTTTCCCCCATATTAACTTTGCACCCCTATTTTACCCCCTTAGGGGTAAAATTTATTAAAACGCTGAAAGTACTTTATTTGTATTTTAATGACTAATCTTTCTACAAAGTTTTAAGTCTCTATTTAAAAAAATATTGTTTCCCCCATACAAACTTTGCACCCCCATTTTACACCCTTAGGGTTGAAATTTTCCAAAACGCAGAAAGTACTTTATTTGTATTCTAATAACTAATCTTTCTACAAAGTTTTAAGTCTCTCACATAAAATTTTACTCCATCCCCATACAAACTTTCAACCCCCTTTTTACCCCCTTGAGGGTAAAATTTTCAAAAATCGCTTCTTAGTGGGTACTAACGTTATATAGACTACTTATTGTGAAAAAATCAGCTTTCTAGGTTTAATGGTTTGGGCTGGGCGTTGATTTAAGTGAGTCAGTCAGTCAGTCAGGACTTTGCCTTTTATATATATAGATTATTATTGTAAAAGTTAGATAGGTATTTAGTTATAAGCCGAATATCCGCTTTGACAAATGGAATGCAGTAAAAATTCAAATTGTTGGAAAAAAAGCGCTAGAGAAATCGGATGGAATGTTCATTTAGTCGTTTATACTTGTTTACCGTGTGACCTTGACATTCTATAGGCAGGTGTAAGATATTGGCTTGGCTGTTTTTATAGTTCGCGCATTTTCACCTTTAGACCGGGGTCGCCGCAAGCATCCGCCTATGGCTGATGGGTATCGCAATGGTCACTTTCTAACTTCTTATTGCGTAGAAGTTAATCTAGATTTTAATATTAGAAGCGCTATTACGGCGAAACTAGTATTTCCATTTTATAACTCCGTTCGTGTAGTTTAATTTAAGAAAGTTATAACAAGTTTTAAAGTTTACTACTTCATTATGGAGATGTTTCAAGAGTTATAAAAGCGTTATGCGATGTACTCTTAGTTAGATACTAAAATTTTGACACATTTTTATCAAAACTTAGTTTTAACATTTCTTAAGTTCTTCTAGTGTTTTATCTATTTTATCCAGTATTTTTTTTAACAAAGTGCCATAAAAGCATTGCCTCTTCTTTTACACTTATAACATAATATAACACAAGAACTACACCGGTGCATATAAATATAAATAAAATTAATGATCAATTACCACTTAAGTTGGCTTATTGATTGTATTTTTGTGGTCATCTGTTATTGGGTACTGTTTTAGGTTTTTGATAATGGTTCGTAATTTTGAATTATTTCTAGTTAAGTACTCACCTTATAAATTCCATCGACGAGTTTCGTCAGTTCTTCCGTCTCCATGGTGGTCGATTTTCAGAACCAATTGCGTGAACTGTCGTCAATTACACGGGAAACATTGGGATAAAAACAATGTTGACACAAATCTCGACTTTAACACTGCTAACACTGAATTCACATCTCATCACTGTCCAACTTTAACTAATATCGCGAATTGCAATCACTCAAACACTTTCGAAGACATCTGAAACAAAAAATTAAATTGTTTAAAAAATGTTGATAAACACTGGCCATTACAATTAAGGAGATTAAAAGTTAAAAAAATACGAATAAAAAGACAATTTATAGATATTATATGGACCTGTTATTCGAGATGAATATCTGTAAGAGTATTTCCTTGAGGCGTCCGCCCGGAGAGCGGCGCGCGAGCAGACTTGCTCGCACCTCCACTCGACTCGACTCTCAAGTAGGTATCTCGAATGTCGATGGTTAGAAAGAAATACAAAGTAAACGGACCGGTGCCATATTATGGACCTGTTGGTGTCTAAATCGCTGTCTCTCGAGCACCTTACTTAGCTGTTTACATAAGATGAAATACCGAGTTGTCACTTTCAAATAGCCTCGGGTCATCGACACCCATATTAATTTATAAAAGGTTAAAATTCTTCAGTATTTGTAAATTTTATCATAGTTATTGATCGGCTTTATATTTTCAAGGAATATCAAAGGCCATTTCAATTAGATAGTTATGCAGAAATCATGGTATTGTTAATTAAATATACTCATAGTTCAACAGAATGATAGCTTACCCATTACAATCATTGGGTAAGTTTTTAGTCAGTGAAAAGGCCCCCGAGCTTTAATTAAGGGAGATATTACATCACGAAAGCTTATTTCGGCCAATGCCACGTTCGTATACGTAGAAAATTTTAAATATACATGCAATTTGCGTGGCATGTGTTACCTACGCCCTGTAGTACGAACAGAATAGACGTAACAATAAGTCACTTTCGTTTTCATGGCCGCGCGGCGGCGCCTACGCCGGCTCCCTATCCGGTTCCGCTCGAGGCGTTGTCTAAACTTCTATTTTTAAATTACCAAACGGTGCCGAAAACTTTCGCTTTCCCATTTAAACTCAAAATCGACAAAATCAGACGGAAATGGAACAGGTAATAAATTAGTGAACAGCCATTTGCATAATTACACAAGAGCTTTATGCACTTGCCGGCTAATAGTATGCGCCGGCTCGTTCTGCGTTAATATCTCTACAGGCCTATAGCGGCCGTGCTGGGTTTGTCAGCTGCTTTCCAAAGCGGAAACAAAGTTTGCGGCTGCGAAGGAAAGTATTTTCCCAATTGTTGGAACGGTCGAGCTAAACCGCCGTCGGTATAAAGGTCTGGAACTATCGCGAAGTTTTTCTCGCGTCACATGCCGGGGAAAAATATGAAACACAATTTCTGAGAGGATCCGTAACTTCATTCTGAACAAGAGAGATTTGCGCCCCGCGCACGCCCCGTCCACCCTTGCATATGCACCCGTCCGGGAAAAGCTGAGCGCGGGTTTTCTACTTTTCTTCTTTTTCCCGTATCCCTGAGGCACGGAAACAAGTGTGCGACCGGCTGCTTATTTCAGTTTCAACTTGTTTAGCTTGGATTGAACTAGTTCGATACGGATTTGGGAGTTGAAAGCCTCGTAAATAACCACATTCGAGTATCTAGTACAAAATGGAAATCAGGGATAACGTTCAAAAGCCGGTGTAGATTTCAAGTCTGCTTTAAACTGCATGGGTACATGGCTCAGTCAAGTTTATAGTATTCTTTTCGAAATGTATGAACATTTTGTCTGGCGGCGCAATTTTATTTTGCGATCCACTATTGAATTTCGTATGTAAAACAATAGATTAAAATTATGTTCGCGAGCCAAGTCGAGAAATGGCATAAAATAATAGGACGAAGCAGGAGTTAGTTGCACGCTGCACCCGCCGCGCGCCGAGCGGTGCACTGTTTCGCTGACGAACCTTGTTATCCTGCATACGCGACTGCACATTGTGGCTGAATATTCATATTCATATTCTTGCCTTATCCGGACTTACTCCTCAAATACAATCGATTTGAGTTGGATATTTGAAATTTCGCTCTTCAAGCGCAAAAATTCAAAGTATTGTTAAAAAAAATTTTAGGAGTACGCACGATGTTAAGGATAAAGGTACAATTACTTACACCGTATTTAACAATCCCCAGCTCTACGAGTACATACCTATACAGAAAGGTGTCATAAAGTCATGTCATTATGACATCATATGACAACGGCATCATCCGTGATATCAACCTGCAGCCGTAATCATTCATCTGTCGCGCTAACTTACAGTAATGAGATTGACATTCACTCCAGGGAAATTTCCCATGATGCTGGATATACTTGATAGCTGCAGCAATCCCATAACTGCTTTTCAATCATTCAGCCAGCGCTGCCGGGAGTGTTTGCCAATTTTTAATGGACCTCAATTTAAACGGAAATGTGATAAAATACAGGTTTTACTTAAGTTTGTTCAATATGATATATGTAGAGAATCGAACCTGTATTACTAGTCTTTAACATTTTATTACTGGCTTTGAAATATATTAAGTAAGCGTATACCTACTAAAATTAATGCTATATTGTATTCTTTGAATGAAAAAATCTCGTATTCTATCTATAAAATCAGTATCCCACTCGTAATTGAAAAAAAATCCTGTGTGTGTTAGCTAAACATTTCCTTTCACAACGTAAATACATGTGCTCCATGTGTCTCGTACAAGGTGTCGAGACGCAGAACTGTACATGACTTAAATAGGATTATTAGAGCCAAATCGTGTTTCACGAGACGTGACAGACATTGCCCATTGATCGACGGTTCGGGCGGATTATGGTCGTCTATGCGACTACGCGCGACTATCCGTGCGTGTGCACTTGACAACAAAATTGGAGACTCACATCCAAGCGTTCATTTTCACTATAAAACTATATGCAGGTGAAATTCGTGTTCGCGTCAGCTCCAAAATAGGAAGTTTTATTAATTTATTGATAGATTTTCGCACCATTGCCCCCGCCACGCGTGTCGACTTAAATATTTTATTACACGCTTACATCGAGCCATATGAATCACGATACTTATACGCTTTACACATACGAATAGGCTACAAAGTAGAGAGATTCATCTTGTGACCTACAAACTTTCATCATTTCACAAACAGACGTTTTCAAGTACCCTAAACGACGAAACCGAGCGACATGAAGCATTTCGGTAAGAATTGGCAAGTCAAAAGTACCTACCTACGTCGCATTATAGTATACGGTTTTGTTCACTTTGCTAAAAGGGTCCTTTTGTACCATCCATGTCCGTGGCTGTGGGTAATCTACTTGAATTCTTTGAGACCATTATTACCACGACAATAACGTTTTACACAATGAAGCAATGCTATACCGCACTTTCAATTGAATTCCAATTTTAAAAGCAGAATCGCGGTGAGGGTTTTTGTGTTCACCTTTAATTATCGCTGTAGAAGTGTTGCCTACACGTAATTAAAATATCCGACAGCTTTCCCGTTAACTCTTCTTACGTACGTGTTCATTATAAGCATTGCACCGACGTTACAGTATAAAATATATACATTATTCGAAGTTGTTAGCTTTCCAATTCCAATCCAATTTAGTGTTTTATTAATATTAGTATTCAGATATTCTTGAGCAAACATTATTCGTTTGATTTAGGATCGGTTGTTCTAAAATCTCGGCTTATTTGTAAAAAAAATGTTAATAGGAATAATTACAAAGTTAGATACGACGACGACTTGTGTTGGCAGTTTACTAGCGACAGTTAATCATATATAGTGTAATTTTACCGGCAATAAAGGTAACAAAAATTGTTTTGACACGAGCTGCACTAATGACATTACAGTATATCGAAGTTATCAAATAAACCGTCCAAGGTACCATTGGCCCCACTAAATGGCGACATTCTGATTTACGATACAATGCCCAACTACGATGTTAAACCTACTAGCAATAGTTGTATGGCTAGGTAAGCGTCGTTTAGACACGAAACTCGTACAGTACAGTTTGGCATCACGCCCCTCGATGTGATGCGATTGCTCAATTGGCGAGAAATTGCGACGGGACTAAACTCGTGGAAAATTGGCGATATCGTTAATATTCACCCGAAACCGGCGGTTCACGTGGCGACTACAAATAACGAGCCGACAGCCCCCATAGATTTATGCTGCGTCGTTTTAAGTGATATATTGCCTTCTGCCGATCTTCAAGTTGCTCAAGTGTCTTCTTACCATTTCAATCCGAATATCACTCAAAGCCAAAAGATTATCCGTCGGGACTCTTGTTATTGAAAGGATATCCAAATTCTTACATGGCTAGCAATATTTGCGGTTAAGTAAGGACGGTAATAAACCGAGGAAGATATGAAGTCGATTTCAACACTCGTTGTATAAATGAAATACGGCGAATGTGCCCGGGGTCCATAAAAATAACATAAAATATATGGTATCTTGACAAGCGGGAGGCTCAGGTAAGTCTAAGTAACTTTCGGGGGGCGTTAAGCCGTTCACCTAAGGAAATTGGTGACAAAAATATTCCGGTCATGTAGGAGCCCCTTGTTAGCGAACCCGAGAATACAAGAAAATTCCTCTTCTGACACAGCGTTTTGGGCCGAACCGTTGTTCTCTGCTAAGTTTTTACGATACCCGCAAAAATTGCTGAACACTTAAATTTTACGCCGACAGATATATGCAGCTGTGCGTGTTTTGTTTTATCCATTTTCCTTACCTTTTATGTGTTTCGGAGATACCTCTTGCTACACTTTCAGGGCGGATAATACCCTGCTACCTTTGTAGTTTGTAAAAGTGTTTTGCATGCCCTACAAGAAGTTTATTTTATCTAGTGTACGTAATAATATTCTTAAGAAAATATAGCGTTCAGTCATCAAGCTATCAATATCTGTGCTAATTATACCCTGAGATTTATGAAGTACGGTCCCACAACTTGAAAACAGATATTTTTTCACTTTCAGCAGTGCGTTAAATCTAGAATTTGTTGGTTGACCTAAAATTATGGCAAACGAGATGTAACCTCTTAAATTTATATATTTTATTAACAATTCCGTAGTGAGTATCCATGAGAAACTCCTTTAAAACGTCGTAGCACAGCACAAACAATACATATGTAGGTACGTATGAGGGCCCAAATAAAACACGATTTGACGCGATTAATCTAAAATCATCAAAGTCATCAATTTCAGCTTAAATATCGCCAGTTAATTGTTTATCAGTAATCTTTATTTCCATTATCATCCTCATAAAGCAAAAATTAATTCACAAAAGCGGTCATTTTCACTGGCTGCACTGCCTCGATTATAAATGAAAATCGCGACGTACGCGATACGTGGCCCTCAACGTGTGCGTACGTTCGTACATCCGTACACGGTTCGTATGTACGCGCACATACGTGTTACGCAAACAGGCAGGGTCCCAATTTGGTTCATCACTATTGCATCCCGATCGTGTTCCAATATGTTTCGCGCACTTTCACGCGCGCAGTGCTAACTTATCAGCCCATCGCGATAGGTTTTATGGTTATGTTTTACTGCCCGAAGGCAAAAAACGTCACGTAAAATACCATAAAATCTATCATGCTAGCTGCCAGAAGTCATGATATTTTATACGGCTAAACATTAAATATTAGGCGACATGTTTCGAACTTTTTGGGCGTGCACAGTGAGCGCGTGAGGCGATACAGCCGCCAGAACATTCACCCTGAAGAAGTACTCCCGAAGAGTTCGAAACACCCCCCGTATAACTTTAAAAATATTCATCATCATCATCATCATCATCATCATCATATCAGCCGAAAGAGCTCCACTGCTGGACATATGCCTCCCCCAAAGAGTGCCATAATGACCGGTCCTGCGCCACCCGCATCCAGCGGACTCCCGCGACCTTTACCTTTTTAACATATTAATATTAACTCCCGAAAATTAAAATGCGAGTATCACAAGTAGCGCGAAGCACATTGCAATGTGACTGAGATGCGAAAGTGAATCAATGTAAGGACCAGAGTCCACGGGCCACGCATTAGCATGTTACCGTCCCATTCCCGATGCTTATGCTTGCCAGACTTGTTACGTGGTTATTTACTACAGAATACAGATATGTACCTACACGGAATCTCCGCCGCGCCGGGCTTTGATGCGCTCAAGAATCTGTTCCCCGGAATGAAAACCATAGGCAAGTATTGATCACATCACTCAATATTAATAAGTTAGATGTAGGTGCATTTCAGTGTATACTAGCAGCCCCGACCTCAGAAGAAGCCAAATTGATATATTTATTTGTGCTAGAATACCTTATACAATATAATACCAATACGTAGGTAGATATACATAGCTTTAGTAATTTAGGTTAAGGTACAATGGAACTGACGTAATCTTAAGTGATTAAATGTTCCTAAAACAATAAAAAGAAAAAAAAAAAAAGAATCTGTTCGGATTGTGTAAACTTAATTTTAGTAGGTAGATAATGATAGCATTTAAATAGTACATAAGGTTTTTTTGTTGAAGGAATGGCAAATCATAATGAAAAATGTACAATTAGTTTGCTATTTTAAATAAAACGGTACTAGGTATAAACATTCTGAAGAGTCATTAATGTCATTATGTAGTCTAAAAGTATAATCTATTTTTCTGAATTACATTATTCATAACGGAAAACATGTGACATTTTAAAATGTTATAAGTATTAACACTTGTTAGTAAAGCTTAAACACAAGACAACAAAATTAGCTTCAACCCAAGTAAAACCAACTAAATAGGAGGAAACAAAACTAAACTTCAACACAAACGCTTAAATTACGAGGAAACAAAAGTTATCACTAACGCGCGATGAGTTACGTTACGATTTACGTAACATCAAGAGTATCAAGCTAACTTCGCAACTTGGAGAAAAGTTGATACGTAAGATCCGAAACGTTTCTTAAAATGTTTTTCCTTATTACTGGGCCTCCCGACCCTTAAACATTGTCTAACGAATCATATGTTGTGACAGAAAACGTACTTAAAAGTTACTATTTGTTATAAACTCTACGTTCTTTTACAAGTAACTTTACGTCAAACATGAATCGGTAAATTGAAGTTTAACAAGCAGGATGAAACTACCTACTGGATGTTAGAAACCATAATGTTTGATCGGAAATCGTCATATATTTCGTCTATCCTACTAATATTATAAATGCGAAAGTTTGGATGTTTGCTACCTAAATCACGCGAAAACGGCTAAACGGATTAAGATGAATTTTGGTATACAAATAGAGTATAGCCTGGATTAACATATAGAATACTTTTTATCACAATAAAAGTCCAACAAAATGAAGTCAACGCGAAAGAAGTCGCGGGCAAAAGCTAGTATCTAATATAAAAATAGAATATAATTGTTTGGTACTGGTTATTTATTCATTAATCTTTTATTTAAAAGAGCTACGGAAAAGAGAAGTAGGTTTAACAGGTTGCGAGACAGGTTTTAAAGTTACGAGAGAGGCGTTAACAATGCCGAGCATTATGTTCATACAAAAGCTCTCATCGCCTCTTTGCCCGCAGAACCTAACTAATGCATGAAGCGTTTCTAGAAAAACTCATTAAATTTGAAAGCTTGATAGTTTCGCAGCAAAGGAAACAAATTATACATTGAAAATGGGGTAGTATCTAGGTAGTATGTATGGTCCAGGTCCAGGTATGGGATGGAAAAAGTATTTTTTCTAGGGCTTTTTTTTACTCGACTGCCGAAGGCGAGAGTGTTATTTGCCGAGGGCTTTGCTGGTGTTTGCCGCAAGAGGGTCTTATCATATATACAGGTTGACTGGTAATTCGACCTATTCCTTGAAAGGGGTTATACTAGAGTTAATTTGCAACAATTTATGTCCAGTCAACCAGGGGTCAAAACACGATTTTTTTTTTAATTTTTCGAGTTTTTAGTTTGTTTGAAAAAAAATCGCCTAGCAGCCTTAAAGTGCTGATTGTGACAAAAATGTTTTTTTACCATCCAAATGGAAGTACTTTTGTCACAATCACCAGCTTAAGGCTGCAAGGAGAATTTTTTTCATACAAACTAAAAACTCGAATATCTCGGAAACCAGCGAGTTTCGACCCCTGGTTGACTGGACATAAATTGTTGCAAATTAGCTCTAGTATAACTCCTTTCAAGGAATAGGTCGAATTACCAGTCACCCTGTATAGAATACAAAATTTCGCCGATGAATAACAATAACGTTATTATTGTTCTTTTACTATGTAAGAATAATGCTATATAACGACACTGTGCCGAGCATTGGTCGCGGTGTCGCCGGCCCACATTTATAACACTTAGCTGATCTCAAGTCGTGCTTATTCATTAAGCTACTACAATAAATAGTCTCATTACAGCCCTAATAGGACATTATTAGGCGGAATCTAGAAAAACGCCCTCTAAGTATTAGCTGTCCGGTTAAACACAACGTTTATAACCATTAAGGGCCCTTCCGACACGTAACTGGTAATCATATTCCAAGCAGGCCTCGTATAAATCATGAGAGGATAACCGGCAGCAAAAAACAACGTGACCGGTAACGCGTTGCCTTAACCACTGTTTATTGTAGGTTTTACATTCACTTTATTGCCGCCTGTATCAGTAGATAACGGGTTATTTAGTTGCAGTGGGGTTTGCGTTAGTTCTACGCGCTAATCTGCAGCAAAAAAGAAGCCGGTTGTGTCGGAGATACAACCGTTAAATAAGTTTAACTGGATACTTCTTTGTTGGCTATGACCTTTGTACTTATATCTGAATTAATTCACTAAAATCTGTATAAGTACAGATAAAACGGTATACATGGCAAAATTGAGTGACGTAGCTTATTTGACTCGCGATACATTGAAAATGGCGGTCATTTCAGCATTATTTTCATGTCCACCACATAAACTAAATAACATTTCGTGATTAACAACTAATGGCAAATAAAGAAGGATTAAAACATGTTACAAACAATTATTTGAAATCAGATTAGGCTTCTCTACAAAAAGTTATTCCGGAAGTAAGGTGATACATTTTGAACTGCACCCCTATACAAGAACGCGAGCAAAGAAGTATCCACTTCAAAAGGTAACGCCAACAATACAAATATAAGCTGGCAACACTGGTCAAATAGCCACTCGCGCCAATCACACAGGCGCGGCCTGCGGTGGCGGTCCATAGTAAATTTGACAGCTAACGAAAAGTTTTCTATTGACCGCCGCGGCCAAGTCGCGCCTGTCTGTGAGAGGCCTTATTGGTCGAGCGCCTTGGTGTTGCCAGTTGCCTCAGTGTTGTCAGTTTAGACTTTTGAATAGTGACTCGTAGCTTTGGAAAAGAGACACTGCCTAAATCCTTAGCTTGGCTAAATACTCAATTAAATGTTTTGGCAAATTCACAAAAACCATCAAGATTGTAAAATCATTTGACATTAAACATATTAATATTGATTTAAACTTCCACGATTCTCACACATAATTTTTACTAAACGGAACTTAATCGTGTATAAATTAATCTATTTATTTACCTCTCTGTCTGAGGTCTCACGACGTTTCGTTTCGTTGAGAAACGTCGGGAGACCTCAGGGAGGTAAGTAAATAAATAAGTTAATTATACGCGATTACGTCCCGTTTAGTAAAAATAATATATTATTTTTCACCTCAGCAGCTCGAACAAGCATATTTTGCTGCGTGAAAACAGTGAGCAAAATGCGATTTTGCTCACTCCGTAACTCCGTTAGACAAAGTAGTTTGTTTTTATTTTTAGGCCGATTCAAACCAAAAAGCCGCGAAACAAGCCACGTTCGAAAACGTAAAATAATTGGTTGTTAGGTATATACCTAATTTAAACCTATATAAGTTTGAATTACAAAAAAAGGTTTAAATTTTTTAGATGAAAGATTATTTAAATTAAAAAAGAACATCACGAAATAAAGTTCCTTTTCTAGAAAAAAACATGCGATTGATCACGTTGCTTAATAGTTGTACTCGTAGTTTAGTCAATTAAAATTCTACTCGTTACGCTCGTGATTCAATATCAGAATCTTTTGCTTCCTCGGGACTCAACATAAACACTCGCAGCAAAAAAAAAAACTATGCTCTCTTGTTGCAAAAATAACAATTCCCTGTCAATTTTTCGATACCAAAAAATCTCTTCACCAATTTAACCATGTGGCGTTGTCAAATAACAAATAACCTATGTTTTGGGGGGTATTTTACGTTCGCCATCAAAACCCAAATAACTTTCTTAAAGAAATGAGCACTAAAACTTTCAACTTAATTCGACGTAGGTACTCGTAAGTTAGCCGTGAACTCATCCAAGTTCTCTCAAGTTGGATCAGCTGGCACAGTAATTAAGATTCTGAGAGAAGTCTGATGAATCCTGACACGAACACGGCACTACCTTACTCCTCAATCAAATATGATCGATGCGATTGGAATGCACAACACAAACCAACAGTCGACTGACATGGGTAATGGACGCATTGCATGTTTGCTGGCATTAGCTCTCAGTCCGCTGGGCAGCGATTTAGAAGCGATAATGTGGCGATTGTCAAACGCGTTAACTTGATTAAGATTTTGGGTTCAAATTGTTTTTTTAGTTTGATTACTTTTTAGGGTTCCGTACTCAAAGAGTAAAACGGGACCCTATTACTAAGACTTCGCTGTCCGTCCGTCCGTCCGTCCGTCTGTCTGTCACCAGGCTGTATCTCAAGAACCGTGATAGCTAGAGAGTTGAAATTTTCACAGATTATGTATTTCTGTTTCCGCTACAACAACAAATACTAAGAATAAATTAAAATATTTTTTAAGGGGGGCTAATACAACAAACGTGATTTTTCCTTCGTGCGCGAGTCCAACTCGCACTTGGCCGGTTTTTTTATGTAGCTACTTTTAATGCCAGCCTTTTAAAATAAAAATGACATTTATTTCAGACAAAAAACCCATATCATCCTCCTCCTACTAGTAATACATGTAAAAATAAAAGTTACAGAAGGAACAAGTATGATTTTAAAATAAAAGTACATTAGGTATAGATAAAATGTAAAAAGAGAAACACTAAAAATTTTAATAATATAAACTAAAATTATTTACGGTTCGCATCCCGGTGCAGAGACAGCCAAAACCTACTAATTGGACTATTTAAGTCGTCACCTATCATGGCAAGGATCGAGTTCTTAGAGGCACGCAACCTGCTCCAAAACGACGCAACCCGTGTCATGACGGCAAATAAATCAGGGACACGAGCTTCAGCCAACATACTTGACGCACTACACCATCTCGGCAACTTCATTAGGATTCTGAAGGCATCGTTGTACTGAACTATTTACGAATGTTACGATTCGTTATGTTACTAGTTACTGTAGCCTAATTAAAACTTTACACAAAAGGATACCCGACGGATTTTAAAAAGATTATCTGGTAAAACGGATTTTAAAAAGATTATCTGGTATTCCCTTAGGAGGTATGTCTTATACCTCCTAAGGGAATAATTTGAACTCGTACCCACAAAGTCGCGGCAGATGATTTTTTTTACTGTTTTGCTCCCGAATCTTTCAAAGTGAGAAAGATTCGTTATTATTATATATTTTGCAATTTCTCTCAAACGCATATTCCCATTTAGGTGCGAGATGATAGACGCCTTAGGGGTCGTAAAATTTAAAATATGTGTCGTGTCATCATGGAACGCCGTTATACGTTGCCACATGAAAAGCTAAGAGTAAGACGTTGAAAAGTGGCCTATTAGCTGTTGGCACACTTTGCTTGTTTTCACATTTAGCAGCTGATTGCTAAACATATATCATACCAGAGCATGAACATGAGTACCTCAGATGGTTACGCCAACTCGTAAAAATGCCTCACGGTATGTCTAATAGCCACGAATTACCATTTTAAGTGGAACCCTTTGACGGCATTAATTCAGGAGACGTCCAGCCCGGCATTCTTCAAATCTGTACGAAGACCGCGTAAAAGCCTTGAGGGTCGCATTCTTGCCTACTTTATATTTCATGCAGTGCAGGTGGCGGCCCTCGGCCTTCACCTGTCTACTTTTGCCACCTCGGGACTTAAACCGCTTACTGAAAATAAACTTTGTTCTACGCCCACGCTGGCATGTCAGAGATTTCATAGTATTTAGCTGTCATTGCTGGGAACACAGGCGGTATTTTACTGCAGCCGTAAATGGGTGGAAATGAAAATCTACTCTAAAACATTACGGAATTATGAGACCTCACCATTTCGCTAAGTACGCTATGCTGCGCTGAAATACAGCTGCAGGATTCCACTGAAATTAAACGTTTTGTGCAACGGTTTTGATTTTATCCAAACAGTCCTTGTTGTACAAGCTTTATTTTAGTTTAGCTTTAGTTTAATCTATGGAATAGTTTTAGAGTCTATTCAGTGAGATAACAAAGTTCTTTGCGGATACATTTGGAGTTGCATATAAACTGGTAGAACTAAATACTATTTGGGAAATAACTTCAATTTAAATTTGAATATGACTTCACACGCTTAAAATACCCCAAACGTTGTAAATTACAGTAAAAGCTCATTTCTGCACTCGCGAAAAGTTGCCGAATTGTTTGTTATACAGAATATTGGCAAATTTAAATACCCTGACTCAAGAGGTATTATAAAGGTGCTCAGTACTGTGAACAATGACGGTTAATACGGTGAAAACATCGCTTTGCCACCACGTTTAATATTTGTTGGTATTCAAATAATTGCCTAATTCAAAAGGGTTCCCCATAAAGGGTTAAATTTAAATCGTGTATTTGAAAAGCTATAGGGCAACGTGACTCGATATTCCAGTAAAATTTAATCCCGCTCGAAAATGGGAATAAACTTTCTGTAATTCATTATTTTTAATTAAGTCAACACAAAATTTTGTCCGCGTGATTTCAATCCTATAGTTATACTTATTCAGAATTATCTAATATGTTTCGTTTACTTTAACGATATGAGTTTTTAAAGCAAACTACATTAATGAATTCATAGTTTAGTAACAAAATACACGGAAGATCGGGGACGTGTTGGTCCATACCATACCTACGCCTAGTGTCATAATTTACTTTAAAAACAAAGTTTTAACCGACGAAAAATCAATCATCCCCTATTTTCCTACCCTTAAGGTTAATTTTTTTTTTCAAATTTATATGGGACCAACTTCGGGGTATAGCCTTTCCAATAAAAAAATAATTATCAAAATCGAACTACTCTGTAAAAAATGATGCGTGGTCATACATAAAAAAAAATAAAAAAATATACGCGTCGACTTGAGAACCTCCTCCGTTTTTTTCGTCGGTTGAAAACGGTCTGGCGTCCGTCGCTGTCCTGTCTTCTCAATCGCATATATAATTAACTTAAAAGTTTGCCTCTTTGAGGAGTTTGAGGTTCCTCGACGTGTCGGATCTGACGAAACTCACAACATCGTTGGTTGCGAGATGGTGATGTAAATTATCCGCAATTAAGTCCTATTTATTAAGTAAAATTTAAATCAATAATTATAGTATTATACTTTACTATAAATACCCCTTGTATTCTCATTACCTCCTTTCGCGGGTGACACTATCGGCGTCATATCGAGCTAAGAGCCACTATTGCGTATCTAAGATGCGGCAATAAATGGGTTAACATGCATTATGTAATTCCAGTAACAACTGTGTAATCCGAAACCCCTGCTGAATTTCCGCCTCTACAATAATAATAAAATATAATGGAGGTAAGTAATGTTAACTCACATTGTGTTAATTACCAGCTTAGTGAGCACATGCTTATATCACTAAATTCACTATCGCTGGGCACTTAATGAAACCTTTTACGACTATTGTACCTTTACTATACATTAACATTAACGTTAATATCCGTATTATCAACGATATTCAGTCAGCCTTGCTTGTGAAAATAACGGTGTATCGCGTATTTGGTGGCTGTGTTTTTTTAGTCGTTTTATCAAAGGTTTTTCATATATTAGAAATTCTTAAAGAAATTAAGGTACCTATACACTTTCGTACTTTATTCCATCGTAAGAAGGCGAAAACATTTTTTTTACAAGCTTTATATTAACTTGCACTGTTCGTATGTATGTAAATATGTAAGTATGTAAGTTGTCCGTCAAAATTTGCAATCGATTTTTCAGTCACTTCCCGTTATCCAATTGAGCTGAAATTTTGCAAGCATAAATGTATATCGCATGACAATACAATATTAGGATGATTTGGAGCTGATCTGATGCCGGAAGCTGGAAGGTGGCCATAGGAACTCCGCAATAAAACGACACAACCCCATGGAGTTTGGGCTCGATATAATCGTCTCTATGAGTAGTTGATGATGGTATGCAGAGAAGTACAGTCGGCAGTAAAAGCTTGTACCAAAAATGAAATTTTTGACAGAAACTTATTTTTGCTGTTAACTGTACTTTGACTTTTTTTCTATTTGAATTAATATGTATTGAAAATGTGTTACTAATTTGTACCTCTCGTTAAAATATTTATAGGTTCTTCAAAAGGTAAACCGTTTCGAATTTTGATATATTTTCAATGTGTTTCTCGCACTCGTTCTTATATGTTCTGCGGGTTGTAGTGTAGCTGGTGCAAATTGAATGTTGGACACATTAAAATCAAGTTTCGCATCTTGATTTGATTTGAATGTCTTTACCGCGCTCGTTCTAGCTTGTTCTGCATGTGGTGGTGATCGCGTAGGTACTACATTGAATTCAATTTTGATTGCGTAAAGTATGTATTAGAAGACTAACATATATTAGCCAAGTAAATGATTAAGTTGCTGCCGAGTCGTATGAGGAAGTCAAGAGGCTGGCAATGGACAGAGGTGAGTGGCGGATACTCTATCGACAAAAGCAGAGTTCTTAAGTGATGATGATGTGAACGTATACTGTATCAGACTAAGCATCAGTGCAGTGACAGTCTTTGCGGGTGCATAGATTGTTTACGGGGAACACTAATCGGATCTGCTCTGCGTAGCACTGCGCTGGCACACATTAATGGAATTAAACTCGATGCAATTACAGACGCGGTTTCCGATAATAACGTTACAATACACTTTGTAATTGGTTAATGCGTTTCATCTAGCGGTTTTATTGGTTGGTAATAAACCGCGTAACGAGATTACTATCATACGAATTTGCTATGACACAAAATAACTTGCTTATAAATATATTTGGTAACTAGAAATTAAGCATAACCTGCAGATACTGCAGCAAAGTAGAAATGGTGCATTTTTATTTTATTTTGCATATTCTATAGGACATGATATTATAACAGTTTGAAACTGTAATTTAAATAAATAATAAATTGACAAATATTGTGGGACAAATTTTACACAAATCGAACTAAAGAAAAAAATAAGTTTATTTGCTAGGGCATTCCACGAGAATATCGTTTACGTAACGCACCTGCGCTGTATGGCGTTTAGGTACGTATTATAAAATAATAAAATGATGATGAATTTAAACTTTCTTGAGACATGTTGAAACAATGCTGATAACTACACGGTTCAACTCACGTATTAGTTAAATGTCACTACGGGCGATTCGGTCGAAACCTGGGCTGTATTACAGTCTCTCCAGCGTTGCCAAGTTGACTACCGCTATATCGAAGTACTGAAGTGTTTGTACGAGAACGCCACTATATCAGTCTGACTCCAGGACCGGAACTCGAAACCAATGCTGCAGAGGGGAGTCAGGCAAGGAGATGATATTTCACCAAAACTGTTCACCGCTGCACTGGAGGATGTTTACAAAACTCTGGACTGGAGAAGGCTAGGCATCAACATCAACGGCGGGTACATCACTCACCTTCGGTTTGCGGATGATATAGTAGTCTTGGCTGAGACCATGGAGGACTCGCTCGCTGACCTCAGTGAAGCTTCCGAGCGAGTTGGTCTAACAATGAACACGGATAAAACGAAGATCATGTCAAATGCCTATGTAGTTGTAGTACTAACTACCATTACAATCGGACACTTTACGCTCGAAGTTGTAGACGATTATGTATAACTAGGACAGACTGTCCAGTTAGGTAGGTCTAACTTCAAGGCTGGGTAGCGTTCGGGAAGCTACGGCACATCTATTCGTCCAATATTCCGCAGTGTCTCAAGACGAGACGATACGAGAGTCCATTGGAAGCGACCACGTTTCAGTGCCATATATCATCACTGGCATCACACACTGGATGCCAGTGATGATATATGGCACTGAAATGTGGCCGCTTCCAATGGACCTCATAAGAAGGCTCAAAGTCACCCAAAGGGCATTGGAGAAGGCTAAGTTGGGAGTTTCTCTGCGTGATCGCATCAGAAATGTGGCTATCCACAGCAGAACCAAGGTAACCGATAAAGCCCTCCAAATCGCTAAACTTAAGTGGCAATGGGCGTGGCACATTGCACGTAGAACCGATGGCCGTTGGGGCGGAAAGGTTCTGGAGTGGCGACCACGTAGGTACCGGAAGGCGCGGCGTGGGTAGGTGACTGATGACCTAGTAAAGGTCACGGACACTGGATGCGGGTGGCACAGGACCGGTCACTTTGGCAGTCTTTGGGTGAGGCCTATGTCCAGCAGTGGACGTCTTTCGGCTGATAAGATGATGATGACGGGTGACGTGTTTCGAACTCTTCGGGAGTTCTTCTTCAGGATGAGTGTGATTCAAGCGACACCACCGCGAAAACACTCTTCCTGAAGAAGAACTCCCGAAGAGTTGGAAATATGTCGCCCGTAGTGACATTTAATACGTCAGTTGAACCGTGTAGTTGATAAATCTCAAGAAAATACAGTCAATTCGCAAGACAAGTCATCAAATATGTATAACCAAGCCAAAAATAAATAAGAACTTTCGGAAGCACTACGTAAGCACGGCATGGGGTCAAAAATTGAATCTTATTTTATACTAGCTTTTGCCCGCGACTTCGTCCGCGCGGAACTCGTTTATATCGTAAGATCGTAACTTTCTCCCCCCTTTTCACCCCCTTAGGTGATGAATTTCCAGATAAAAACTATCTTTAGTAAGGACTCTTTGGGAAGGCCCCGGAATTTAAAGTATCTCTATACCAAATTTCATCTCAATCGGTTCAGCGGTTTAAGCATGAAAAGGTAACAGACAGACAGAGTTACTTTCGCATTTGTAATATTAGTATGGATTGTATGAAGGAAAGGGTATAGATGCATGTAGGCTTTTTTCAGTATTATTTTGCATATTTTCATATCACACGGCCGTAAGGACCTTTTCTACTAAACCGTAGGACTAAATTAACTGACTTGTAGTTTAAATATTTTATATTAAAAATAAAGATACGTCAACAAAATATTACATCTAATAGTTTTCAAAATAGCCATAATAAAACGTCTTTTTACCCCGTATTAGAAAACATCTTCGAAACTACCGCCATAAGGTACCTTTATCCTTGGAACGTCACATACATATATTCAAAATCAAAAAATCAAAAAAAAATCAAAAATATTTATTTGGTATCAAAAATTTGGTTTTTACAATTGTACGTGGCTGACCCCTCCAGGTAAGTATGACAATACTTGTGTTAGGAGAAGCCGCCCCTCCCATCCGGAGTTATGCATAATTTGAATACACAAATCTTACATTAATTTTACATTTCTAGTTATACTGATAACATAGTTGTTATCAGAATTAAATTTAGTTTAAGAATTTAATAACATTGCATTAGTGAAAAAAATACTACAAAAAAAAGTGTGTGTGTGTGTGTGTGTGTGTGTGTCTGTGTGTGTATGTGTATGTGTGTGTGTGTGTGTGTATGTGTGTGTGTGTGTGTGTGTGTGTGTGTGTGTGTGTGTGTGTGTGTGTGTGTGTGTGTGTGTGTGTGTGTGTGTGTGTGTGTGTGTGTGTGTGTGTGTGTGTGTGTGTGTGTGTGTGCGTGTATGTATGTGTGTGTGTGTGTTTATGAGAGGGATTGTCTGTAACTTATAGAATCTATGTATATTTAAGGAGTGATTAGGTGTTATCATATGTAAGCGTAAGTAGCCACTCTGTAATCTTTTTGTTACAATTCACTTGATGTATTGGGTAAATGTTAAGTATTTTATTTATTTTATTATATAAATGCGATGATATTGCTTTAAACTGTCTATCTGCAAAGACCGACTTAGTATAGCATTTAGGGGCTACTATGTGTTGGAGCCTGCGTTTTAATATCGATGGGTTAATATGAAGCGTTTTGTGTAATTTTAGGACGGTAAGTAATATATATAATTTTCGCATGGTAAGAACATTTCTCTGTACAATTCAGTCGTTGGGTGTCTGAAGGGCAGTTTGTACATTACCTTGAGAAGACATCTTTGCCCTCTCTCTACTTGTAAAAAAGATGTTTTTGTGGCACCACCCCAAACCACAATGCAATATGTCATCACTGATTGCGCAAGAGTCTTGTACAATTGATTTAACAATGGTTTGCTGGCAATGTGTCTGAGAGTTTTAAAAATCCAGATTAATTTTCTGATACGGCTGTTGATGTGTACAATGTGCGGATTCCAACACAACCGTTGGTCCAAAATAACCCCAAGATATTTTATTGTCACCACTTTTTTGAGCGGTGTACAACTGCAAGATGATAGGTCACTTTCATTACAGCTATGCATTTTAAGTTTCAAGTTTGTTGTAGGTTGTGTGTTATTATATTTTGTGAAGCACATGTAATTAGTCTTCTCTAGGTTAAGTGTGAGAAGGTTCGACCTGAGCCAGGATGAAATTAGTTGTAGGCCCTTCTCAGCATTGTCATGGACGTTCTGCCAAGTGTCAGAGTTGAAAACTACAGCTGTATCGTCAGCGTAAGAACAAATAAATCCATTGTGGATTTTAAGGTTGGTCAGGTCGTTAATATAAATCAAAAAGAGGGTGGGGCCGAGTATACTGCCCTGGGGGACACCGAAAGAGATCTCCTCCTCCTGACTTACATAACTACCCACCTTCACCTTTTGTTTGCGGCCACTCAGATAATCCTTAAACAGATCAAGGGGTACTCCTCTGATCCCCACATGTTCAAGTTTTTTTATTAGCAAGGTGGGAGAGACCGTGTCGAAGGCCTTTTTTAAGTCCAGGAACACAGCCAAGCTCTTATTACCACCATCAACTTGCTTAGTGATCACAGACGTAATTGCCAGCACTGCATCTTCCGTAGATCTGCCATTTCTAAATCCATACTGCGAGCTCGAGAGTCTGTCAAATTTGTTGAGGTATGATTTGAGTCGATTATTTAGAATTTTTTCTATAATTTTAGAAATGGCAGGTAAGACGGAGATTGGTCTATAGTTGTTGGCATTGTCTCTCTCACCTCCCTTATAAACCGGCGTTACTATTGATTGTTTTAGTGGACCAGGGAAGACTCCCTTTTCAAAACAAAGGTTGACCAAATGCGTGATAACAGGAACAACCAATGGTCTAGCCAGCTTAAGGAATCCTGTGGTTATACCATCGCAACCAGGGGCACTACCAGACTTTAGGCTCATAATAACTCTGTCAACCTCTTGTGGATCTGTGTCTAAAAGGACGAATGAAGACGGTGTAGTTTGTAAGGGATCGGGACCGTTTATGTACTGTGGAACAGCTGAACTACCAATACTCTCTGCCAGGTTTTTCCCTATGACCGAAAAGAAGTTATTGACGTGGTTTACAGATTCCAATGGGGATGTTTTTGAGTTCAAAAGCTGTGTGTTTTGAGTTTTAACAGATTTGTAATGGGTTACTTTTTTAATGGCTGTCCATAAAGCTTTAGGGTCTTTGCTTGATTTAGTTAGTAATTCTCTATCGTATTTTTGTTTCAGTTTTCTGGTCAATTTATTGCAATAATTACGATATCTCTTGTATGTGACACGAAAGACCTCATTGTGCGGATCAGTGCGAAGGTTTTTCTGCATCATATTTCTGTTTCTGATGCAGCGTAATATCCCCGGTGTTATCCATGGCTTAATGTTACGAAGTTTTTTTGGTAAATTTGAGACTGTTTTACTTTCGTCGAGAGAAGTTGAGAGCTGATATAATAAATGCTGGGTGATAAAGTGGGGGTCATGACTAAAAAGCAGATATTCAATATTTTTATTTAGCAGGTTATTAAAAGCTTTTTTGTAGTCGACTTTCTCAGTTATTTTAGGTAAAATGTCTTTTAATATTTACCTATGTAATGTTCCTATTCCCCAGGACTCCCAAGTACCGCTATACCGTAAATGGGTTCCATCCAATTTTTCACCCCCTATTTCACCTCCTTAGAGGATAATTTTCGGGATAAAAACTATCCGTTGTCATTCTCCAGGACTGAAATTATCTCTTTACCAAATTTCATCTAAATGGGCTACATCCAAATTTTCACCCCCATTTCACCCCCTTAGGGGATGATTAGCGGAATAGAAACTATCATATGTCCTTTTCCAGGACTCAAACTATCTTTCAACTAAATTTTATCAAAATGTGTCACAAACAAATTTCCACCCCCAATTACACCCCCTCAGGGGATGATTTTCGGGATAAAATTATCCTATGTCCTTCCTTAACTATCGCTATACCGTAAATGGGTTCAATCCTAATTTTCATCCACCATTTCTCACCCCCTTAGGGGATTATTTCCTCCTTTCATGTGTTACGGAATAAAAATTATTCTATGTTCTTTCCTTGGACTGAGACCTCTCTCTATACCAAATTTAATCTAAATGGGTTCTATCGAAATCTTCATCCCTCATTTCACCACCTCAGGCAATTTTTTTTCGGGATAAAAACTATGCATTGTCCTTCCCTAGGACTCCTTCTATCTCTTTACCAAATTTCATCTAAATGGGTTTTATCCAAATTTTCACCCCCTATTTCATCCCTGAGGGGATGATTTTCGGGATTAAAACTATCCGTTGTCATACTCCGGGACTCAAACTATCGTTCAACCAAATTTCATCAAAATAGGTCACAAACAAAGTTTCACCCCCATTCGGGAGTAAACTATCCTATGTCCTTCCCCAAGACTCCAACTCACTTTACCGTAAATGGGTTCCATCCAAATTGTCATACAAAAAATGATTTTAAGTCCTTCCCTATCGGTTCTATCCAAATTCTCATTCCTCATTTCACCCCCTCAGGAGATGATTTTTCAGGATAAAAACTATGCATTGTCCTTCCCTGGGACTCTTTACTATCTCCATACCAAATTTCATCTAAATCGGTTCTATCCAAATTTTCATTCCTCATTTCACCCCCTCAGGAGATGATTTTTCAGGATAAAAACTATGCATTGTCCTTCCCTGGGACTCTTCCTATCTCTATACCAAATTTTAACTAAATGGGATATATCCACATTTTCATCCCTATTTCATCCCCTTGTGGGATGATTTTCGGGATTCAAACTATCCATTGTCATTCTCCGGGACTCAAACTATATCTATACCAAATTTGGTCTAAACGGAGTCCATCCAAAATTTCACCTCCCATTTCACCCCCTTAGGGGAAGATTTCCGGAATAAAAACTATCCAATGTCCTTTCCCAGAACTTAAACTACCTCTAAACTAAATTTTATCAAAATGGGTTACTTCCAAATTTTCACCCCTACATTTTACCCCTTAAAGGGAAGGTTTTCGGGATAAAACCTATCTTTTGACCTTTCCCGGGACTCCAACTAATTATATACCAAATTTCATCAAAATCGGTGCAGCGGTTTAAGTAGCTCCATACAAATTTCCACCCCCCATTTCAGCCCCTTAGGGGTTGATTTCCAGGATAAAAACTACCCTAAGTCCTTCCCCAGGACTCAAACTATCTCTATACCAATTTTCATCTTAATCGGTTCAGCCGTTTTCACGTGATGCGCGGTCACATAAACAGACAAACAGATAAACAGACAAACAGATAAACAGACAAACAGACAAAAATTCTAAAAACTGTTGGAACGTGTTCTGTTATCGATTTTAAGTATCCCTGGCTAATTTTTTTTCGAATATCTTCCATGTACAGACTTTCGACCCTCTTCAGCTTTATTATATGTATAGATTTATATTACACCGCGGTTAATGTATATTATGCCTACTAAAAATGTTACTTACCCTTTAATACGCTTACCGGCATTAGTATCTGCTATAACAAAGCGCGGATAAATATCTCACACAACTCTATTTCTAGTGCCGTTAGGACGTATCAGATTTTTTGCCGGCTTTGTTATAGCAGATACTAATACTAATGCTGGTAGACGTATTAAAGGGAAAGTATATGTTTCGCAGAATTTAAATTTCATCGAAAACCATTATTTGTAGAATCAGTAAACTTTTCAAGATTGTTATAATACAAACCTAACCTTACCCTAATGGCTTCTACAGAATTACCTTTTACCTGTACCTACCTAAAAAGTTAACGGTTTCTGAGTAAGAAAATTTCGATGAAATCAAAAATCGGCGAAACAATGCATTAGGTGAAACGTTTGTCGGTGAAATAAGGGACACCAATTATTTATCTGCTTCTAAAAATGTTTACCGTTTACAGTGTATTGACCTAACTCAGAACAATAAAGATTAGTCTAACAATGTAACGGTCCACATTGGGCACTAGTAGGCTCGGCACGTCTCGTCCGTCGCCTAAACCGATTATACAACCCGAAGAGAAAATACATTTTCAAACACTGATTTCAACTACAGATTGCTTTGAAATTAAATTAAGGATAGTTTGTGTGATAGTGTATTGGCTTTTCATTTCAACGTGATTTCAACGAACTACATGTGCTTCTAAGTAATATTTTTGATTGAATGAAAGAGGAAAAACAATCTCCTCGTCATCATCATCATTTCCAGCCCGTAATCGCCCACTGCTGAGCATAGGCCTCTTTTCGACAACTTCACCCGTCCACTTTTTTTCTGTTGGGGGAATGCTTTGATGCACTGTCCGCCCGGTCAGAGGGGGACCGGACCCGTGTGTGGGACTCCAGGGCCTAAGGGCAGACTACCCACTAAACCCCCAACGATTGTCCAGCCATTTCACTTACAAGGAAGGTCAAAAGTTCGCTTACGCATGCTAGTCCCTATCCTGAGCTAGTAGTCTTATCCAAAACATACCTATACCTACCCATCATCATTCTCCTACCGTTTATCCATTGTGCCCCTAAAGAAGCCCGGGGTCCGCTTTGACACCTAATTGCAAGATTTGGCATAGGCACTAGTTTTACGAAAGCGATTGCCATCTGACCTTCCAACCCAGAGGGAAAACTAGACCTTATTGGGATTAGACCGGTTTCCTCACGATGTTTTCCTTCACCGAAAAGCTAACGGTAAATATTCCGTACATTACATACACAGCCGCATGTCTGAACCACTAGGCTACCGTAGCTAATACCTACTCGTCTACATATATAATATTTTAAGGTTTTGGTTTGCAGGCGAGTTAGTAGTTTTATTCAAATGATATCGTATCGGGAGTCTGGACAGTTTGCTTGTGTCACCACACCACCACCGTTAATGGAATTCCTGTACCTGGGCATTTTTAAAAATTTCGTGTAAGTAACCAATTAGCGTGAGTTGTTAAATAAAAATTAACTCAGTGTCAGTTTTGTAACGAAAGTTAAGCATACAAATGATGTCAAACTGAACTTTTTTCGCATTGAAATAAGGTCTATATGCATAGGTATGATTTATATATTGAAAAGAAAAAGTAAATTTTTATACAAACTAAATACTTAATTGTCGTTACAAAACTGACACTGAGTTAATTTTTGTTTAACAAATTATGCTAATTGGGTGCACGAATTATTGAAAATGCCCACCTACAATACAAACTTTACCTACAGTACTTACGCATGTGCCACAAAAGTGAAAACACGCTCATAACGTAGGTATCCAACAACTTTATTCTATCGGTTCACGTGTTTTATAAACTGCCTTTGTCAGCAGTTTTTCTTTCCCAGCTGTAATTTCGCTTTGTAAGCACAGACCTATTCGGTAAGTACGGCACTGCTCACATACGAAATATTCCGAGCGCGGCTGTTCACATGATCTGAATTATTATAGTGACCAGCGCCCTCACGTTTACATTCCATCTGCTGTATCTAGTCAGAAATTAGTCAAATATGTTACCCCTTGTTATTTTTGTTACCTACTGACGAACAAGGTCGTCTGTCTAACAGAGCCCGTGTTTGGTAGCTGGAAAATTTGAATCATTGTAAAAACTTACACGAGCTCATCGCATAGCATGTGCGCTTTTATTCCTAGTTCGACCTAGGAGGTACACGAGCGATACACGAGAGTTTAGCTGTAGTGGAAAGAGGCCTGGTACTAGGCATACTAACATATAACCTGTATAGTAAATATATATCTGGATGTATACGGCAGCTGAAAGCTGAATGTATTAGATGCCTCAGATGTTTGTGTGTATCATGTGCTCATGGTTGTGCGCGGCTTTTATTGTGATATATACGTGAAAAAGTTACACCTTTGATAATAAATTACGAATTATTTCCATTTATATTAGGACGTCAGACTATAAAGGAGACGCCTACAGCGGATATGCGGTTATCACTCACCTTTATAGGCACTAATATTGATTTACGGTAGAGTTTCGCCTGCTCGAACCGGTATCTAATGATAATTGACGGCGTCGCAGTTAAAAAGATGGGTTGCCAAACTTAGATCTTATCGAAAGGGGAGCACCGGAGGCTGAACGCAAGCCTACGCTTCGCGACCCAGTTCTTTGAAAAATACTTTGACCTTTAATTCAATGTCGTAAGGGCTAAAATCAGCGGAAGCAGGCACCTTACGCTTATTTCTGCAGTATTCTAACTTTTTCACTTGCTTGAAATTTTTTGATTACTTTCACGGATTTTGTGGGTTTTCCTTAAAGAGATTCATAAGGAGGTTCCTTCTGATTAAAATATGTCTCGCTAATTGTTTTACAATGCAAACTGTGGGTGATGTAGATGAAGTTTGTTTCAATTTATGGAACGTAAGAGATATAAAAAAAAACTCACTAATTATATTAACACAAAAATACTTACTTAAATTATACTTTGAGTTTGCGGCCCTTGCTGTAGAGACAATGGGTCTCTGGTCAGCTGACATGAGGTCGTTCTTGAGAGCTTTGTCGAGGAGGCTCATCAACACCTCAGGTGACCCCAGGGCTGGCGCTTACCTCTCTCAAAGAATCGCCCTCGCGATACAGAGAGGTAACGCAGCCAGCGTCATGTGTACAATGCCGCAGGAGGATCTCCTTGACGGGGTATTCTTTTTATAAATAATACTTATGGATTTTTACTTTCTTGTTAATTAATTTAGTTTTATTTTCTTGTTATTCTTGTTTAAGTTATTTTAGATTTACTATTTACAAAATAAAATGTTGTTCAATTCAAAAACAATACATGTCTATCTTAGAAGATTATTACGAGAATATTAGTAGGTACCTATATGTTGATAAAAATGCCAGATCGTTCGAATCCCAGGGAACAATAATTGTTTCAACTGTTTTGCGAAAACAAAGAAGCGCTTTCCAAAACAAGCACAACATTTTATTTTGTCACGAACATTTGTACCTGTACTGACATATTGCGCGCCTGACAAACTTAGCCTGATTAATCCCGTGCCAGATTTATAACCAGAATAAATCAATGGACGACAAACAACCTTCGGACACCGTTGCCTTGGACCGATTTTTTTGTCTTCCCCTATTGGATTTATGGGTGGAGTAAAAACTAGTGACTTAGCAACACAAATTAAGTTCCGACACGTAATGTTTTTTTTTTGGAAAAGTTACTGATAAAATGTGCTTTTGAAGCTGCAAAAGTCGATGAATTGGTCGTATACCTACAGAGAGAAGAAATACCCTGAGAAAATTTCTAATACTGATTCTAAAATGGTATAACACGTGCCATTTCCATCTTTACAAATAAAGATGTTGCTATAAATGTTCACTTTTAAACACCTTGTTTTGGTAAAATTCGCTCTTCGAAAAGTGCGAATATCTCGAAATCCAGGAGACTTTTACAAAACCTCAAAATCGATTTTCTGGACCAGTCTAAGATGCCCTATTCGTGGTTAGAAGGTTGTCCATTATTTACCGGACATCCTGTATGTTGGACCCGAGATACACTAAATTAAATAAACGCAATAGGTTTTTATAAATATTTAACACTAGTTTATTTACATAACTAGCTTTTGCCCGCGACTTCGTCCGCGCGGAACTCGTTTATATCGTAACTTTCTCCCCCCTTTTCACCCCCTTAGGTGATGAATTTCCAGATAAAAACTATCTTTAGTAAGGACTCTTTGGGAAGGCCCCGGATTTCAAAGTATCTCTATACCAAATTTCATCTCAATCGGTTCAGCGGTTTAAGCATGAAAAGGTAACAGACAGACAGAGTTACTTTCGCATTATATTAGTATGGATTGTATGAAGGAAAGGGTATCGATGCATGTAGGCTTTTTTCAGTATTATTTTGCATATTTTCATATCACACGGCCGTAAGGACCTTTTCTACTAAACCGTAGGATTAAATTAACTGACTTGTAATTTAGACATTTTATATGTTACATCTAATAGTTTTCAAAATAGCCATAATCAAACGTCTTTTTTACCCCGTTTTAGAAAACATCTTCAAAACTAAGGCTGCCATAAGGTACCTTTACCCTTGGAACGTCAATTTACTTATGTAATGTTAATGTTCCTATTCCCCAGGACTCCCAACTACCGCTATACCGTAAATGGGTTCCATCCAAATTTTCACCCCCAATTGACCCCCTTAGGGGATGATTTCTGGAATAGAAACTATTATATGTCCTTTTCCGGGACTCAAACTTTCGTTCAACCAAATTTTATCAAAATGTGTCACAAACAAATTTCCACCTCCAATAACACCCCCTTAGGGGATGATTTTCGGGATAAAACTATCCTATGTCCTTCCTTATCTATCGCTATACCGTAAATGGGTTCAATCCAAATGTTCATCCACCATTTCTCACCCCCTTAGGGGATGATTTCCTCCTTTTATATGTTCCGGAATAAAAAAAATTCTATGTTCTTTCCTAGGACTCTACCTCTCTCTATACCAAATTTCATCTAAATGGGTTCTATCCAAATCTTCAACCCTCATTTCACCACCTCAGGAAATGATTTTTCGGGATAAAAACTATGCATTGTCCTTCCCTAGGACTCCTTCTATCTATTTACCAAATGTCATCTAAATGGGTTTTATCCAAATTTTCACCCCCTATTTTATCCCTGAGAGGATGATTTTTGGGATTAAAACTATCCGTTGTCATATTGCGGGACTCAAACTATCTTTTCAACCAAATTTCATCAAAATGGGTCACAAACAAATTTTCACCCCCAATTACACCCCCTTATGGGATTATTTTCAGGAGTAAACTATCCTATGTCCTTCCCCAAGACTCCAACTCGCTATACCGTAAATGGGTTCCATCCAAATTTTCATACCCCATTTCAACCCCTTAGGAGATGATTTCTGGACTTAAATTATGTTAAGTCCTTCCCCAGGACTCTGAACTATCTCCATACCAAATTTCATCTAAATCGGTTCTATCCAAATTTTCACCCCTCATTTCAGCCCCTCAGGAGATGATTTTCCAGGACAAAATCTATGCATTGTCCTTCCCTGGGACTCCTTCTGTCTCTATACCAAATTTTAACTAAATGGGATTTATCCACATTTTCATCCCTATTTCATCCCCTTGGGGGATGATTTTCGGGATTCAAACTATCCATTATCATCCTCCGGGACTCAAACTATATTTATACCAAATTTGATCTAAACGGAGTCCATCCAAAATTTCACCCCCCCATTTCACCCCTTCAGGGAAAGATTTCCGGAATAAAAACTATCCAATGTCCTTCCCTAGAACTTAAACTACCTCCTAACCAAATTTCATCAAAATGGGTTACATCCAATTTTTCACCCCCCCATTTTACCCCCTAAAGGAAAGATTTTCGGGATGAAACCTATTCTTTAACCTTTTTCGGGACTCAAACTAATCATATACCAAATTTCATCTAAATCGGTGCAGCGGTTTAAGTAGCTCTATACAAATTTCCACCCCCCATTTCATCCCCTTAGGGGTTGATTTCCAGGATAAAAACTACCCTAAGTCCTTCCCCAGGATTCAAACTATCTCTATACCAAATTTCATCTTAATCGGTTCAGCCGTTTTCACGTGCTGCGCGGTCACATAAACAGACAAACAGATAAACAGATAAACAGACAAACAGACAAAAATTCTAAAAACTGTTGGAACGTGTTCTGTTGTCGATTCTAAGTATCCCTAGCCAATTTTTTTTCGAATATCTTCCATGTTTCGACCCTCTTCAGCTTTATTATATGTATAGATATACTATTCTTTATAATACCCAACTGTATTTAGCATTGCCGGGATTCTATCATAAAAACATCAATAACCAAAAATGACGATTTTTGCGATATCTCGCTTCGTTAACGTTGTTTTTTTCATGGGTTTTTACGAGTCCGATTTAAAAAAAAAACTATACTTCCTTGCACTATTTTAGGAAATAAGTATGACGGTATTTTACCGGCCCGTATTTGTTGTCCGTTGTCCGCGAGTGTAATTTTTGCTGACGTTAAAATTATAAGTTTTCAATGTTCTGAAGTCTTAAACTATGAGCTACATAAATAAATATTGATAAATCAGACTTTAAAAGCACTTCTATCACCGTAATCAGTGCGAAAAGTTTACAGAATTCAATTTCAATAACTCCTTACTAATAATGAACTTATTACATAGCGTACCAAGCTGAATTACACAACTTGGAATTAGGTGATACCGTGGCTACAGCTAGTTAATCATGAGGTTTAGTTCCAAGCCGCCTATCAAGTACCTAAAGATAAAAATCACACATGTTGATGATTTTAAATATAAAGTCACAAAATAAATTAGTGCAAGCATATCGACTCTTTATACTTACTTAAGCTTGTTAGTACAGTCGCCATCACATACATAGGTACACTATAGGTGTTCAAAAATATCAGCACATGCACCCTAATGCCTTGTAAATAGAGGTGTGTTCCGATGTTTGTGACGTGCTTGTTTGCTCCGATGTATGTGATGGCGACTGTACATACTCGTACAATACACCTTGTGAGCTCGTAGTATACCAACCAAGTTTTGTCTACGAGACGAAATAGTAACCTCCGAAAGTCGTAACATTTTATCACTTGAGAAAAACAGGGAAAGTCGTCCCTTTTGCCGAATACGGCGACCCCAAGTTGCATGCGGTTGACTTAGAAACATCCCTCTACCATTACTAATAACACCATAATTCCGAAACTTTTCCAGACTGTCCCGAGCTCTTGAAATACTTTGTGAGAATCTACTCTGAAAGTTAGAGATAGATTAAAAGTAAATAACTACTTCCGCAAAGTTTGCGTGAGCTACTCAGCGCGATGGGAGACGGATATAATAACAGTTAGTAAACATGCAGTGATATCACAACTTACAAGGCAAATGTTGGCTGCACTTCGCTAAGTATCTAACAACTTAAAGAGATTCTGTATCTTGTTAGCTATCGTAACAAAGCACACAGGACTAAATTTAGATACTAATTCATAAAACTTGACAGAACTGGTAACAAGAAAATTAGTTTTATTTCTTTCTCACAGACAAAAATGTCAAAATCACAGATAAAAAAAAACGAACCTTAACGGTATTTTTGTTAAAATAGGTTTGATGGATATTTTATGAATAAGGATTTCTTCATGAAGTAAAGTAGAGAAACGAAGAATTCTCAACAGTGAGATTTCATGATGGGATCCATGATGAATCGACGGAACATCCCAATACTACACTTTATAAGGCATAGAAATAGGTGTATTTTTTAAAGTGGCTCCACGCGTTCATGATAAGCATCATTGAATTGATTTTTAGTTTATTTATTTCGCAACCTAGTTGTGAGAACCGCTAATGTGTAATTTGTATGTATACAATATAATTCGATAGAAACAGAAGCTAAGTTAAAAATAGGAGACTTGTCTCGTTCGAAATCATGGTGCAAACATTCATTACGTCAGCTCAGCGTGAACCTAGCAATAGTCACCGGACTTACTCTGTCATGTTCAATTATATTTGCAATTTTGAATCTTGCTCCGCAAACATAAGGTTCAAAATGTATACATAATAATAGCCGTGACTACTAGAACCAGGGTTAAATAGTAACCCGCGAACTACACCTTGATATTGCGCATTCTAAACGTCCTGCAAATAAAACCCTCCCCTTTGATCTTAAAACAAGAGTGGGCATCGAGAACTTCGTCGAAGTATTTTCCAAACTAAAGTACAGTCGCCATCACATACATCGGGACACTATAGGTGTTCAAAAATATCGGCACATGCACCCTAATGCCTTGAAAATAGAGGTGTGTTCCGATGTTTGTGACGCGCTTGTTTGCTCCGATGTATGTGATGGCGACTGTACTTTTAGTTCCTGCTAGTTTCAGTTTTGTGTTATATTGTGTATTTTGAACATCATCATCATCATATCAGCCGAAAGACGTCCACTGCTGGCTGGACATACACATTTTGAACATACTGAAGACTAAAAGCAACATTAAACTGTATTCTGACAAAGTGCAAGTGTTGCAAATTAATATTACTAAGAGTGTTTAACACAAGAGTGGTTCTAGCACCGCTAAAACCGAAATACATTTAAAAGAATATTGTATTGGTAACCACAATCTAAGTAACCAAATGTATAAAAGTAGGACGTGCAAGTTAATAGCTTAAAAATATGAATGTGTTTGTCGCAGCATGGAAGGAGGCCTCCACACACCGGTCGCGGGCGCGGGTCGTGCGCGGGTCGGGCGCGGGACCGCGCAAGTTGTAAAACATTGAAACTACACTTCAAGCACACATCGAACGCGGACCCGCCGCGGGCCCGCGGGCCCGCTTTCGATGTGTGTTTGAAGCGATCGGTGTGTGGAGGCCTTAAGCGTTAAAAGCCGCCGCCATATTTTTTCACAGCTGTCTGTCGGTCACGCCGTGCATCCGAGCGAGTGTTTCCCTCTGAACGACTTCTGTTTTATTCCGTCATCAATTCAGTCCGTTGGCAGCCACGTGAATCAAAAATGTCAAAATGAATAATATCGGTGACAGTAAATTAAAAATGTAACATTCGAAAGTCAACGAGGTGAGTTACCGTGTATTTTTCGATGTAAGGTGATTTATCAAATAAATTAACATTTCTAGAATAGTTTGTACCAATTAAGTACAAATATACGTCAATTAAAGTATCACTTAATAATGTTCCTACCTACCCTATCACCATTTTTGAAAGTACTCATATATGAACTTTATTCCTTTTTTTGATAATTATGATTTCGTTCTTCGTATATTTTCTTAATTTTAAAGAAAACTCAACACATTGTAGTAAGTTGAAAAAAAAACAAAAGAGAAAAGTTAAAAGTAGGTACTTAGGTATGCCTTAATAAATATACTACTTATGTATGTAATTGTAAAAAAAATTCTAGATATGCTGAAATAACAAAATTCCTTAAAATACTAACTACCCTCCTAATAAATTCTATAAATCTAGCAGCGGAAAACAATCAGATAAGATTTTTTTTTTATTATATTAATTTGATATTTAACAATTTCGATGATATTTGTTGTAGGTACCTTTTTTACGTGTCTTAGTCGTATTTTTTTTTTGTGGTGAGATTTAGTAATCAAGATTTAAAACACTAGAAAGCACACAAAATAAAGCAGACGAATGAAATTATTACAACGATAGTCTTTCGCGCTATCACAGGTTTTAGATATGGCGAAGTAAAAAAAACTGGCAGTGACAGACGCACAGCCTCCGATTGATCGCAAAAGACGTTTTATTTATTACAAAGTTACATTTCTGTGGAACGTAACGTAATTAGATGTGGAATACGAAAGATGATTGGCAAATCTGATCTTCCTCTGTTTTGCGGAAAAACAATCATAAAAAGACTAATACTACCCCCCCCCCAAGGACATTTATAATGAAATCTGATAAAATGTAAATGGGAGGTTGTGGTAACTAGGTTTACCACTCTTTGAGGTATTTATTCAAGCTATTTAACCCGTTGTGACTTAAATAATAATGTCATAATTTATTATGGAAATAATTTCAAAGATGGAAGACAAAACGATAATGGAAATAGGTAAGTATGTAAAACGTACAAAATTCACTATTGTTTATCTTCCTTCATTGATCTTATTGACGTTTGTAATGGATAGCTTTCAATATTCTTTGACAAGCTTTCCCAAGACGGAAACATGTTAGGAAGCCAATCGAATAATTCTAAAAGCGTAAAAAAAAAGAAACACCAATAATTGTGAACAGTCCTCTGTTGTCTCTGTTTAAAAAAATGCAATACAGCGGACGATAAGTAAGTTAACCTTAAAAAAACATTTATTTAAAACACAGCACAAAACCTTTAAATATTGATGTATTAAAGCAAGAGCAGAAATAAATAATTATGATTATGACACTCAAAACATTTATGATCTAGTTAGGCCTGAATCACACTGGCGCGGCCTGCGGTGGCGGTCAATAGTAAACTTGACAGTTAATGACAAATTTACTGAACGCCACCGCAAGCGCGCCACTTTGAGAGGGGCTTTAGTACTCGTAGTCTGAGCAGCCTTAGAAATAAGCCTCAAACATTATAGTTTGGATTTTGATGTGTGGTTACAAAATTATACGAAGAAGCTTAAGGAAGGAATTTATATAGTGATTTGCAAGTGAAAGGGGCAGGTCACAGGGAAAAGAAGGGTGTCTTCGGCGACAGACAGACGCCGGTTACCGCTTCTATTTACGGCCACGTTCACGTATATAATTATAAAAGATTAGAACTTGTATACTTCCAAAACCAGATAACTGACTACTGACTCTATAGGTAGTCAGTTTACTTATGTAGTTTTGGAAGTATACCCACGAAAATATAGTACTACATATTCGTACGACGCATCTTAGACGTAAATAAACATACAAATATTACAAACTTCATCCCTACATCACTGTAAAGATAAAATGTACAATAAAATCAGATTATTGTTTATTCTTCTCTAGAAAATAATCCTATTTTACCCTTTAAACTAACTTTATTATTCACACGATCATCTCACGATATTAAACAAAGGTAAATGTCTATCTTCAAATTTGTTTCCCCAAGTGTACGTTCTAATTTAATCCATTCACTATAATACACTATATGCTCGCTTCGTACGCTAGACGCTGTTAAACTCTCTTAGAGTATTATATAACGTATATAGCGGTCGTCAGCACATATTGTACTCTAATTCCCGTGGTAGTAAAAGGAAGCTTATCTCATCGGCTGGTAATCGGTAAACAATAGTGTTTCCATCTCCAACCGTTCAAGATTACGTGGTTTGCAGCTGAGAATAGATTGTAGACATCGTACAATATGGTTTGAATGGTGATTATAATATAACGCTCTTGGTGATGATTATAATCGGTAGGCAGTAATTTAATCTGAACATGGTAAACAGAACAGAATAGAAAGAAAAATACAATATAATTAAATACATTATAATTGTGAAAATGTATTTAAAATGATCATTTACCAGGATCCCTATTCGAAATGTGACATATCCGCGGTATGTCAGGGATATCCCCACTTTCAAAATCAGAATTAATGAAACATAAAACAAAATCGATATATGTATCGTAGAGACTTCTTTAGTCAAATATTAGAGTTGCGATTTCGGCCCGGGCGTTTACCATAATTAACATGGGTGATTTCCATCTTCCAACCTATCAACCCGGGTTTCATTATTATGGTACCTAAACCGAGTTCATGAAATCTGGGTTGGATAGGTTGGAAGATGGGAATCACCCATTAAAATTGCACTTGGTAAATGTCGCGCTATTGTAGTGTCACATTCCGAAAGATTCCCGTTATTCTTGTTATGATATAAATGTACTTATAAATAGAATTATGTGCTAGCGAGTACCTATTAACTGAATTATTTATAACACAATTAATTTGCAGGCAACCGCCTTGATCGTAACTCGATACATTTGTAAAGTGAATTATTAAATTACCTTGCCTATATGTCGCCGAATGAATTCTAAACATGTCAACTTGTGAAGGCTTAGAGGAAGCTCTACATCGTAGTTATTCCATACAACATATTTCTATGAATGGTTAGTGTAGGTATGTTATGACTTATGTCATATATGGATGTCATGATCATAAGTTTCACTGAACAAGAGTTGCGTGTCCAGTAACAGAAATTGAATTAATTTTTTTTAGTATTTTATGGGATTAATTAAAAACCTGCACCTGTACTGTTATGATCTAGAAAGAATTTCCAAAAATTGCTACTATTGCGTTCGTTTAACAGATACTTAATAGGTACGTATAATTTTAGATTCTATATATATTCGGCCGTCATCACTACTCACTACATAGTATAAAACAAAGTCGCTACCCTCTGTCTCTCCCTATGTATCTTTAAAACTACGAAACGGATTTTGATGCAGTTTTTTTAATAGATAGAGTGATTCAAGAGGAAGGTTTATACATATAAACCCGTGCGAAGCCGGGGCGGGTCGCTAGTATAGGAATAAAATAAAATCTGTACATACTAAAACTGCTAGTTACGGAGTCTGTCTTTCAAACACTGAGTCCGTTAGCCCAAATTTTAGTACTTTTTTTTAAATTTAATCTTAATCTTTTAATTTATTTTTTCAAAAATAATAAGTTACATTTTTTATTACTTATAAGTTCGCCAAACATATTGTTTATTGGCGAGGATTGCACTCACTTTCTTTACAATATTTTTTTTGTTTTGTGTACCTACATATCTTATTTATTACCTTATAATTAAGAATAAAAATAAAAACCTTATACTAGATTAAATTAGAGGGTATCTATTAGCAGTTTTTTTAACCTCTTTTTGAAGATATCCTTGCTAGTAAATTCTTGTTCAGGAAAGATTGTGTTGAAAATACGAGGTGTTAAGTACTTTAATGTTCTTTATCCGTAGTAATTGTTAGCTACGGGTTCCGTGTAAGTTCGACGCGTCGTAGCTCTCAGTGTGCGGGTGTACACTCGGCGTGATTTAAATTCCGTTCCCTTGAATTGGTCACTTGCTACAGAAAACTGACTTACCAATAATGTGGGTACAGAAACTTCGATTTATATAAGAAAAATACAAAGCAACTTAACATTTCCTTCTATAAATAATAAATTTAATTTAATCATAATATCAAGATTATCTTCAGTAATATCAGAGGGGTTTGGGAATGCTAACCGGCCGGTCTTTGTATTGCAGATCATTGTGCTTAGCTTAACCGATTTGCTACCTACATATCGTGATGCATCGTGTTATTGAATTCAATTGATCGTGAATGCAGCTGAATGCATTCAGTAATGCGTGTAGCGAGCCTTCTAGACACGCTGGAGCTTTGATCATAGATTGGATCGGCATTCAATCAAAACTGCCTAGGACAATTTGAGACATACACTCCGCATTCCCATTTGCTTTGAACGTTTTCACGCGCTCGTTATGTGCATATTGCATTTTGAAATGCAAGGTGTGTGTGTTAGATTGACCGTGTCAACCGAATCAAAGTGTAGAGCGGATATCCTTTCCTGCAATCTTCTTCCCCTAAAAAATGAAGATCGAATGTTTTCGAGAAGAGTGGATAGAAGACTATTTCTCTGATGCAGGACATGACTGAATTCCAATCTATGTCGTAGTAAATTATGTGATGATATAAGATTGCACTCAAATATTAGTGTGTAGATCATCATCATCATCATCATCATATCAGCCAAAAGACGTCCACTGCTGGACATAGGCCTCCCCCAAAGAGTGCCACAATGGTGTCTCAAGACGAGAGTCTTTGACCAGTGTGTGTTGCCAGTGATGACATATGGCACTGAAACGTGGTCGCTTACTATGGGTCTCATAAGAAGGCTCAAAGTCACTCTCAGGCAATAATAAATAAATAAATAAATAAATATGACGCCGAGTAACCACCACCAAAAAAAATGTACAAGGAAAGTTATGTTTCACCTCGCATAGTTTATAATTTAAAATAGACATAGGCTAATATTTTACCCTATGAATTTCCTTACGTGTAATATGAGAGCGGAGCCACATGCGCAGATACTCACGTACATTTTAAAACACAAACAATATAACGTACAGTGGTTCCCTTATCACAAAAATGTGCCTAACTTGTTGCACAGAGACGTGAACCATGCACAAATTCTGTTTGCCCCAACAAAAGAAGCCTGATGAGGAAACCGTGTGCCGGGTATCCAATACATTTGATTGAGTGAAAGTAGGCTTTCGATCCGACGGAACCTACCGTACACAATAGAAGGTAATAAATGCTAGTGTCATAAATGATGTGAACTCGGAGAAATGTGGCACAATGTCATGTTTGTATTCATCGTATGTTTTTGCACAGTTTCGCTGTCTGTGTGAACCACTTTTAACAGGAGCATGGGAGACTTTCGCTGTGCGTTATGTCAATCAGTTTTATCGAGGAAACTTGCATAGTGGCTACGATAGGAAAAGTTTAGTTGTAACAAGATGCAATGCGAAAGTATGCTGTACATAGATGCAATAAGCAGCAGTAAATGTTATTGAATATGGTAGATTTTTTGTGCATCGGACGAATGAAATGCAAGACTAATTGCAGTGCAGTATTTTGAAACTCTGTAAAAATGTTGTGTAGCATATCAACGCAAATTGATAAAGAATTTATATCATTTAATTCCTATAAAATTGTTAGTAAACGCTTGTTCGCAAACTACCACATTTTTTTACGCAAAATCATCAGTTTATCACAATTTAATGTGAACTTAATAGTAATCATTTAAAACAACTTTTTCTTAATTCAGCAGTTTTATCTTCGCTTATGATTCATAAGTTATGAAAAACATTTAAAAACACAGCCAGGATAAGTTAAAGTTCTTGTAAAGCCAGCTTTGCGCAAGTGAAAGTACAGAGTGCAAAAGCATATTTTTAAGCGCGGTATTCTTTAGGATTAGAAATGGTAATGAGGTTTTTTGCTGACTGTGCGAGCTTTACAAACAATTTGCTTACGCTACATCGAGCTTGCACAAAGGGGTATTTCCTTCTCCCGCTAGTATTAAATTAATAAACCAAGTTTTTACGTCTACTTAGCTCTGAATTTTATTTTGTTTTTGTGTCCGCTGGTGCAAATTGACATATTTTATAATTATAAAATGTAGAATGGAGTAAAATGCTTTGTAAACAAAGGGCGCTCATATGAATCATTATTGCATTATTTTGCCTGAAACACAGGGTATCCTAGCTCAGGCACGTGTTATTTTCCTCCAATAGTAAGCTCCTAGTACGTAAATACGGATGTGATGTACATATGTTTTACCAATAAATTATCCTATCCTTTTATTCAAAGTATAATTTATGTTGAATTCCCATGAACGCAAGGAAGACCTCCAAGTAATGTATCTTGGCACCACGACATCATAGCACAGCAGTCAATGCGGATTTTGAGGTAACATCATGTAATGAGTCATAATAGTTTTAGCATTTTTGTTTTTAAAAGATATTTTTATGATTTTTTAATTTTTATTTCATATTTTTTTGTCTTTTAAAAAAAGTTACTTATAGCACTCCAGAAGGGTAAAAAAATACAACTTAACTTATTTTGAAAAAAAATATATAAAAAAAAATGTGGAAATAATTGTTCACAAGCTTAATAATCTACCGTTTAATTATTCGCTGTATATAATTTGTGAAAGATGATGGCTATGAATAATATGTTGGGCATATTATTGCCCAGCGTAGCCTGTAAGTACAGTTAAGGAAATAGAAACACGTACTTACCGTAAAATGGGGTAATTAGGGATTGAAGGGGCAGATGGGACGAGAATATTTTCAGTTGCTACTTTGATTTTCTGGCTCAGGCTCTCCTAAAAGTAATTTTATTATTCTTTTAGACACATTTTCTTATCTTGTGGCAACACGGAGTAGCCAAATTATAACATTAAAAAAAGTGGAGTCTCTAGAAGTGAGAGGTGATATGTGGCCTGGAGTAGAACCAGGGGTGTGGGGAGCGATCGTGCGGAAGAGGAACTATACATATGAGCAAATAGTAGGACGGAACGCGGATCGAGGCCTGCTAATCCGAAATTCACAATCCGAAAGTTTTTCCTTATTCATTTTCCCAGCTACCCCATTGCTATCCCCTCTCACTCAACTACGGGGTGAGGTGGGATTTCCCACAATTTTTGTAAAAATCGTTAAACGACAGATAATCATTAAAAACTAAAATTCATACAGCCGGAACATTCTTTATGTATAAAATCAACGTGCCACATGTAAAAAATCATTGTTATCGAGGTTTGAATGTCTATTTGACCCAATTCACCCCATTTTACGGTACCATTATTCGCGCTTGTCACAATTACAAGGCATAACGGGTTGCATATATGCGTCTTGGCAGGCCATACTACAACGTGCTAGCCTTGTCGTTTTACTCATTCAACTCAGTAAACATATTATTTCTTATACCAAACAGACATCGCAAAATAAACAACCACGTTTCTTTGCACATACTTGCTCATTCATGATTCGTTTAAAACCGTAAAAACGCCTTATCAATACCGTAACATTTTCTAAGAAAATACAAACAAGAAGCGTGTAACAAGAAAGCGTTATCGAAAAAACGCCGCTTCCTAACTGCCGATGATAACTTATTCGGATCGCCCATTGGGGGTAAATTTATGGATGACTTAACTCGTTTGTGCCGCAAAGAACTTTTCATGGTTACCTACTCGAGATAAGAGGCTGTATGAATTGTAATAATTATATGTATATGAAAGTGCTTCGTTATTATGACGTTTATTACTTTTACATAAGAAAAGCAGCATAAGTACTTGGGCTTAGTAGGGTTGACAGTGGAGTGATGCAGGCGATAATCATATTAATACATTATAATACTATAGGTATAATAAGATAAGAAGACCAAAAGCGAATAAGATGGTCACACTGAATAACTGACCTTTTCCCAAGAAACAGACAACGAATTCGCAAAAAAAAATTCAGCTGTTCCATACATTAACTCTCAATTAACTCACTGTTAACTATTAATTGTCTTTTATTTTTTTACGATTTCGTGGGTTTACCATGGGAAAAGTTATTCAGTATGACCATCTTATTCGCTCTTGGTCTTCTTGCTACACGACCCATAAATCACCCTGTATAATTAATGCGACTGTATCTCTGTCAATCATCCTATTACGTTCTCAAGTTTAAACTTAAGTAAGTACTAAGCAAGCAATTGAGGGTTACACACATTGTTTTTTTTTTATTGCTTACGCATTTGACCACTCACCTGATGGTAACTGATGATGAGCTCGAGGGTGTTACATGCATACCTAGATGTGCCTATTCACTCTCGTTATGAAATGATCCAAGTTACACTTAGCTGGGAAAAGGTTTGCCGGAAGTGAATTCCACTTTTTAGTTGTCCTCTCGAGAAAACTGGAAGCAAAGCGCTTCGTGCGAATCAGTGGAAAATCAACAACATAAGGGTGGAATCCACGACCGCGGCTAGTCCCACGATGGCGAAATGTTGATGGCGGGATTAATTCGTGTAATCCTAGTGCACACTCTCCTAAATGTATCCTGTAGAACACCGCCATGGTTGGAGGTTTTGATTATTATACACATTTTGATTATTATACAACAAAATTGCGATTGGGTGTTAGTAAAGCCATGTTAAAAATGTGATTCATATTTTCAATCCCTCTCAAAAAGTCTGTACCTGAATATTATCAGGGAAAATATTAAATATAGCATCCGAAGCAAAATAAACACTTTATTGATACTTACGCCTGTATCCCAAAACTACGCCAAACAAACAACAAACACGCAACGAACACAAAACTAAACCGAACTAATAAGTTAACACGTGTTGATAATTGATTTCGCGTCTGTGATAACGATAATGTTTGTATTGAGTTGCTGCGATCAGCCCAGTCAGCAGGGAAAACTTACAGTAGCTCCTCATTAAGCCTCACACAGACTGGGTGGCGGTCCTCAGTAAATTTGACAATGGCTGTCAAGTTTACTATTGACCGCCACCGCAGGCCGCGCCAATGTGATCTGAATCACTAAAATTCATTTTCTAACTGTATCGTTTGTCCGAATTTTCATTTGTCCTAAAAGTCGTTTTTCTCTGAAGCCATGACATTTTCAGGATGATTATAAAACAAACCTAACCTAACCTAATGGGTTCTACGCGATAAATATTAAACAAATTAAAAGCTTTCGGGTTTTCGAGATAATTGGCTTTATGCCGAAATGAAAATTCGGACAAACGATAAAGTTGGGAAATTAGATCTCAGTGTTCACACACGAGAACTTGGATATGTTCAAGCGCAGAGGCATTAACACAAACTACAACCTGCGCAGTAATAGACACCATAAAAGGCTGATCGCCGAATCACACAGACTTGCCAAGTCAGAGCGATCCGCGTACTATGTGGGCCCCTCTATTTACAATCGCCTGCCAGACTCCGTAAGAGATGCAACTTCCACCGCAGCATTCAAGGTCAGACTGAAAAAGTGGTTGACGCAGGAGTCATTCTATTCGTACGAAGAATTCTTTAGTATACCAATGATAATTTAAAGGTATAAAATATAATATAGTTTGACATATATAAATAAATAATCGTAAGTATTGTATCCTGACTTGTAGCAATTGTTATTAAAATATTTCTTTCTTTCTTTATTTCTTTCTTTCTTTCTTTCTTTCTTTCTTACATTTAGTGATTGCGATAGGTTACCATGATTCAGCAGGTCGATCACGTAACGCATTGTTTGTACGTTAGGTAGATCTAACTGTACATTTTTATATGGAAAAATGATAGTTGGATTGTCCTAACGCGCGTTCAAAGCGTTTCGTGACCCCTCAGGCTCAGGCCTAATGCGGGTAAGGCTATGTCTGAATTACTACTTATATATAAATATTGCGAACTCAAATTCAAAACGAGCCTACTGTTGTGTCTAGTCTTGTGAAGAGGTTACTCTACCTTCGGACTAGAAACGTGACTGGAATGTTTGCTAACTCCATCGGTTTCAATTACATTATTGATAGCCAGATTTTGGGGCCGATAGAAGATATGGGTAATAAAAATGTGTAATCAAGCTGAATATTAAGTTTATGTATTCAGAAGCTATTACATATTATTGGGTGTTTCCACTTAGCTCTAAGACAATTTCAAACAAAATTAAAGACATAATTTTGTAACACAGCATGTCAATGTAAATAAAGTTAAACTAGCAACAAACCTATGTAGCTACTAATTCTAATTAGGTACTTAACGAGCGAATACAGCGGCAATTAAACCTGTACGGCTTTGTCCGCTTTTACAATGTACTCGTATTTTTTGGTATTCTTCATAGAAAATAAAATAGGTACCTACTTACGAAAATTACGAGGATTATCACATTTATTTTTGGCGTACTTCCATTTAAATAATAATACCGTTGAAAACAAAACATATTTATAAAATTTCGAGCTTGTCATCACACCAAAAAAATAAGCATGAATCTAGAGATAGAAAGGAGATCAGTAGGTACCTTATGATGTCTCTTCTTTTTTTATGGCTTCACTCGCATAGCATTTGAAAATACCTAATATCAATTAAGTCATCTACGAAGGTCCATTCTAAATACTTGTGAAAGAATATTTGAAATTGAATAAGTAGTCTCGAAAATAACCAAACTCACAATATCCTTATTCTTATATCCAAGCTGTTACTAAATCCAAATTTTAAATACCAGAAAAGTAATACATAAAAAAATTCTAGCAGATATCCTATTCGTTCATCAATTGGCATTAATCTGAACCAAAGCTACTATTTCAATTAATTATGGTCCAAACTACGTAGTACCAGCCAACCAAACTGCAGCGTGGGTGATATGCATTTAATCGAACTGCGTTGCATACAGCCTCCCTAATTGCAAAGAACAGCGTCAGCTAAGATTTACCAATTAAGAGAACCCGAGGCGGAACCACCGCCCACTCAGCGTCAGCGATTTCGAGAACTCCCTGTACTGGAGTACCTAATCATTTCTATTGACCTAAGACCACATAATACCACTCACGGCTCTGCCATGCATGAAAATCCTTTGTTAGAATCGAATCGGAAAATCGGAATTGAAATTCGATATTATTTATTCAGAAATCTTTAGAACGAACAATTCGGTTCCGTAACTTCTGTATAACGCTGCCATCGCCTTATTTTTATGCAGGCATAAAAAGATAATGCGATTTCATAAGGTGAATAAAGAGAGTTCCGTTTTCGCAACAAAAATTTGGTTGAAAAGTAATTTGGTTTTATTAAACGGATCCGCGAGGGGTTGGTAATTGTCAGCCGATCCCGAACGGTGCATTTCGGGACATTTGCACCACAATGAAGTTAAAAGAGGCATTACTTTAAAAGTTATCTCTGAAGTACGCCCTACTGAACCTTTGACCGCGTAAGCAATAAAAAAGACAAAGCGATGGGAACAAAGCAAAGGTAAATTAAAGACTAAAAATAAATAGCCAACACGTTTGAACGTCGCGAACGTCGGTTCGAATCCGGCTCGGAGCCTAATTTTTTAAATTTTTCCTTTAATTTGAAGTTTATAAATATCGTTAGCAGGCGGAACTGCATTATACAAAAACTACGTTTGAACGTGATTCTTTACCCTGCTTCAGAAGCTTCTTTCTTACACATTTCACTCAAACGAAAATCTTACTCCCTATCTGAGCAATACGGACAAATTTTGATGACCACTCTTGTAGCGCAATAAAAACCTAATTTGAATTTTAAGTGAAATATTAACGCAAAGCCATCCATGGCTAATATCAAATTTACGGATGCTGCAAAATATTTGAAATTGCCGAAGTTAATCAAAGTAATCTAATTTCATTTTGATAACGCACATAATACTACTTTCGGCTATTGCTTTAGGTAGGTATAGATAATTCAAAGCATTCAAATAAAAAATAATTAATTTCAATATTTGTTCCCTAATAGATTCGGGTCCCGGGCGACATAAAGGTAGGTATTTTATAAAATTATAAAGGTACTTTGTATAAGCCGCGGTATTTATTGGATTTTATAAAAAGTATATGCAAAAAAGGACTTTGCAGAAACAACGAATAGAAAAAGTTTTTTTTGTATTCATTTTGTTAGAAATTGACTGGATCCTAATAGACCCTCGATAAATAAAGACTTTATTACTGTGGTAACTTAAAAATATAAAAGTGTTTATACTTCTGCTAATATATTTTACAAAGAGGGAACAAAAGTAAAACCAGTAAATTAGCAAGGCGATATTGCAAGTGCAGCCTGGGGCTCCCTCCCTCGATCAAACAATCATTTCAAAATGTCGACAACCCAGTCAACGGGGGCACGTTAACAATGAGTGTAATATTGTGATGTCGGACAATTTCTGCGGCGTCTGTCACATACAGGTGTCGCGATGTGCGCCGCAATAACCCCTCGCTGCGACGCTGAATAGCCCCCATAGAAATTATTTCCTTACAGAATGATTGCGGCAAACTTTCCAGCGAATATCAAACCCAAAATTTTTAACTGTCGAATCGCTCGCAATATTGCGTATTTATTTCGATTTTACGATTAGAGTTTGGAACTACGTTAAACGCTACTGCAGTTGTACAGGAAATTTGTCATTGCAAATAGTCTGTTACGGAAATATAGAGTGGAATATTGCCGTAGAATCCTTTGTAAACATCCTGTGTAAATTATTTGGCTTATAGCTGGCAGCAATACCTGGAAATTGAGGACTGTATCAGTTTTTATTTTTATTTTTGCCTTTCTTCAATTATACATTGAAGAAAGATACTTTCTGAAAGTCTTTTCATTTGAACACATTGAAAATGTCAAATTGATTCGACATGTGACGCGTGACATCAAAGTCGCACTTCTACGCGGTCTGAGCCAACGTGCCGAACGAGTGCGAGTAAAGGCGGGGTCCCACGGCCCGTGTTATTACAGGCCAGGCCGGTTCGTGACACGCCTGAGGATGCCTATGTCTGTGCTTTAGCCGGGGTGCCACGGCTTGCCGTGGGACGTAGAACGGACGCCGGCGCGCCCGTACTGGCCTAGACAGGCACCGTCGCGCCGTTTGAACTTACCGACTCCCGGTGGATAACAGGCCTCATCGGATGCGACGGTTCTAACAGCATGTCGGTCTGGCCTGGTGCCATCTGACCTGTGTGAAAGCAGGCCGTGGGACCCCGGCTTAACACATTGTTATCATAATTTTTGTTACCGTAGGTTAGACCGACAGGCCATGACTGAGGTGAAAAAAACAGATTATATCGCGCTACCAACTTCAAAGTGAGTTTTGACTATTTCAGGAAATATAAATAAGTACCTAGTAAACATTTTTCGTAAATGTCGTAGAAAAGTTTAAATTTAGTCAGAAACCTATCTGTCTGTGCTTATTCCAGTTACCGACTGCCTAACTCGCAAAACATGTCAGTCCAGACTGAATTTAATTAAATAATTTTCTCCTTCAAATAACTTGTCGAATCTGGGAATTCTGTGACACTAAAGAAATATAAATGAAAGAAACATTTCCACGAATGTATATAAATCTGCAGGTAGGTTTTTAACTTTGGACGGGTTTGACGTTAATTAGAAGGTGCTGCCATGGACGTAACACGGTAAAATAATTACGAAAGACGTCTATATAACAAATGTTTAACGAGGTAATCGATATAGAGCTTGAAATAAACGATAATTTAATTTAATTTAATCTAATAACCCTCCGAATCGCAAAACGTAGTTAAGTGGCAGTGGGGGCACATTGAAGTTCTCGAGTGGCTACCACGTACCTGCAGGCACAGCGCGGGTGGGTAGACCCCGCACAAGGTGGACTGGTAAAATAGGTCGCGGGAGTCGGCTGGATGCGGGTGGTGCAGGACCGGTCATTGTGGCTCTCTTGGGGGAGGCCTATGTCCAGCAGATGACGTCTTTCGGCTGAATGATGATGATGATGATGAGCGCGTGTAATAGTTTAACTAGTTACTTATATTTAACCAAGATTACTTTGTAAATCCGACTAGCGTGTAGTTAGCTTAAAGTCTGAATTCATACACTGAATTCAGTATCTGGACCACTCAAGAATGCGAATCTTTAGGTTAAGTTACTAAAATTGTATTTTTTTTTGATTCCAATAAAAAAAAAAAAAAAAAAAATAAAAAAAAAAAAAAGAGCAAAAAAAATGGTACACCCTCATGGTAGTAGCAATTCCGCACAATATATCCCGTTTTACTTGCTCGTGAGTAGTCGTGAATGATTCAGACTATGATTCAGTGACTGAATTCCGTTCAGTGTGAGGCCAGCCTTAACGAAATTTCATCTGCGCGCGTAGCATAGTTGCCATTTTATTTATCAGTTATCGTCCTGGCCCCGTAGCATGGATGGCGTTATCACGCGACAAGTGACAGGATAGAGCTTCCGTCCCTGGCTGACGCCGTTCGATAGAACGAGACGACGCACTTATCCTTGAAAATAGGGTTGACGGACGTTTATGACTAAAGGCTTAAAACTCTTGATACATCTACTCAATAAAGCCGCGGCGCGACAAACTGCTAGTAAAACAAAGCTATCAAACAAGGTACCTAGAACTCGACCATGCACTAGGGTGTAGCATGGGCTCTTTATGTCAAAGCAAAATGGCTCTTAAAATACCTAATGTTGACGAATTGCATAGCCTTAAATTACGAACTAAGAGGATTTTTCTTCATTCGAATTTAAGCCATGTCACTCAGACATAAAGTGCCCATGCCATATATACTCGTACTAGCTAATGCAACGTCAAGTAGGTACTAGGACGTCGTCTTATTTACCTAGACAATTATATCTCGGACTTCTCCAGATTTATTTACGAAAGAAGATAGAATAAGCGTACTTATACCATTTTTCCATACTCAAAGAGTAAAACGGGACCCTATTACTAAGACTCCGCTGTCCGTCTGTCTGTCTGTCTGTCTGCCTGTCTGCCTGTCTGTCTGTCTGTCTGTATGTCTGTCTGTCTGTCTGTCTGTCTGTCTGTTTGTCTGTCTGTCTGTCTGTATGTCTGTCTGTCTGTCTGTCTGTATGTCTGTCTGTCTGTCTGTCTGTCTGACTGTCTGTCTGTCTGTCTGTCTGTCTGTCTGTCTGTCTGTCTGTCTGTCTGTCACCAGGCTGTATCTCACTGATACCGTGATAGTTCCAGTTGAAATTTTCACAGATGATGTATTTCTGTTGCCGCTATAACAACAAATACTAAAAACAGAATAAAATAAATATTTTTATAGATATAATGGTACGGAACCCTTCGTGCGCGAGTCCGACTCGAACTTGGCCGGTTTTTTTCATAATAAACGCCATCCATTCCATCAAATCTACCACTTAAATTTAAAACTTCCCATTAAAATTAAACATTCTATCAATAGTAAATTACCTCTTGTCGAAAAAATGCACGTCAGTTATTATTTATTTTTAATTTCTTGTTATTCTTGTTTAAGTTATTTTAGATTTACTATTTACTGTATATTAATTTATTTAATTGTCATTTTAAAAATACAATTTTATCTATCCAAATATCATAAACCCTCCATGATGCGTTCAAGAACCGCACATTATGACCACCATAAAAACAGACTGTTTTGTTAGAAAAAATTTCTTATCTGTGAAAATGTTATTATTGCTAAATAATAACATCGATTTCGATGCTATTATTACATTCAAATTTCGAACACCTCTGAAAAACAAAGCAATCCTCTCTTCTAATATCAGTCGAGATGACGTTTAGTTCGAAATGAATTGTCAATTTGCATACTGACAAATGTCGCACGTAAGTAAGATATCGTACGATATGACAGTTGGCGCCGACCCTAGTTTGTCTCTGAATTAAAAAAAAATACTATGACAGCTGCTAGAAAACAACGCCGCGATGCCGATGCCGGTCATAATATGCGGCTCCTGAATGCATCATGGAGGCTTATGAAATGTGGATAGATAAAGTAGTGTATGTATTTAACTGTACATAATTAGGCATTAACACACTCGTGTTTAATGCCCTTCATTATGTACAGTCACATAAACTACTATAAAAACATTGTCTTATAAACATAATACTTGTTTATACAAGTAAATATGTATAATGATTTAATGTTTATTTAACCCTTAAAGCTTTCCTGTCACTTTTTTAGTACAGTTACTAAATGCCGGGTAAAGTTTGAATGCGCCTGCAGGCTAGAAAAGTAAATACGCCAAACGAAAGGGCGAGAATATTACTTTATCTTTGTCAAATACGCCAACAGTATGCAGAGTTCAATTTGTGCGCGAGCGTCAGTTGAAGTCAAGGATTTTCTGAATTTGCGTCGGCTTTTGTTTCTGGCCCCATAAAACAAAAACGAAATAAAAAAAATTGTTTGCATTTTGTTGAATTAACATTCAGATGAGATAAACTTTTGTTTTTAATATAAACTTCATTAAATATTTAATAGATTCTAAGTCAAAAAGAATGATTTATAGCTTGTCCTGTTTTTGTGACACTATCGATTGTATATGTTTTAAGTTTTTGTGATGAAGTTAAATAAAGAAGTATGCAAGTTAAAGTTATATTATTATTTAGACAATAATCACGACAACAATGTATGTAGATTACGGTTATGACATAAGTGACATGTGTAAATATAACAAACATAAGGTGGCCATAGCAACCAGTCTGTAGATAATAGAAGAGTGGTATACAGTCTCTTCACACCCTCTGAACTTTTAAGAATTTATACATTCTAATTGGAAATTCTTTTCAGTCTTTTCTTTCCTTCTCGATGTTTAGATCAAATTTTGACGTCGACTTCGTGACAGAATGAGTAAGACTATGTATATTGTCAACAGGATCTGAATAGAACTTTGTCTGGAGAATTCTGACATCTTTGGAAATTAATGACTTGCGTTTATTTGGAACATATACCCTGTATGCCTTGCTGGTATCAGAATATCCGACGAATAGTCCTGGAATTGCCTTAGGTGCAAATTTTGAACCCTTGGCACGGCCTTTCAGAAGCACGAATGCTTTAGATCCAAAAGTGTGGAGATGATGGATGCAGGGTTTTCTTAGAATCCATTTCTCAAATGGCGTTCTGTTTTCTATAGCACTGTTTATGCTTCTATTGGATAAATAGTTCGCCGTGTTGATGGCTTCTGCCCATAGATGCATTGGTGCATTGGCATCGATAAGCATCGCTCTTGCTTTCTCCAGTAATGTCCGGTTTTTTCTTTCAGCGAGACCATTTTGGTGTGCAGTATAGGGCGCGGATAAACGTCTTGCAATCCCATGTTCCTGTAGATAGGCTTGAAATTTGTCGTTGACATATTCTGTGCCGTTATCTGTTTGCAAGTGCTTAATCTTATTTCCAGTAAAATTTTCCATTTCTTGTTTGTATACTTTGAAATGATCAAGTGTTTCAGATTTATTTTTCATAAAGTAGACGCGTCCATATCTACTATAATCGTCAATGAAAGTGACAAAGTATCGGTTTTTTCCGTAAGATGGTGTGACAGGTCCACACACGTCACTGTGGACAATCTCCAAACGTTCAGTTGTTCGAGGAGTTGCTCTTTGTGGAGGGCTTGGCACTTGGGTCATCTTCGCTTGAATGCATGCGTCGCAGTCAGACAGTGATTCGTTTTTGTCAAAGTCTAATCCAATCAAAGTCTCGTTGTTGAGCGCTAGATGGAGATCTTTGTCGTTCATATGACCAAGCTTCCTGTGCCAGTCTTGTAGGGAGCCTTTCTTCTCATTAGTTGAAATTGTTTCAGGCGTAGCTGCGTAATTTCGTTCGACGTTTTGCGATTTGACAAAATAGAGGCTACTGCTTTTAGACTTTTCTGCAGTCATAAGCAAGCGCCCTGCCTTATTGCGTACAAGTGCTTTGTCTTTGCTGAAAGTGACAGAAGCTCCATGTTCAGTCATTTTTGGCACTGATAGCAAGTTTTTGCAAAGTGACGGTACGTACAGAGTGTTTTCGAGATTAATTATCCCATACTTGTTTTTCAAAGTGACTCTGCCTTCGCCTGTGATTTCAGTAGAGTGCTGTTCTGAAGCAAAGTTAAGTTTTCGTGAAAGTGGTGTGATATTTCTGAAATAATCTCGTTGAAACGTCATATGGGAGGAGCAGCCGCTATCAAGTACCCAGTCGTCCTGGTTGTATTTGTTTGAGGTGAGGAGGCACTCTTCAGCGTAGAGGGAACTTTTAGAATTTGTGTCCTTATTTTTCTTCCAGCAGTTAGAGCAAATCATGTGCGTTTTCTTCTGAAAGATTTTGCGTCCCGATTTCTTACAGATTTTGCAAGATGTGTAAAGTGCGTTTTCATCTTCATATTGTTGCGGGCTGACCTCGACGTCACGGTGTCGAGCATCACTCTCTTCAATAATTTTTATTTTTAGTTCTTCTGGTTTTGGTAGAACATCGCGTGACTCCATGGCTACACGAAAGTTTTCGTATTCAGGGGACAGACTGTATAGCATTAGGATTGTAAGTAGATCCTCGTTTATATCTACGTCCATTTCTGCCAGTTTGTCTACGGTATCCATGAATCTGTTCAAATGTTCACGAACATTGCTGTCTTCGAGTTTTGTGAGTATTAAGCGCTTAAGGAGAGTAGCCTTACGCGCGGGTCCTTTACTTGCATGTATCTCCTTTAGTTTGTCCCATAGGGCTTTTGCGGACGTACATTTTTTGATGTCCTTCAGCTGCGAGGGGGCAATCAGCAGAATGAGTTCTGCTTTTGCTTCTCGGTCGCCGTCAAGTTCAGCAGCGCTTGGAGTTGGAGGTAATTTCTGATCAACATACTTCCAAAGTTTATTTTTGATAAGCACGGCTTCGGCTTGAATCGCCCAGGTATCATAGTTGTCCTTGTCCAAAGGTTCGATGTGATATGTCGTTTTCGGCATCGTCGTATGTTGCACGAGTTTAACACTTCACGTGAATAATATATGGATATTTAACGCTCTGCTACCATTTTAAGTTTTTGTGATGAAGTTAAATAAAGAAGTATGCAAGTTAAAGTTATATTATTATTTAGACAATAATCACGACAACAATGTATGTAGATTACGGTTATGACATAAGTGACATGTGTAAATATAACAAACATAAGGTGGCCATAGCAACCAGTCTGTAGATAATAGAAGAGTGGTATACAGTCTCTTCACAATATGTAACTACGTACCATTTAGCATGTCATATTAAACGGACAGTGCCGACTTGTGTGGATACATTGTGACAGAAAACGGACATTGCCATTATTTCCTTTAATTAGTTTATGTATTAACTGTCACTTTTATAGGACGTTGTTGCTTTGGAGTTGTGAATTATATATAAATTATTTTTATCCTAGTTTCACAATGGCGTGGAAAAATGTATGGCGCGCACAAAAAATAATGGCGATGCTTGCTTGCGCCATCTGACTCGGAAGAGTTCAGTGAAAAATCTTGCACAAAATATAATGACTCGACCAGAGGGGTACTTACGTGATCGACCTGCTGATCACGGTCTGACCTCTAGCACCCCGTCTACAAGTAACTTTTGTCCTCAACAACAAACACAAAATCCACCTTCATTACTATCAATGTTGGTACCGAGTACATCTTTGACGTCCATATATAGTTCCAAAACCTAGTTCACCGTTGTCATGGGGCACTTCAACGCAAATCTGGGCAAGAGAGATGGTGAAGAGCTGAGAGTGGGGCAATTTGGAGTTGGAACTCGAAACCACCAGGGCCAACTACTAGTTGGCTTCTTGGAGAAGGAGTGACCGATACATGATGAACTCCTTCTTCAATAAACGCGAGCACAGAAAGTGGACCTGGCTAAGAGATTGAGGCCACGGTGCAATTAAAAACGAGACTGACTTCATCCTGTCGACGGGGAAGGATACATGATACATTATATGATGTCTCTGTGATCAATACAGTTAAACCCGGGAGCAATCACCGTCTGTTAAGAGGCACATTGAATATATGTGTCATGCAAGCGCGCTCTCGATTGATGAAGTCTCCGTCCAGCATCAATCCAAATTCGAAACCCCGCGAGCTTTCAGCTGGAACTTCAAACCGTTTACATTGCCTAGACGGCGATGTGGACGAATTCAACGACGGGTTTGTGGAAGCTGCCCGTGCCTGTGGGTCTAAGTTCTTCAAGGCCCACGATCTGCGCCAATTCAATACAAACTATTGAAGACGCCATCCAGCGTAATAAGGGCGCTAAAGTGTTCTCGAGAGATCTGTCCATTGGGCAGAGCCAGCTCAGCTAGTTGAAAACTGAAGAAGGTAGAATCTTTTCTTCTAAACCTGAGCTTTTGGTTGAGATAGAGTGCTATGCGGACAGCTATGCACATCAACTCGCGGACCGGAGGTTAGTCTGGCGAAAAACCCTAGAGCTTGACTAACCCCACACTATACCGACGATATCCCAGAAAACAGCCTGTACGAGATTGTAATGGCTCTAAACAGCTCAAGAACAACAAGGCACCAAGTGAAGACGGAATAACAGCCGAACTCCTGAAGGCAGGTGGAAAACCGGTCCTTACGGCCCTTCAAAACTGGAAGTAAAAACGCCAAAGGCATGGAATAGAGGTGTGGTGGTGCTGTTCTTCAAAAAGGTGACAACACCCTGCTGAAGAACTACCGACCCATCTCACTTTTCGTTCAATATTCCGCAGTGTCTCAAGATGAGAGTATTTGACCAGTGTGTGTTGCCAGTCAGTGATGACATATGGCACTGAAACGTGGTTGCTTATAAGCCTCATAAGAAGGCCCAAAGTCACCCAAAGGGCAATGGATAGTGCTATGCTGGGATTTTCTCTGCGTGATCGCATCAGAAATAAGGCTACCCGCAGCAGAACCAAGGTAACATCCCTCCGAATCGCTAAGCTTACGTTGCAGTGGGCAGGGCACATTGCACGTAGAACCGATGGCCGTTGGGGCGGAAAGGTTTTGAAGTGGCGACCCCGTACCGGAAGATGCAGCGTGGTTAAACCCCCGACAAGGTGGACTGATGATTTGGTAAAGGTTGCGGGAGTCTGCTGGATGCGGGTGACGCAGGACCGGTCACTGTGGCACTCTTCGGGAGAGGCATATGTACATCAGTGGACGTTTTTTGGCTGGTGTGATGATGATGCTGATGATGATTTTGTTCAGTTATTCAAGCTTATTTTTAGTTTACAACACTTTTTTAATTTTGTTTTTTAAACTCCATGACAGCATTGTCCGTTTTTTAGGATAACATCAAGAGCATTAAAATTATACGATTCGTGGCAATGGCCGTTTTAACGGACGTCCTGAAAAACTTACTTTCATAATGTTTTTATTTTTTTTTTCTTAACAATAGTTCTTTTTATCCAATAACTATCACAAAAAACATTCCGAGTGATAGCTGGCTACATTCCTTCATGTCTTGCCATGTTAAGGGTTAAAACTTGTAGTAGAAATGTTTACATTAAAATGGCAATACTTCAGGTATCAACCACATTTGGTATCAGTTATGTCTGACACAACAATATTATCATCTGAAGCTGTGTGTATATTATTATATATATCTGGTATTTTAATTAAAAACTACAATAACTAGTCGTTTGGGTAGAGTGAAATTGTGCTATGAAATTTTTACTCCTCACTTAATTTTCGGTATCTTACGTTTCGTCCGTCTGGAGCGGACGCATGTTTTCTTTAGAATTAGGTACTTAGTTAATTTATTTATTCAAAATTTAATAAATAAATGAAATATCTATGTCAGACGATATGTAAGACTGATCTTCCGATCAGCTTATATTTCGTATTATCATAGTAGGTAAGGTTGGTTACACTTGGAACGTCATACTGGTATCAATGGTAGGTTTCATTGTGATAGTTAGTGACATTTCTTGGTAGATTTGATGGAATTTAATTGTAGCTCCGGGATAGAAGCGATTAAAGTTCCAAAGAACCCTCCGAAGTGATGTCCTCTTCAGTCTAGAATTTCTGTTTTCGTGAAACAAAATGACGTTTTTAGCGTCATTATAAGAACAGTACAACGGGCATATTTATGGTCATCCCTAATTAATTAGCAAGTAACCGGACAGATAGGCTACAAATTTCGTCCTATCGGTTGGAACCCGACCGCCTCCTTTATAAGTCTTATTAAGAGATCTAATTTAATTAAGGTGATGAACAGCGTTCAAGTAATATAATACAATTTTCTAATTAACTCTTCTGTAAAGCATCCTGAAGGTGGATTAGAAGCCTATTTACATTATAAAAGGGCAAGTTTAAGTCAGTTTGGCGTGTCTGAGTGAAAAGTTTATTTATACGTAGGTATTAATTAAATTAAAAAATGGGTCATTGTCAGATTTAGGTTCGCGTCTTTTCGGTGGACATTGCCAAAGTTAAGGGCTATAAAGCCTAATTTTTGGTTGAACTCTGAATCCGCATATACGGCGTTGCCCCTTCTATAATTCTATGTGATAAAAACGTATTATATGTGAGCGTAAAGCCCTTAACTATTGACCACCGGAAAGATGATTTTTGTTTTTGTAACTGACAATGACCCAACTAGGTTAACTATATAAGGGGCGAGAAAAACTATATACAACGTGTACATGACAATTTCCGTTAATTGCAAGGGGGCATAGTTTAGATCAAATAAAGTTAATCTCTCCAAGACAGTAGTATCTTAACTCTTACTGTTATCAAGATATTCAATGTTTAATTTAATCAGTTTTGCAGATTTAACGAGTGTAAATGGCTCTTAACTGTGACGTCATAACAGCTTTTAAATTGTGTAAGGTTCCTATACACTACAAGAAGGTTTACAAAGTGAGTTCGTTCAATATTACATATTTTTTATTACATGTGTTTCAAGACCCTTGTACAATAAGACAATAACCGGTAATGGTACATTAAATGAATTTGTACAAAAACGAAAAAAAAAATAGTTTTTTTTTCTCAAGAAATAATTATGCTTATTTGTTTCTGTGAATGTACCAAGCACTGCGTCGAAGTTAAAGCAAGTTAATAAAAACATCCTGTATAGGCTGCGGTAACCGCTTACAATCAAGCTGTCCGTACATGGACTTGTTTGCCACCGACGTGGTTTAGGTAGGTATATCTAGGTAGGTATGTCACCGTCAAATTGCAAAACTATTAGTGTACTAGCTTTTGCCCGCGACTTCGTCCGCGTAGAGCTCGTTTATATTCAAAATTCAAATTCAAATATTTATTCGTGACACACAATTTACACATACAAAAGAAATAATATAATACATATTTTGTCACGAAATGGACCCTGCTCAGCTAGCTTTGCAGCCAGCGCTGGTCTTCCGCAGGGTCATTATATCGTAGCTCGATACAAACTTTCACCCTCCATTTCTCGTTTAGGGGTAGATTTCGGATATAAAATCTATCCTTTGTCCTTCCCCGAGACTCAAACTATCTTTATCATCATAATCATCATATCAGCCGAAGACGTCCACTGCTGGACATAGGCCTCCCCCAAAGAGTTCTAAAGTGACCAATCCTGCGCCACCCGCATCCAGCGGACTCCCGAGACCTTTACCAGGTCATCAGTCCACCTTGTGGGGGCCTACTAACTACCTCTATACCAAATTTTATCTGAATGGGTTGTATAGTAGCTCCATCCAAATTAATAAAAATCTATCCGTTGTCCGTCTCCGCGACTCAAACTATATCTATACCAAATTTCATCTAAATGGGCTACATCCAAATTTTCACCCCCATTTCACCCCCTTAGGGGATGATTTCCTCCTTTCATGTGTTCCAGAATAAAAAAATATTCTATGTTCTTTCCTAGGACTCTACCTCTCTCTATACCAAATTATATCTAAATGGGTTCCATCCAAATCTTCAACCCTCATTTTACCACCTCAGGAGATGATTTTTCGGGATAAAAACTATGCATTGTCCTTCCCTGGGACTGCTTCTATCTCGTTACCAAATTTCATCTAAATGGGTTTTATCCAAATTTCCACCCCCTATTTCATCCCTGAGGGGATGATTTTCGGGATTAAAACTATCCGTTGTCATACTCAGGTACTCAAGCTATCTTTAGACCAAATTTCATCTAAATGGGTTACATCTAAATTTTCACCCCCAATTTCACCCCATCAGGGGATGATATCTGGAATTTAAAACTATCATATGTCCTTTTCCAGGACTCAAACTATCTTTCAACCAAATTTCATCAAAATGGGTCACAAACAAATTTTCACCCCCAATCCCAAGGGGTGTCCCCTTAGGGGATCATTTACGGGATAAAACTAACCTATCTGCTTCCCCAGGACTCCAACTCGCTATACCGTAAAAGGGTTCTTTCCAAATATTCATCCCCCATTTCACCCCCTTAGGAGATGATTTCTGGACTACAAATTATAGCTATATTCCCCAAGACTATTATCTCCATACCAAATTTCATCTAAATGGGTTCTATCCAAATTTTCACCCCTCATTTAACCCCCTCAGTAGATGATTTTTCAGGATAAAAACTATGCATTGTCCTTCCCTGGGATTCCTTCTATCTCTTTACCAAATTTTAACTAAATGGGATTTTTCCACATTTTCACCCCTTGTTCACGCCCTTAGTGGATAATTTTCGGGATTCAAAGTATCCGTTGTCATTCTTCGGGACTCAAACTATCTCTATACCAAATTTGATCTGAACGCAGTCTATCCAAAATTTCACCCCCCATTTTACCCCCTTAGGGGAAGATTCTCGGGATAAAAACTATCCAATGTCCTTTCCTAAAACTTAAACTACCTTTAAACCTAAAAATAAAACGGAGTGACCGGAAACGTAATACCGATATAAGAAATACAACTAATGTAATAGACGCGGTACAACACTGTAAAAAACTTAAATGGAAATGGGCGGGCCATGTGGCACGTATGAGCAAAGAAAAATGGACAACTAAAGTAACCACGTGGAAAGGACCAGTTGGAAAACGAAGTAGGGGAAGACCAAAAGAAAGGTGGACAGACGAGCTAGATAGAGCAGCTGGAAAGGATTGGCTAACAAAGGCAAAAGATAGAGACACATGGAAGGATATGGAGGAGAGGAGGCCTTTACTCGTAGAGAGGTCCTTAGTAAATAATAAATACAAATAATTTAATGTTTGCTTACTTAACTATAAATAATTAAATAATGTAAATGTGAAATAAAATAAAATAAATAATATGTGAAATAATAATGCATGCATAAAATGAAATTATATGTAATTGTAAATTGTATTTATTAAGGAATAAAGAGGCTATATTATTATTATAAACCAAATTTTATCAAAATGGGTTACATCCAAATTTTCACCCCCCCCCCGTTTTACACCCTAGAGGGAGTAGTTAAGGGGTGAAACCTTTCCCGGGACTTAAACTATTTATATACCAAATTTCATCCAAATCGGTGCAGCGGTTTAAGTTGCTCCATACAAACTTTCACCCACAATTTCACCCCATCAGGGGATGATTTCTGGAATTTAAAACTATCATATGTCCTTTTCCAGGACTCAAACTATCTTTCAACCAAATTTCATCAAAATGGGTCACAAACAAATTTTCACCCCCAATCCCAAGGGGTGTCCCCTTAGGGGATCATTTACGGGATAAAACTATCCTATCTGCTTCCCCAGGACTCCAACTCGCTATACCGTAAAAGGGTTCCTTCCAAATATTCATCCCCCATTTCACCCCCTTAGGAGATGATTTCTGGACTACAAATTATAGCTATATTCCCCTAGACTATTATCTCCATACCAAATTTCATCTAAATGGGTTCTATCCAAATTTTCACCCCTCATTTCACCCCCTCAGTAGATAATTTTTCAGGATAAAAACTATGCATTGTCCTTCCCTGGGGTTCCTTCTACCTCTTTACCAAATTTTAACTAAATGGAATTTTTCCACATTTTCACCCCTTGTTCACGCCCTTAGTGGATGATTTTCGGGATTCAAAGTATCCGTTGTCATTCTTCGGGACTCAAACTATCTCTATACCAAATTTGATCTGAACGCAGTCTATCCAAAATTTCACCCCCCATTTTACCCCCTTAGGGGAAGATTCACGGGATAAAAACCATCCAATGTCCTTTCCTAAAACTTAAACTACCGGGACTTAAACTATTTATATACCAAATTTCATCCAAATCGGTGCAGCGGTTTAAGTTGCTCCATACAAACTTTCACCCCCCATTTAATCCCCTGAGGGGTTGATTTCTGGGATAAAAACTATCCTATATCCTTCCCCAGGACTCAAACTATCTCTATACCAAAATTCATCTAAATCGGTTCAGCCGTTTTCACGTGATGCGCGGTCACATAAACAGACAAACAGATAAACAGACAAACAGACAAAAAATCTAAAAACTGTTGGAACGTGTTCTGTTATCAATTTTAAGTATCCCTAGCCAAGTTTTTTTCGAATATCTTCCATGTACAGACTTTCGACCCTCTTCAGCTTTATTATATGTATAGATACAGACTTTCGACCCTCTTCAGCTTTATTATATGTATAGATAGATAGATATAATCTACCTACTGAGATAGATAGAGAGAAAATAACCTAACCTACCCGCGGTTAGGTTATTTTATAATCTAACGCGTAAGATTATAAACTGTAGAATTTTACAGTGACATTTACATAATACTGAATATTTAGGTTTCTTTTCCTGATAAGATAATTAAAAAAAAAGAAATTATAAAATGAAACTACAATTAGCTGTGCCTAAGCCTAAGAATAGGTACTGAATTTTAATCGCTGTCCTGATGATTATGCACCTATTATTTGAATTGAGATAAGAACACGTTTATACACAAAACTAGTCGCCTATCCGGTAAGTAGGTATTTATTTCAACCTCATTATGTTACTCACCAACTTTGCTTGCGACGAAAAAAACTTCCCTGTGTTTGTAAAAACAAATGTAAAACGCATTGTCGAACTCCGCAGAATTCTCAGTTTAATTACAGACTTTTTCCAAAATTAATTAAAAGTCACGGAGAGGCCTAGGGGCAGTTGCCGAGGTGGTACGTGCTCAAAATACTTTTCCAGTTTGCTTTTTAGACACTCCATTTGTGTCTGCGCACCGCTTCTCTGAATTCTTGACGGTGAGGCAATTTCCAGAGTTTACGTTTAGGCGCAAGTCAATTTGATAATAAACGAGTCAATTAAACAATATCATACATTTTTTGTTTACATAAAATCAAATCAGTTACTAACCATGGTAATAGAAATAGATTAAATAATCATGGAAGTTTAACCTGGTTGAAAAGTAGTCGCTTTGTTGGAAAGGTTGAAAACGAAACTGTGGACTGAGCCTGACGCGTCGCACTTTGCTAAATACGTGCAGGAACTCAACGCGAATTATCAACAAAACCTAAAACGAAAAAGTTTAAGCCGTAAATCACGATATTAAGGATTATATTCGAGTAAACAGATACGCTTGTGGCCTCCACCGTGTAAGGCACGGTGTTAGTATGATCTTACAAGCTGCCAGTGTTTCCATGACACTGTACTTGATCCATCGTCGGCTTAGCCACACTTTGTAGCCTGAATGGACACTTTCCGTTAGCACACAGAAATTTTTCTATCAGCTATATTGTGGCGATAATTTTGCCTCCCTTAACCTGCTTGTAACTGTGTTTTTAAACTTTAACCGATGAATGTACTTATAGCACAGTTTTTTTACATTAGATATAGTTGAGGACTGAAAAGGTTCGTCACTTTTCGATATCATAAAAAAAAAATAAGGGCCAAAAGTGACGAACCTTTTCATTCCGCGACTGTATACTGCCCACTCGCATTTAAACGATTTGAACGACTCGAACTAGACGAGACTAGAACAAGACTTTATTAGTCGCGAGCTTTCGATTCAGCTCCACAATCAGGCAGTTTATATGATAGTCCCTGGACAGGAAATGAAAATGGAGAAAATACTGAGAAAACGAATTTTACCGGACATGAGACCTATTTAGATCGACTTCTCTAAACCCCCGTATTCCAAATTTCATCGAAATCGTTAGGGCCGTTTCCGAGAACGTGATTGCAAATATATATATATACAAATATTGCTCGTTTAATAGTATAGGATATAGCAATGATAATATTGCATTATTTTCCCAAAATTTTCACCTCAATCGAACTCCGGGAAATGGGTCGACTTTCATTGTTATGATTCGATTACATGCAGTTTATAAAGCAACGATAACAATAACCAGTAAAACAATATGCGCAATATTTCTGCGATGGACAGGGAAAATGTAATAATGAAAGAATACTCACATCAAATCAAACCACGATGCAGCATTCCCATTCCTTACAAATCTGCAAGGATGAAATACCTGAAACAATGAATATACATTATACATACATCATTGCCATGTATCTGAATTATCCTATTATTATTGTAATAATATTATGATATGCAAAACTGGATATTTAATATTTGTTACTCAGTCACGTATCAAAAAGAAATACATTTAGTTTAGACGATACATGGATAAAGTTAACTATAGCTGTAAAACTTGATGAAAATAGAATACTTTTACGAAAAAAAATCCCCAAGGTAGGTTTTAGGGTCAGCAACGCGCGTGTGACACCCTTACTTTAATTCCTGGGTTTACATTGATCAAAACTTATCTACATGTTTAAACTCCAATTATACGCTTTCTGAACGCATCGATTGGTTTTTTTTTCACGATTGGCAGCATTGAACTTTACTGTCAATGTGTCTTTACCAGTCGTGGGATCGGGCACGCCGATCGATGAAAAAAAAAAAGAATACGTGCGGACTCATTTTACGAACTTTTAATAGCTTGTATAACTTCTAAGGTACAACTTTCTGTATAGTAATTACATTAATTTTATTTAATTCACTGAATCAGGCATGTATCTGGCTATAACATCAAATACTGTTGCAAATCACAACCTTGACGGCCATTTGCTTTTTTCGATATTTGTAGCATGGGGTGTCATTGATCACTTCTGAGGGTTTACTTTGATCACGATACCCTCATCATCATCATCAACATATCGGCCGAAATACGTGCACTGCTGGACGTAGGCCTTCCCCAGAGAGTGCCACAATGAGCGGTCCTGCGCCACCCGCATCCAGCAGACTCCCGAGACCTTTATCAGGTCATCAGTCCACCTTGTGGGGGGGCTACCTATGCTGCGCCTTCCGGTACGTGGTCGCCACTCGAAAACCTTTCCGCCCAAATGGCCATCGGTTCTACGTGCAATGTGCAATGTTACCCTGAATGATAGCCTTATTTAATATAAAATAAATACCCTTTTTTTTTCTTTGTCAAAGTAACCCCAAAGGCACATAAACCTTTATAAATCCTAAGCCTGTGAACGGATTTTTTTTAATGTTCTAGTGTTTTTTTCCTTAATAGGGTTACTATCATACTCCGTTAAAAAAGGGGGGTTTTAAAGTAACCCCGATGTCAGTATAAAGTTGATCACCGACTAAATATTTTTTTTCTAAGAGATACATTAATAAGATTTTTTTGTTGGTGCAATCGATAGAGGACCAAAAACCGATATTTGCATTTTTTTCTTTTGGATATTTTTTTAGGGAGATACAGACGTTTTAATTCTGAAATTGATCAAATTAACCCCAATTCACGGTAACAAATTACCATCAGGTGGGCCGTAACATTGTTTGCCACCGAGGAGGTATAAAAAAACCGAGTATGGAAGTTGCGGACGAAGTCGCGAGCAAAACCTTGATACTTACCTATTAGTAATAAAAACAAAGCAAATAACAAAATCAATGAAACCAAACGAAGTAAGGTTTCATTAAAACTTCGTTTGCCGGCACATTTGTGCTTGCATATAATTATAATGCATTCGAAACACAAATAGAAAATTGCGCATTGAAATGTGATTAATTCTTTAACGGTAATAAATTTAAGGAATTAAATTGACTTAACATTAAATAATTCCGGCGCGGATGCGCGGCCAACCGTAGATATTTAATTACTTAGTTACAAACAACTTTGTATAAGGAATTCATTGTGTTGATAATATGTGAATCGTGCTTGAATTGAGAGTCTAAATCTTTTTTATAAAATAGTAAGTAAGTCAATTATGAATTCATTGCAGGGAGAGTAAATTACACCTTTGTTAGGCAGTCGTGTAAAAATTAACGTAATTTTAAACCTTTTTTTATTAACATATAAATCATATATGTAGAAAACATCCAAGACTCAGGAACAAATGCCGTAACCGGGATTCTTACCCGGGTACACCAGCTTCGTAGATGAGGGGTAAATCACGTAGGTAACGTTCCGAACGCGCGACGGTACAATTTAACTGTCAATTTTCTATATAAAAAGTGACATTTACTTAGACCTACCCGACGTTCGTACAATGCTTTACCTGATCGACCGGATGGTCACAACGAGTGGCAATTTTATTTGTATTCTAACAAAATCATGACAGAGAGAAGCACTATATTATTATGTGATAACAAACTTTGCTACGGACTATAGGTACCTTACTATCAGAAAAATGCTTCCCGAGAAAACCTTTTCCGATAACGTATCACATATCGCACTTGGGATTAGATGGTATATCTAGTTATCGATCCGAAAGAGTGGAGCTAAATAAATTTAAACCCATATATCCAATAGCAGTTTTCCCGGAGTAAAAATCGTCCGACCGACGGAACCAAAAATAGACTCTCATTTTATAGCTAGCTTTAGATACGATCAATAACAAATATTAATAGTATGTATACTGTGTACCAATGAATTGAATTATCTACTATGTTTTTTTAATAAATTTCAAATATTAATAATAATAAATAAATAAATATTTGCGGACAATCAACACAAATCGACCTAGTCCCAAACTAAACAAAGCTAAAATGCGAAATGTTATTCGGTAAAAAACGAATATTGTTTTTCTAACAACAAATATGTTTTTAGAAGCGAGTTTGAATTTGTTTAGGGTTCCGTAGTTGCCCGTCCGTCAAAATTTACTGTACTTATCCAAGTAGGTACAGTTTTTAGGGTTCCGTAGCCAAATGGCAAAAAACGGAACCCTTATAGATTCGTCATGTCTGTCTGTCTGTCCGTCCGTATGTCACAGCCACTTTTTTCCGAAACTATAAGAGCTGTACTATTGAAACTTCTTTTATTTTAACCTTTTCAGCTTAGATTTGAAACTTATCAAGTTATCACACCACCGGCGTCCGTAATGTTGCAGTACTGTGCTGTGATTGGCTAAATACTTGTCGCGGTGATCGCGAAGTCTGTTATTGTGGTATGTATTCTATCTGTCACTCTTAGTGTAATTTCACTGGTAACACTGGCAATCGAGGTCGACGAGTGTTATATGTCAGAGCGGAGAGAAATGGCGGGAACGAGGTGAGAAAAGTCGGTAGAGGGAGTCCGATGGCTGGGACGGGATACGCGGTGTGGCGCGTGTAATCACATACAGGAGACTCTAGGTAAGCGAAAGATATCTATAATCTTGATATATATAGATATTGCGGCGACCTTGAATTAACGTCTACCTTGAGATAGAGCTGAGTTGAAGAATATATTGATATTCTTTGTGTGTAGCTCGAGTATGAATGTAACAAGTGAGGTGGCTGATGGTTATCGGTTTGAGTTACTGGAGGTTCTTTATGGAGGCTGATGGATGAGCTGTAGGGGTTGTTGTGGAGGCTCGTCGGGGACCACATGGTCCCCACCTCAGTACTCATCGCATAGCTATATGAGCTGAGTTGAGAGATATGAGAGTAATGAGTTGCGGGATGCACGATGAGTTCTCCCGTGGAGATTCAGTTGTGCTGTGCATCCACCGATAAGAGCCACGGGACTTGGGGCCCTTCTAATTTTCCCCGAGAGAGTTGAGGTTACATTCATTACAAGAGATACGAGTTTTGAGAGTGGATGGAATTGAGCGCCCATCGAGTGTTGACTCATGGTCGCTGCAGTAGCTGTCATATACTGTGCTTTATATATGTATAGATCCATGTAGCGAGATTATTATTACATCCCCCTAAGAGTAAATCTCCGCTACATGTTTTGGTGGAGATGCTTAAAAAGAAAAGAAAAGTCTGTCGGTGGCGGTTCATGTGTTTGGAGAGATAAAAGAGTTGTACATAATGTTGAAATATTTCTGTATTCAACTATTTTTTTTTGGTTTGGGTATGCCCATGGTGGTGCGTACACATGGGACGGTTTGACCCATTGTGGTGCGTACACATAGACAGTAATATTGCCCAGCCATGAAGAGAATGTGCATATTTCGAGTTCAATACTTGAAAGTAGAATTCGATTACACGGTGAGCCGGCCGACAGGCGATTCTTTGTTTTTTTCCCCCTTTTGTTTCGGCTTCTTTTCCACAGATCAGCATTTGTTTAGGAACGGCGATTACGTTTTTTATTCTAGTAACACTGAATTTAGTCTCTGACCACGTTCAGAAATACGCCACTGTTTATGTTTGGTCAAAGCATGTGCAAATTTAATTGTCATTTTGCGCCTGTTTCCTCGTAAGTTTTATTACAACAATTTTTTTTACTATTTAAAGATAAAAAGAAAGATATATTAAAATATTTACTTGTTGTTTTATTTTCCCCACGGACGTTATTCACGTTACGAAATGTTCATTGTGTTTGGAACGGAACGGTTCGGGTACCACAGATCGATCGGTCGGATCGTATAGAGGAGGTTTAAGAGTGAAGTTTAAGAAGTAGAGTGAAGTCTACTTAATCTATGGTTTGTGCCTTTGCTATTTACCCGCTCTTTTTTCCTTTCGTGTGTTGTGAGAAAAGTTTGTTATAGAAGAAAATATCGAATAAAAGTGCCCAATTACTTAATTAAAGAGTGCCAAAGTTTGGAAGCAGACCGCTTAAAAAAAAAACAGTCGTAAGTAATAGCATAAGGAGACTTCATTATGAAGTAATTAAGTAGTTACATTTTCATGTAAAACTAACAAACTTTTGTGGTACATAAACTCGACTTCAGGTGAATACATTTCATTGCAGATTAGCATCAAACGAAATGCAAGATTTACGTAATATTTAGAAGCATATGAAGTATATCGGTAGCTTGCATTGCGTACAAAATGGACTTTCTGCTTTCCACATTGCAATTGCACCTACAACGGCTAACAGAAGCGTTAAAGGGAGCCGCAGAGACCCTTAACAGCATTGAGACTGGCGTAGCAAGGGACAGGGTAATTGCCGTGACAATTAACGTTAAAAATAGATTGTTATCGCTCACAACAGATTTAGATAGATATTTGTCTGGGGCGACGGACATAAAAGAAGAATTCTGCATTAAATGTCGAGATACGCAAGTAAAGGCGGAGGACACGCTGACCGAATTAGAAATTGCGATGAAACTATACTGCCATGAAGCAGAGAACAATCATAGAACGCGTCTACCTAAGTTAGAGTTAGGGAAGTATAACGGGGACATCCTAAAATGGAACACTTTTTGGGATAAGTTTGAGGCCAACGTTGATAGTAAGGACATTGCCAACGTTGAGAAGCTTTCATATATGTTGGCGTCATTAGAGGGGCCAGCCCTTCAGGCAGTTGAGGGTCTGGAAACTACTAACATAAACTACCCGATTGCGGTAGACATTCTCAATAGGCGCTTTGGTAAACCTACGAAGGTCATCGATGCTCACAACGAGGCTTTGCAAAATCTTGCTGTAGCGAAGGATTCACCTGAAGACTGTAGGCGCACTCTAAACATTATAGAGAAGCACCTGAGGGTATTAGAGGCTCTAGGGGAGAAAGTTGATGCTAGTCACCTTAGAGTTATCATACTTAATAAATTTCCATCAAGAGTGGTATACCAAGTGCGGCTAATGTCAACCGATGATTCTTTTGCTGCAATCCGGAAAGCTGTGGATGCTGATATAACAGCCATGGAGAGTTCAGTTGTTACAAACATGGAGAGTTCTGTGATTCCAGTAAAGTCTAGTGACACAACGGAGATGAGTACACCTGCTTCAACAGCAACACTGCAAATTGGAGCTGTAAAGAAGAGGAAATGGCAACAGAAGAGGGAAGCAATTTCAACTCAACCTTACAGGAAACGCCCTAAGAGAACGTGCATATTTTGTAATGAAGAACATTACAGTGAGGACTGTGTCAAATTTAACACATATAAGGAGAGGATTGGGAAGCTGAAAGATAGGTGCTATGTGTGCTTTCAAATAGGACACCGTGCCTCCAAGTGTACAAGAAGGAGGAAATGTGTACATTGTTCTAGGATGCATAATAGAGCGCTTTGCCGTCAGAAAGTGCAGAAGGGTGAGGCTAATGATACGAGTATGATACTTTCAAACACAACTTCAGCTAATGTACAGTTAAATAAGCCATCTAATTTCTTACAGACAGCAGTAACCCAAGTAAGGACAGCGGAGGGGAGAAGTCTGAGCATTAGACTTTTACTTGATTCTGGAAGTCAACGAACTTACATTACAAACAGAATAGCAAAATTATTACGAATTAAACCTGATGGAGAAGATTGTTTGATGATTTATACATTTGGATCAGAAAAGCCTAGAGAAATGTTATGCCCATATGCAACAATAACTGTAGTGAGTAAACGTAATGTAGAAAGACTGATTAGAGTGAATATAGTTCCATACATCACTGCAGAGGTACCCGTAGCTAAGGTACAGTCACCAATGATAGACATCTTGGCAGACGATGCTTCTACTGGTGAAGGCATCGATTTGTTGATTGGAAATGACTTATTCTTCTCATTTATCAGGAATAGTGTTGATTTAGGAAATAATACCTTTCTCGTAGATTCTGATTTTGGTTGGTTCCTCGCAGGAAGTGCTACTAACAACAGAGAAGGGGACACTCTATCAGTGGCTACATATTGCCAGTGCCATGATATCAATCAAGACTTTACAGAACCAGATCTTCCTCTGCGTACCATAGATGTCAAATTTTTGTGGTCACTTGAGAGCATCGGGATATGTGATTCTCCAAAAACTACATGTGAGGAAGAAGCCGTTCAGCATTTTAACAAGACTGTCAAATACAGTGAAGGAAGGTACCAGGTGAAGTGGCCGTGGATAGAGTATCCACCAAAATTGCCTACTAATTTTGGACTTGCCTTTGGAAGATTAAAGGGTGTATTACGAAGATCAAATAAAGAAGTCATGGCGGAGTATGAGAAAATCTTGAAGGAACAGCTTGAAGCTAACATAATAGAAGTTGTGGATCCTACCATTCCGGCTGACCATCCAGTTCACTATCTACCTTTTCATATGGTTCAGCAGAAGGGAAAAAGGGGTCGTCTAGTCTATGATGCTTCAGCTAAGTTGAAAAATGAGAAAAGCTTGAATGAATGCTTATACAGAGGTCCGAACATGCTGGAAGACCTTACAGGGTTGATACTGAAATTTAGAATTGGAGAAATTGCTATCACTGCCGATGTTGAAAAGGCTTTTCTTCAGGTTGGCCTACAAGAAGAAGACAGGGATGTGACCAGGTTTCTCTGGGTTAATGATTTGGAAAGGGAACTGACTGAAGACAATATCACGCAATATAGGTTCTGCAGGGTGCCTTTTGGAGTAATATCGAGCCCCTTCCTCTTAGCGGCAACAATTCGATATCACCTTTCAAAGACTAACAAAAGTCTTCTTCCAGTGATAGCAGATAAATGTTATGTAGACAATTTAGTGACGTCAGTTCAATCAAGAAAAGAGGCTCTCAATTTGTATGCTCAAACAACAAACTCATTTAAAGAATTAGGAATGAACATACGAGACTGGATGTCTAATGACAAAGATTTTGTAGACAACATTCCCAAGCAAAAGAGAGCTACACAGGAAAGTGAAATAAAGATCCTCGGTTTGGTATGGAATTTGGAAAATGACACTTTACGGCTCAAACTGAATAACGAAACTTTTGAGAGTGAGATCATAGATAGAGGCATTACAAAGAAAGGAGTCTTGAGAGTGCTAGCACGTCTTTATGATCCATGCGGTTTTGTTTCACCACTCATGCTACCAGGAAAACTCTTATTCCAAGAGATCTGCACTAGAAATTTAAAATGGGACGATATTCTGCCTGAAGACCTGTCGACTTCATGGAGGAAGATAATTGAGAATTTAAAAACGGTTAAGAACGTAGAACTGCCAAGACATGTCGCAAATGAATCAAAGTCAGAATGTATGAAGTATGAACTACATTGCTTCACTGACGCATCTTTGAATGCATATGCAGCAGTCATTTATCTGCGCGTCATTGCTGGAAAACAAGTATCAACTTCGTTTCTCATGTCGAAATCCAGAGTAACCCCAGCAGAAGACAAAAGTGATCTCAAAATTCCTAGACTTGAATTGCTAGGATATCTGATAGGAAGTAGACTTCTGAGGTATGTTAAGAGCCACATAGACCTAAATATACGCAAGATATATTTGTGGACAGATAGTCAAGTTGTCATAGCTTGGATCAAATCAAATAGACTACTTCCACCATTTGTATTGAGACGAGTCAATGAGATTAAGCAAATCAAAGACATCATAGGTGCAGAGCTGCGCTATGTCAACTCAAAAGAAAATCCTGCAGACATAGCTACCAGACCAGAGTTGTGGCATCACAAACAGGATCTATGGCTCCATGGTCCAGATTTTCTTCTACAAGACCAAAGTGATTGGCCTAAAGAGCAGGGAAAGGAAGAAATGTGCTTGGCCGGGAGGGCTCTGGACACGATGGATGGTCCAGAGATGACAATGAAAGGTTATGAAGACCAAGATAGTGATCTTAACCTTTCTGAAATGGAGGATAATCCTGCAGCCACTGCCCTTCAGGAAAGTTTGGAGTCTATGCAAAACCCGTCAGATGAAGAAAAGTGTAACGAGACAGTGACTGAGATTAAGAAGTTACAAGATAAATACTTTTCAGATGAAGTTTCAGGAAAGGTGACCAGTTTGTCAGGAAACTTAGGTCTCTTTGTAGATGAAGATGGGATCTTAAGATGCAAAGGAAGGTTCGCGAATGCTAATTTATCATATGATAAGAGATATCCCATTCTGATTCCGAAGAAATCATCCTTCACAACCGAGATAATACTAAAAACGCATAGAGACAACTACCATGTTGGGGTCCCACACACGCTAAGTATATTACGCGAAAAGTATTGGATCCCACATGGGCGAGCCCAAGTACAGAAAGCTCTGAGGAGATGTTCGCAGTGTGAAAAGTATTCTGGAGGTCCTTACAAACTGCCACCACCACCTGCACTGCCCAGTGAAAGGGTTAATTATAGTTCTCCATTTACTTTTACTGGATTAGACTATCTGGGTCCGGTATTAGTGGAGACAAATACTGGCAGAGAAAAAAGATGGATTTGTCTTATGACATGTCTAGCAATTCGTGCTGTACATTTGGAGTTGGTCAAGGCCTTGACGGCTGAGGAGTGCTTGCTGGCGATACGTCGGTTTGTGGCGGCCAGAGGACCACCTAAAGTATTAATATCGGACAATGCACTACAGTTCAAGTTAACAAGTGAAGTACTAATCCATTCATACTGCCAGGAGAAACATATCAAGTGGAAATTCATCACGCAGCTTGCGCCTTGGCAAGGCGGTTTTTACGAAAGATTAGTTGCACTGGTAAAGCACTGCTTAAAGCGCACACTCGACAAGCATTTATTGACAGACGGTCAAATGCATACAGTAGTGAAGGAGATTGAGGCTGTATTGAACACAAGACCTTTGACTGCAGTGGGTTCCGACCCAGAGGGAGTACTGCGACCAGCTGATTTTCTGTCTCTAGGTCAGTGTCTAGAAATAAACCCAGAACTTGGCGAGGAAACCTCGCAAGGCACCAATACTAAAGTTGACTTGGTTGAAGGCTGGAAGAGAGGTCAGAGGATTCTTAACGAATATTAAGAGATGTTCACCAATCAATACCTACCAAGTCTGCGGGACAGATTCAGTCATTCTCATAAACAACCGCGAGTGATGTCAAAGAAGTCTCCAGAAGTCGGTGATATTGTACAGATTAAGAATGATTCCAAAAATAGAATCAATTGGAAGGTCGGTAAAATCTCAAGTTTAATCAAAAGCCGGGATGGTGAATGCCGAGCAGCCAAAGTGGTAGTTGGGAATACAGAGTTTACGAGATCCATAGCCCATCTGTATCCGTTAGAGTCTGATACGTACGGCCCAACGAATTATGCACAACTACCATCACATGACAACGAGATGGCAGAGACACCAACTAAACACATGTATAGAACTGAAGCTTTGGAACCTATAAAAGCATCAGAAAAGATTGTGTCACCAGAGCCCGAGATGGAAATTGATGAGGTAACAATCCCTACTAAATCTGCAACAGAGAAAGATGTTTCTGTTTTAGAGTCTGAAGATAGTCCTATGCAAACTGAGCAAGCTCCCGCTGCTGATACGCACGAGGCAGAAGTGAGAGAGCCAAGTGTTATGGAAGAACGGCCTGAGGAAGCGACGAGAATAAGGCGGAACGCTGCCATTTGGGCCAGAGAACGAATAGCCGAATGGACGCGTCAGCTAATGACGCTACTAATGTAGTCCTTTCGCCTTTTGGGAGTGTCGCGGTGATCGCGAAGTCTGTTATTGTGGTATGTATTCTATCTGTCACTCTTAGTGTATTTTCACTGGTAACACTGGCAATCGAGGTCGACGAGTGTTATATGTCAGAGCGGAGAGAAATGGCGGGAACGAGGTGAGAAAAGTCGGTAGAGGGAGTCCGATGGCTGGGACGGGATACGCGGTGTGGCGCGTGTAATCACATACAGGAGACTCTAGGTAAGCGAAAGATATCTATAATCTTGATATATATAGATATTGCGGCGACCTTGAATTAACGTCTACCTTGAGATAGAGCTGAGTTGAAGAATATATTGATATTCTTTGTGTGTAGCTCGAGTATGAATGTAACAAGTGAGGTGGCTGATGGTTATCGGTTTGAGTTACTGGAGGTTCTTTATGGAGGCTGATGGATGAGCTGTAGGGGTTGTTGTGGAGGCTCGTCGGGGACCACATGGTCCCCACCTCAGTACTCATCGCATAGCTATATGAGCTGAGTTGAGAGATATGAGAGTAATGAGTTGCGGGATGCACGATGAGTTCTCCCGTGGAGATTCAGTTGTGCTGTGCATCCACCGATAAGAGCCACGGGACTTGGGGCCCTTCTAATTTTCCCCGAGAGAGTTGAGGTTACATTCATTACAAGAGATACGAGTTTTGAGAGTGGATGGAATTGAGCGCCCATCGAGTGTTGACTCATGGTCGCTGCAGTAGCTGTCATATACTGTGCTTTATATATGTATAGATCCATGTAGCGAGATTATTATTACATCCCCCTAAGAGTAAATCTCCGCTACAATACTAGCTAATCACGATGCGTAGTTTTTTATTTTTTTTATGCCCTGGATACAGCAGCTGACGGCGATGACGCGACACTGCTACGTTCCGAAACGCCATTTTGTAGCGGATCGAGTCTTCTTAAACAAGGACACATATTATTGAAATAGGAAGTTCTAATTTAAATTTTTTTTTCGGTTGCCTAGAGCGTCTTGAAATAGTTATTTCGGTTGTTTCGGAAGTAACATAGACTGTTCAACGATGAAAGGAGTGACGTTGCAGTATTCTATATGAAATCTTAATACACAGATTTTAATAGACGAGTACAAGAAAATATTTTTCAAGAATTTATTTTACCACTTTGTCACCTGCCCTCCTATTCTGTAACTTGTTTTAAGATCACCTCAACGCTCACTCACAATTATACCTTGACACCTCGATGCGTAGTAATTAAGCGTAGGTAGAGGTCTAGTTTCGTAACGGGTGACCGGCGGGGTGAGCCGCAGTAACGCGTAGCGAATAACAGCCCATTGATATAACCACCCGTATCTACGGTTTTCTAGTTTAGTACCTAGTACTTACTGTGTTAAGGCGCAAGCAGACGGATGGACATGACATAATAACTATAAGTTTTGCTTGTTGACAAAACCTTAAAAACAAATGTCACATCGACGCTTAAGAATCAATCCTGTCTATCTAACATTTTTGACGTTTTTAGGGTTCCGTAGTCGACTAGGAACCCTTATAAATTCGCTTTTTCTGTCCGTCCGTCCGCGGATAATCTCAGTAACCGTTAGCACTAGAAAGCTGAAACTTGGTACAACATGTATATCAATCACGCCGACAAAGTGGTAAAATATAAAGTGTTTTTATTTTATTTTATTAGGTTACCTCCCCTATACGTAACGTGGGGAGTATTTTTTTTTTTAATTTCAACCCTAACGTGTGATATATTGTTGGATAGGCATTTAAAAATAAATAGGGGTTTGCTAAAATCATTTTTTGATAATGTTAATATTAAATAGTAGAAGTAAAAAAAATGTGTCCCCCCCCTCTAACTTTTGAACCATAAGTTTTAAAAATATAAAAACAATCTCAAAAGTAGAACTTTATAAAAACTTTTTAGAAAAATTATTTTGAACTTGATAGGTTGAATAGTTTTTGAAAAAAATTACAAAATAGTTTCACACACTTACTCGTACTGTAACGGACGAAAAACTACGGAACCCTACACTGAGCGTGGCCCGACACGCTCTTGGCTGGTTTTTTTATAGATGGTACGGACGGAACCCTTCGTGCGCGAGTCCGACTCGCACTTGGCCGGTTTTTTTCTTTTTTACAAATGGCGTTTGGTGGCCACGTTTTTTGAATTTTCGTTACTGTCTTGTCTTCAGTGACACCCGCAAGATAGAAACAAATCGATTGACTTGTGATTTATTAAAATCAAACAAACAAACAGACATACCTACACAATATGTTAGACTACAGCCTTCGTTTGCTTCGGGATTTAAAAAGGCTTCAGGCTGTTTATGGTAATCGCATAGAATTAGCCTTCGTTTGCTTCGGGGTTTAAAAAGGCTTCAGGCTGTTTATGGTAATCGCATAGAATTATTATAAATAGGTATGGCTTTGATGATTTTCGGTAAGTGGTACCAATAAAACGCATTTGGAAGACGGAAAACTTCAACTATAAACTCATTAGGTTAAGAGCCTGTTCACGTGCTCACCAGCGCCACTGGTAAATCATTATGAATATTTAAATTGAACGATAGATATTTAAAAAAAATCGGCCATGTGCGAGTCGGACTAGTAGCGGAACCCTTCGTGCGCGAGTCCGACTCGCACTTGGCCGATGTTTTACCCTTTAATGCAGTTAGGTGCAGAAAAAAATAACGAATATCATGCCACGCTTCCTGTAAGATTGTATTTTTGTTACTTAGACGGTATTGATTCTTAAGCATCGACATGTAAAATATAATCCCTGAATGACGTAATAAAATTAATTACTTATAACAAAATTTTACCTTTTTACTCTAAATTGAAAAATCACTTTCATCAGATGGATCGGAAAAACGAAGTATTATCAATAAAACATGTCGAGTGTCCAGGTTTCATGTTTAATTCCGCTAAAAGCGTCTACCTCATTGTGGTCATTCATGATTCGGGATTTTACTGCCGTCCTCCATGCACTGGCGATGGAATTCCGGTTAAAAGTGACCATACATAGAACGTAGTGTATGTAGTGCTTTATTTCACAGTCCGTTTTTACAGAATCTCTCTTATTTTTAAATTGATGTGAAATGAAAATAAAGTTTAAAAGTTACAAAATAAATCAGACCTTCTAAAAAAACGTTTTCTCTAACCAGATTTTGTATTCGAAATAAAATATATGATAGGTATTTATTTTTAATGAAAAATGTCGTTTTTTAGACACGTTAATGGACGCGCAAAGCGGGAAAATGTTGAATAAAATAATGTAGTCTATACCTCACCTGTAGAAACCGTTTCGCATTTTTTGGCATAGCATAACAGTCCATTAGCCACGTTTTCGCGAATTGGTCCAGTCCACACGGCACTAAAACCTCTACCTACCCATTTTGATCCGAGCCTCATCACTATCGCGGCAACTCCCAGGTGGCCTGAACGGCTATTGCGGCTAAAAACGCAACTCATTCCGTTGATATCTCCAATCCTTTTGTACTGCCTTTCAAAGGCTCACAAACTAATTGTCGTTAAGGGAATAGAACCATTTGTGAGATATCTACATTTAGTTGTCTTAAACTACAGATTCTCTTATGTTTAGTAGGTATTTTAATATGAGACTCTTTTAATTTGATAGGTACTATATATTTGATAAATCTTGAATCTTCAACGGAAATTCAAAATATGACATAAAAAAGAACCTCAGCCTAGCTATCACACTAGGTTTTATGTCGGCGAAAATGTTCTGATAAACGTCATGTAAAACGCGACAAAAAGCCTAGTGTGCTAGCCCCCCAGATTATAGTAAAAATAATGTACAATACCAACCCTTAATTAGCAGGGCTGTTATTCGGAACTCGCTAATGCGCCTCACTCCACCTGTCACGCCTAACGAAACGACACCTCTACCTACGTTTAGTTACTACGAATCGCGGCGTCAAGATATATTTGTGGGTAAACGGTGAGGTGTGAGATTAAAACAAGATACAGAACAGCGGGGCTGGGCCGGACCCCGCAATTAAGTAGCACAGTTGAAGAAGGTATATCGCTGGCTAGTTATAAAAGGCTCCGTTAGAAAGTTTCGGATAATGTTAGGGATTCCAGTTAATTTAACAAGGGACAAACTGAGTCCACATATAAATTTCACTGAAGCGGTGTAGGACAGTGTTTAGTTTACCCTCGTTCTAATAATTAAGGCTGTGCGGGTATGAATGGATGTATTATGTTTACGCTGGATTTCATTAATATAAAGAATGTTTGCTTTTCAGTAATACAGTGGGGTTTGTGGGACAACCCACATCTTGGCCATTGTTTCCTATAGTTATAGGAATACCGTTTTACTGAGCCGGTTCCAGATGTAGGTAGTTGTGCGGTGCGAGAAAGGCGACGGTACCAGTGAGACGGGTACTAGATTGAGCTTAAAAGGGGCTTCTAGACAGGCTATACTTTTCCGGAAATGTATGGCCGTCAACTATGGACGCCTTCGTCTTGTTCTAGCATGGAAGTAAGAGCAAGACCCAGACATAGCCCGTCTAGAAGCTTCATAACGTCACACAAACATACCCCGCTCGTACCTACCGTTCTGGGTATCACAGGACCCGACTCAGTTGAACTGTAGGCCTGTAAGGGCTGCTTTTTGTTAACGAATATTATCTATACTAATATTATAAAGAAGAATAGTCTGTAAGATTGTAGGTTTTTATATACAGGACAATCTCCGGAACCACATATACGATTCAAAAATTCGTTCACCTGTGTTGAGGATGGACATCTTGCTACTTCTGGGTTACCTCCTGTAATAGGTACTCTGCTAGTATTCTCGTGAAATTTTGTGAGCTGGTTCAATAAAATATTATATAGAATATTTTGTTTATGTAGCTTTTTTTAAATGGACATGCGATTTCTCTGTCTCACGGAGCCACAAGTAAAGTTTTTCTCTATTCTATGGAAAAGTATGAAATAAATTATTCTGTGCGATTCCAATATCATAAAATTAAGCTGAATCTGTATAGCAGAGGAAGTTTAAGCTTATTTAATTGTTTTCCTATTTGGAGGACTCGGGAGCTCAACGCTGATTGTCTGTGGAATATTCTCGGCGATTACGTACCGTAGCTGCTTGACTATAAGGTTCAATTCTGATGTCGACATCACATAGATATTAATCGTTCTATCCCCGGGTCGTTCATTTGGAACGCTCACTGGTTAAGCACCTCCGTTCAAACCGTTCAACAGCAAACGTATTCCTGATATTTTACAATGTAGGTAATACTTAGATACATTTATTTTCTAAAGTAAATAGAAGATGATAATTAACATTAACTAAATTAAATCTACGTTGAAAAAAAAGGCCCTCGAGGCATTGTACCGAGGATGCTGGCGGCAATTCCTCGTTGAATTGCAATGCTGATGCGTTGCGCAAGAAAGCCGCCAGCTCTTCGGTCACCAGTTACATCAACCAGTCGTTTCGCGATTTCCGCAAACAACTTATGCGCACTGGGACCCCACGGACCGAGGGTCTCGACACCAAAGGGTACAAAGTTGTACTTTCTGCCGTGGCCTCTAATATGTATTACTCTTCATAAGTTCGGCGTTTTTCGCCACTGCACCCGCTTTAGAAGTAGTCCGTTGGAGGTGGGACGGTGCCAGTGTGTCTACACAGGTAGCGTCCCACACAAGCATCCGTACCAAACTCCACGGAACCAGAGACACACCATCATCATTATTTTGCATTTTGCCATCATCTCTGACAATGACAGGCGGCTCAAGAAGAGCAGGCACATCTCACCGACACTTCTTGTTTTGAATAGTTGAATAGATATCTCGTTATAATTAAAACAATATCATCGATCGCATACAGAGAGTTTAATTTACGAAGGCATGACACACAACAGCAGCTACAGGCAGGCACTTTATGTTACAAGGTTTTATTTAACGTGCACTGTTTTGTAATGTACCGTCGCCTAATAAAAGGCTCATCTTATTTTCAAAGCCTTGTCATATAATTGCAGTATGATTAATAAAGAAAAGCCATTCATAGGACTGCTAATGATTTATTTAACAAACTAAATATTAAAAAAAACTTTAATGTTATTTGCGTTAGAACAGAAAAAAAAACAATTTAAAAAAAAATATTGCTAGTGGGCCATCTTAGGCACCCGGTCGCCTAATAAGGCCCGTTATAAAGTATTTAAAACAATCGATTAATTAATGTTTAAACATTACTATCGTCTAGAACTAGTCGTAAAATATATTTTTTTATTAAAATTATTTAGTAAAATATTAAACCTATCCCAATATTATATAGCTGTGAGCCATCTTAGGAGTATGAAAATGAAAAATTGCTATAATACGAAAACTTTTTAAATTAGAAAAAAAACAGAGATTCTTTTATTTTGGATGATATGTAAAGGTTGGAAAATAATAAAACGTGCAATATTTTAACACGACACAGCAAACTGTATTTTTTTTACAAAATGTCAGCGCGATTGGGTAAAAACTGAAATGCACGTTTGTTTGTGATCTTAAACGCATGTGCTCACGAAATTTTAAGTAGTTTGGAAAACCATAACGGCAAGTTTTTAAAGGTGGGCCGCGCCATCTTAGGAACCGGGCCATCCTTGGTGTACCTTATTGTATGTTAAGTTGTCTTTCAAAATTTGCAAGAATTTTTAAGCCTTTATGTAGCTGGTTGAGCTTTTTTTTAATTCACTTAAAACTATTCTCAGAATAAGTTACGAAGTGTTACAATGACCTACTATTAAAAACCTAAAATTAGGCATGTTTTGTATGTTCGGTGACAACGCAATATTATGTCTCCACCGAGCTGTTCTGGTGATAGAGACAGAAGGTGGTCACAGTAACAGTTCCTAGCTAGTAGTGCAGTTACTGCACTACTAGCTAGGAACTAGCCTACTATGTAGATAGTGACTGCCTTCGAATCCTGTACAAAACCTGAGCGAGAAGAGGAAATATTTGTGTGATGAGACTGATGAGCACAGATATCCCTTTCTTGGACCCATACCACAAGCCTTATTGAGTTTATTATGGGGTTACGATTTGTGTAAGATTGTGCCCTAATATTAATTTGGTTATGTATGTTTACTTTGTCAAAAATCCAGAAAGAATCGATAACGTTCGTTTGCATTCTAGGTTGCATGATTTTTTACTAAAAGCTAGTTATTAAATGTAAAAATTCTTGGAACGGAATATTTTGAATCCCATTTTGAGGGGTTGGTCGAAGTCAACGTCCAATTATATTTAACAAGGTTCTATTTTACAAAAAAGTTGTTGTTGATGAAAATGATCTAGAGCCTTTTCCAATTATGATGCTCTTATTTATAGCCTCTTTCCACATGTTAATAACCGGTTGTGATAAATATGTTGCTGTACTTTTCTTTGGAGATAAATGTGTGAATATTATCGACGTATGTTAAACTAAACAAGATGGAATTAAACAAAATAAACAGTAAATAACAAAGTAGTAAACAAATATATCGGGCGGGTGATAGGGCTGGAATATTGCGTTAGGTCAGACAAATTGGGATCCGTTAGTGAATATATTACGGTCCCCTGTTCTAGGCATCGGTTTGTTAATCGTTCCATGTTATTTATGGCCCTTTTAACTGTTTATTTTCAGCTAGGTGAGTTAAAGTTGCAATTTTATTTGTGCATGTTGATTAAGTGGTTAATTACGCTGGTAATGAGTTACTATATTTACAGTGGTTTCATTAAATATTATGTAAGTGTATATTACAATGACGTGCTGGTTTATATTGTTTTCGTTATGTCAACTAATTTTAGTTAAACGCTGCATGACACTGGCAATTCTCCACAATTTCAATCTTAATTTATAATAATAGAGGTGGATAATACATGTTAACTATTAGGCATTGAGGTTACAAACATCGGAACGGTTTACCTAACCGTCAATTTGATAACCGAAATGTAAGCCAACAATAAAACTGGCACGTATTTATCTTACGGAAATCACCAAGGAATTACCTGTCTACACGTTGCCAGAAAGCCCTGCCAATAAAAAGCGAGTACCTAAATTGAACTAGATTATTGAGCGCACGACTCCCTAGTTCATTGTTTCATATATCAAGTCTTTCATGTGGTCGTGTGTATTCATTAAGTGAAACAAGAAACTTTTTTCCTTTTTTCGCCACTTCCTTTGCATAAAGTGGGCCGTAGACATAAATTGTAGGGTCGGGACAAATTGCGTTCCGCCTGTAATGTATTCAGTTCCGTATTGCCCCGCACATTCGTATGTGTCAGCTGGATTCGGCTAAATGAAACTTTGCACTCTTATCTCGGTTTAAACTGCGTTCTGGGATATGTAGTTCCTTTTTCTTCTTTTTCCAAATAAACCGTTTTGCATTTAATTATACTGCAATGCCGTTTTATTTTGAAAAAAAGTGTTTATAATGTGATTAGTAATACTACTCAATCAGCTCTCATATTCCCTAGGGTGTTGTTGGAGGCCGAAATGAGGAGATATCGGTCAGATATTTTACTATGCAGTCTAATTTACTGATAAGAGTAAAATAATAATACATTATGTTTGTTATGCTATTAGGGTCGCAAACATTTTATTTTATTGCGTTAGTGTTCATTGTTTCCTGTATCCTGATTTTTAAAGCTCTCTAAAACCTAATTTCAAGTATGTAAAGTGCAATTGCGACTTATAACTTGTTTCATCGGAACGTAATTTATATCTACCTACCGAAACTGTTAACTACTGTAATCGTCCACAGAGGTGACGCAAATTTTAAGGTTTCGCAGCCAAAATGGCGAAAACGGGTCCCTTATATTTTAGTGACTGTCCGTGTCCGCAGGTCACATGCATTTTTGTTCCTGCTTTTGACCCAATTATCCGACTCTAGAGCTATCATACTACAAATACATCATGCAAAATGGCGTCATAATAGTACATTACTTACCTAGGGCGGTTAAGCAAAGAATGTCTCAGATCGCAGGTATTTGACGCCCGAGCCGAAGGCAAGGGCGATAAATATGCGCTCTGAGGCTTTCTTTATTACCGCCCGTGGTAAGTACAAAATTTTACGTCTCTATCTGGCCAGGAAGTGGGGTTTTCCGCACGCATGGCGTGCGGTAATTCCTACTTTATGGCCAGGTATGACGTAAAAACACTTAAAACTTTTTTGTAAGCTGTTTTTGTCTGATTACGTGCATCAAGCGGTGTAGGTACTGCGTATTAGGTATAATGTATCACTTAAGTACTTACACTAAACTCCTAAAACTTGGTTCGTTAGTGCATGCATACGAGAGGAAAAGTTTCCACGAACATGTTGAACTGTAAATTGACTTTACTTCCCCATAGTTTTTAAAGTACTTAAACAGTCCATAAATCAAGTCGATATGTCCGGGAAATGCCCACTTTCATCAGGGGTTTATCCCGTGTGAAATATGACCAGATTATACAGGTCTGGGTGCAAAATTATATTTAAAATTATTTACTTAGTTATGTTTAATTTGTAAACATGTAGGTATTTGATCAAGGCAGTGTTAATGCCAAATTATTTTTAAAATTTAGAACTTTGTGGAGCGTTCAAAATTGGTTGGCCTAGCTGTGGTTTGAACTTTAGAAATAGTACTACCAAATTTCCCAACAGAATAATGAAAATTGAGAGGTAGATTTGGACAGATTCATCGAACTGAATCGGTTGGACTCACATGTGCGTTTTTTTTTTTTAGGGTTCCGTACTCAAAGAGTAAAACGGGAACCCTATTACTAAGACTTCGCTGTCCGTGTAAAAACAAAATAAAATAAATATTTTTATTGATAATGGTACGGAACCATTCGTGCACGAGTCCGACTCGCACTTGGCCGGTTTTTTTGCTAACTGCGCTCTGCGGCGCATTTGGGTTTGAATGGACTGAATTAAATTTTGAATCCGTTTTGCCAAATTGTTCCCCACCGCGGCAGCATTTCCAAATCTAAAGGAAAATTAACAATTGATGTAACCAGCTACATCTATAAGAAACAGAAAGTATAAGTATAAGAATATAATCGGTTTTTAAAAACAAGATAAGGCAAGATAAACACTTCCACTGCGTGAGTAGAATTTAAAAAAAACTGTTTTTTTTTTTTTTTTTTTCGTTTATGTTTGGTCCATAGCTTGCAAAATAAGGTGACGTGAGGTGATAAAATGTAGGCTTGTTAGAATTAGAACCATCTTATAATGTCTTAAGGCGACGTGAGCTCCGAAAACGGATTTTTAAAAAATCGTAGCTCTTGTTTGGATTATAACACGGCTGCCTTAAATTTAATTAGCAATCTTGAGGCCTTTCTCGAGGGAAATCAGCTATTCGAATCCTGAGTTTTTGACTTTCGCTCGATAGGAAAAAATCACGAACATAGGTCTAAAATACACTTAAAAAAATTCTAACAAATTATGCACAGCAGCTAAACATATTACAATTGGTTTTTAAAATCGGCAATGTCATGTTTGAGGGAAATCAACTATTACTTTTTTATTTATTAAAACGCACAAAGAAATAAAATTAAAAAACTTGATATCCGCACTTCCAAACACGCACTTCCATCTCGCTCACGCTTACGCTCAGTGAGAGGGAGAGAAGACCACGAACCTACGTCCCCTTAAGAAAAGTACAGTCGGCGCTAAAAGCTTGTCTTAAACAAATATTTGACAGTTCTTTTTAGGGTTTTATTAAATTGTTACATTAGTAAAAGTCGTTTTTTTAATTTGTTTTCGTTTTCATATTTATTGTTTGAAACCGTGACTTCTTAAGTTTCGACGAATAAAGTAATTATACGTTTTTTTGTCTTGGGATATAAACGCACAGAATAAAAAAAAACCTGATTCATTTAATTTTCAAGTCCTAATTTGGATTTTATCTGTGTAAAACTAAAGTAGGTGCCTATTCCTAAGTTTGTTTTAAAAGTAGGTTTTGCAGATTTACTGATGAACGTAGTTTGTTTCTTGCTTTATGACATCCGAACTTATCAAGATCTTCGATAACGTAAGAGAAGGGTAATTTTATCAAGCTATAGTTAGTTTCGACGTCCCCGCGTCGGGATTGGAACAGACCTATCAGTAGCACTAAATCTCGGGCGAACTGGCTAACTTATTTTACTTGCGATTTCTCACAACTGTCATTTAATTTTGGATATCACAGCGGGAGCCCAGCCCACTTCTGGTCCTTTCTGAGTAAATTGAGCATTCTGTGAAATAGCGTCGGCAATTTCAGGCTCCATTGTAAATTTACGAAAGCCGCCAACAAATTTAATCTTAAAATTATTTCTCCTTTTTGCTGTCGATTATAAATCAGGGACGAAGCTACACATAATTACTTAAGAGTATTTGAAACGCTTTTAGTATTTTTCGTTTCCTTAAAATGGGGCTTGGAAGGGTTGCGCAGTGAATGATTATGATCCAAGAATCCGTTAGATTCACTGGACTAATAGGTACGTAGTTAATTTACAATGTTGACCTATTTGTTTTAACTACTGTCCTCTTATTAAAGACCAGGCCAGTTGTCCACGCGGCGAAAGTGCTTTCGTAAACTTACAAAACTACAATCTCACAGACTTTATAATATACCTATCTAGAAAGTTCTTATTAGTCTTATTATGGACGAGTTTAGACTGGTGGGTAAGTGACTAGTGACCATGCCTACTAAGTTTAGACTGGTGGGTAAGTGACTAGTGACCATGCCTACTAAGTTTAGACTGGTGGGTAAGTGACTAGTGACCATGCCTACTAAGTTTAGACTGGTGGGTAAGTGACTAGTGACCATGCCTACTAAGCTAATAATCCTGGGTTCGGATCCCGGTAAGGGCAATTAGATATTTGCGTGATGAACATGAATATTTCTGAGATTTGGATGTTTTTTTCGTATATTTCAGTAATTTTATCTATATATCAAAAACATACTAAATGGTCAACACACAATGGGGCTGGTACGAATTATTTAAGATTATCTCCTAATACATTTTTTTATATTATGAACTCGTGTTATTATTACACTAACAGTAGGTAGGTACATTAAGTTGGTACTTCCTAAAATTTAAGATAAAATAATAACCTTCATGATGGAATTTATAACTACATATTCGATTACTCATACGATAATTCTATTTTAAAATCAATCAACGAGTATACAAGAGGTCATGATACAAACGGTATGAATTGTATGATGTATACAAGGTTAAACAACCATTGCAATAGTATTCATTAGAGGAACTTACCTCGTTCGACTTTTAAATAAAGCTTCAAAAAACACATCGTGCGAAATCCGTAGCTATAAAAATGTCTCTAAAACTCCATAAAAGCACTTCGAAAAACTTTAGACCGATTCAATGCAGGAACAAATTGACTTCTAGACAATCAAATTAAGCTGCACGTTAAGTTTACAAACAAGCGCGAGAAACTAGCCAAGTTCCTGGGGCAAGTTGATCAAAGAGACTGTAGCAGGAACAAGTTGGCCTTCGCGGAGGCATGCGGCGATGCTTGCCCATATCGTCCTATTAGCAGGCGATAGGTACATTTCGATTATGCAGTCTTGCTGATTGAGTGCATTAACAGCTTGTGCTATGTGTACAGGAAGATATCGTATAATTAGTAGTTTAGTAAAGATAAGAAAAAAAAACAATGTAAAATAATATACATATAAGACCGCCTGTTGTCTGTTACTGTTAATCGAATTTAAACTTTCGTGAGACATGTCTAATAAATACACGGTTAAACTTACGTATTAAATGTCAATACGGATGATATGTTACGAACTCTTCAACACACATGAACGAACGCCCGTAGCGTAGTGACATTTAATACTTGAGTTAAGATTAGAACTATTAGCATTACTGTTATACTGTTAATCGAATTTAAACTTTCGTGAAAAATGCTAATAATTACACGGTTAACTCATACCAAAGATTATTAAGAAAAGGTTAATTATCTTTGCTCATACGTATTAAATGTCACTAGATGACATGTTTCGAACTCTTCAACACACATGAAGATGACGCCCGTACTGACATTTAATACGTGTGTTTAACCGTGTAATTATTAGCATTACCACTGTTAATGTTTAATTTAAGTGTTGTTTTTCTCTTAGTTAGTGTAATTTTTTTGGTTAAAAATAACGAATATTTGTACATCATACTTTGATACAGACATTTCACATTAAATAGGAATAAAGATATTAGGACCGAAATTAGATTTGTTTTGTAAGAGCGCAGATGGCAATTATAGAGGGATTTTAGAGGAGTAGGCCACAGTTGAATGTCATTTCGCTCTTATTCAGAGCTGCCCGACTGTCACGGCAGTCCTTCCACCTTACAGAAGACCACAGCCATAATGACAATGTTTTTTTTATCTATGGGTATGTGGTGCCGGGTTCCTGGAAGTTATTACGGACTCCAGCTGCCGTAAGCGTCTATAGGCTATGATGACTAGTTGCCATCAGGCAAACATAAAATCAATTTAAGCCCTCAAATATGTTGTGGCAATAAACGAACATGCGAAATTGCTAGTGGCATATGGACGGAAATGAAGAAACTTCAAAGGTTCTGATTTTGTCATTTTTGCTAAAGCCCTAAGAATAATCAAGTAGGTACCTATATAAAGATATCGGCTACAGCTACTACCGGAAATCGAGATCTTTCTGTGAGCCACCGATCTTCAAGCCCGCTTACTAGTCGTGATACAAACAAACCGGGCGAATTGAATTATAAGGAAGCTCTACGCAACTCGATCGAGATGAATATCAATTGGTAACTGAAGCGCTCAAACTACTCAAACCTCTTAGTGTAAGGTTATTATATTGGGACATAATTAACTTAAACTAATACTACTAAGCTCCTAAGAGCCTGCTACGTTGCTTATTAATTTATTGAAACCACAGTTAACGGACTCTTAATTATGGTATTTTCGGCATCATTGACGATTGATGACAATCTGACAATGGATACGTTGGTTCTTAACATCAATTGAGTCTGAACTAAGAGAAGTGTTAAAATATCGCTTTTTGTGGAGGGAATAACCGCGTACCTATTTTATAGGGTTCCGTATTCAAAGAGTAAAACGGGACCCTATTACTAAGACTCCGCAATCCGTCCGTCCGTCCGTCCGTCTGTCCGTCTGTCTGTCAGCAGGCTGTATCTCACTGATACCGTGATAGTTCCAGCTGAAATGTTCATAGATGATGTATTTCTGTTGCCGCTATAACAACAAATACTAAAAACACAGAATAAAATAGTTTTTTATAGATAATGGCACGGTACCCTTCGTGCGCAAGTCCGACTCGCACTTGGGCGGTTTTTTTATTTTTGCGGACAATCTTACACAAATCAACCTAGTCCCAAACTGAGCAAAGCTTGTACTATGGGTACTAGACGACGATATAGATACTTATATAGATAAATAAATACTTAAATACATAGAAAACATCCATGACTCAGGAACCAATATTCGTGCTCATCACACAAATAAATGCCCTTACCGAGATTCGAACCCAGGACCTCTTGCTTCGTAGGCAGGGTCACTACCAACTAGGCTAAAGCGGTCGTCGTCGTTTGCATTCATTGATGCAACAAAGGCCCATCATGTTATATAATATCTCAAGATAAACATAAAAATTTCGTGGTGTCAAGTTATCAACCCCGAAAAAACCGGAGCTTGACTCACTTCGTCAAAAATTCTTCCTTGGAGGTCGATTGTTAGAACTCTTGCCACTAAGAAATTAAAATTCACTTTATGGCGAAATTCCAACCTCACGACCAGCAGGATAAATCCGTTATTCACGCGCACATACTCTACTACTTCCTCAGCCTTCGCAGTGTAAAAGGCAGGACAAAAAAAAATCCGATTTAACTAAAAATGCAACGTTTAATGAAATGGAACGTAGAGGCTTTAAAGCCTCAACGTCCAACGTCATCACATCCCAAATCACTTTTAAGTTCTAAATACCAATGAGTAAAGATGTTGGTATTAAGGCACTGGTCCCACCGCCGGCGAGTATTAAGCGATGAGCTATCGGCGATTTTCTCGCCCAAGAAACGAACAAAAGATAATCGCTCCCGTGTAAATAAAAGAGAGAGAAATATATTTATAGTTCATAGCTATCTGTTCACACCGCCGGCGATGAACTACAGATTTATTTACACTTGAGCTTTTGTTCGTTTCTTGGGCGAGTAATCGCCGATAGCTTATAGTCTGTAGCCGGCGGTGGGACCAATGCCTAAGAGATCATCGATTTTAAACATAAGTATGACATGTCTGGCCTTGTTACAGTCAGGATGATCTCGTGAACGTAGACATTACAGATTGAACAAGATAAATGTGTCGTGAGTGAATAATAAAATCGCGAAGCAAAGGCTGTCACGAACACATCATCATTTCAAATAAATTAAATAAACTTTATAAATAATTAGGTACATATTAGTAGTGCCCCTGTGAGCTGCAGAACTCGCGAGTCTGTCGGTTTTTCGTTTATTTAGGGTTCCGTACTCAAAGAGTAAAACGGGACCCTATTACTAAGACTTCGCTGTCCGTCCGTCCGTCCGTCTGTCTGTCACCAGGCTGTATCTCAAGAACCGTGATATCTAGAGAGTAGAAATTTTCACAGATTATGTATTTCTGTTGCCGCTATAACAACAAATACTAAAAACAAAATAAAATATTTTTTTAAGGGGGGCTCCCATACAACAAACGTGGTTTTTTTGCCGTTTTTATAGATAATGGTACGGAACCCTTCGTGCGCGAGTCAAACTCGCACTTGGCCGGTTATTTTTTGTAATTTCGAAAAACTTTATCGACAAAAAAAACTATAATAATTATTGAACTTGCTGCTCAGAAAATTTCGAAGAAATGCGACTAGCGGAGAACAGCTGGACATTCGGACATACGAATTTTAGCCCAAGCTGAAACGGAGAACTTCGTTCGCTTTGCTCGCTTGTCCAAATAGATTTGAGGCTTTAAATAGAATAATGTTATAAATTTTCATGGCACCATCTATTTATTAAACAAACCCATTATTTTCCCAATAATTTTACTTTCATATTATTTTAATGATATTTTTTTAATTATTATTTAAATTTTAAATTTACCACCGCTGGAAAGGGATGAAAATCGTGAAACATATATGAAACCTTACGTTGAAGAAAATAGTATGAACTTGTTCATGCATTGTGTATCATTGGTGAACATCTTTGCTGAATGAGTACCTAAATTTGAGTCCCTAGATAAATACAGACATAGTTAAAACAAGCATAAATTACTTGTTTAAGTCATACAATCAACCAGTCGATGGCATTTCTAGTTGAATCTCAACGTCATTACGTTGCGCAAACAGTTTGGGCAACACTAATAAAGGACTGAGCTCATTAAACCCGCAATTCCCGATTATTGTCCAGCGCAAGTTAGATATTTGCCAGTGACCACACCCGTAATGAATTTGCCCGATAACCAGAATCTGTCGATGATCAAACGCTAGGCTAAACGCGATCGTTTTGCTATTGAAGCTTTGATAACACCATATAAGGGTCGTGTGTGGCGATTAATCGAAGTTGCGAGAATCAACGAAATTGCAATCACGGATCGCAGATAATATTTGATTAACATTTAGAATTATGAACTAACCAATTAAAAACTACCAATGTACCTGCTACATTATTAATGATCAGACGCTGATGAATATATGAAATTATTTCTAGTTTGATGACATGTGTTTCAAATTCAATTTTAGTTTGTGTCTGGCAATGCTAAGCTAAGAGTTCTTTTTTAACTCAGGTACAGTCAAGAGCACCAATAGGTATGTATACTATGTATACACCACAAAGTATGTAAATAAGGTATGTGTAAAAAATATGTACAGTCGACTACAAAGAGATGTATCCATAGGTACATATGTACATCCAAATACACTTATACATAGACTTTACTACCATAGTAATAAGTTATACATACATCATTTTGTAACATTAAAAAACATACTTATCTTTGTAGTTGACTGTACACATACCTTGTTTCTGTAACTATAAGGATGTAGTATACATATTTATAAAACTTTGAGTGAATACAAATATTGGTGCCCTTGACTGTACCTACTCGAAGTCATGATTAATTGTATCAATTTTAACTATGCTGGATAACTTATTTTCAAACGTATTTTTAAGTTTACTGCATTATTATAAAACTAAATTAAATTCTGTAGGCCATCAAACAATCTTGTCGTGGTCTACCCCAATTAGGGCAGTCACGTCATCACATAATTAACAGGTTGTTGAAATAACTAACCAGATAAACATCTCGAGGTGTCATCAGCAAATGAAAACAACTAACGGTAGTGGAGTTTGCACGCAAACACGCAATTTGTTATTATATGTGAAACACCTGTTCCAAATTGGCCAGGTGTTAGATGAAAGTATTTTGAACGACTGCTGTAAACATATGACCTCTTTTAGTTCCTATAATATATTTTTCACCTCACCGGCTCGAAAAGGCTTGTTTTGTCGCTCAAAATCTGCGCGCAAAAGTTAATTATATCCGCTAGCGTGGAAAGAGTTTTTGAATTTCGAACGTGGTGCTCTATCGCGAGATCCAACTTTTTTCTATAGGAATGAGAGGTCATTATTCCTGCGTTCAGAAACGTATGGTGGTATGCTAATATTTCAATATGGTTATTTTGATAAAATTAAATTAATAATTGTTATTCTTTCTTCATTACATATGAAATATTAATAATTAGACTGACTTATAAAGATACAGTACAAATAAATGATTTTAAAATGTAGTTTTACATTTCAAAATTTTACGCTTCGTGCAAACTTGGAACGCAGCGTTTAAAAAGTTAATTTAAGAAAAAACTCGTGTACCTACATTTCATTTTGTTTTGTTTTGTTCTAAACTAAATCCACAGTAATATCAAAATAATGGAAGTTATTTATAGATTTTAGCGCAGAAGATATACATACAATGAATTTTAATGCCTGCTGAGTTATCGGAAAAAATAAAATATGCGTATTTGAGCCTTAGTTTACCCGTGAGTACCTACCCAAAAATACTTTAACTTTTTTAATGTAAGCGTGGAGTCAATTTCAAGATGCGAAATAGTATTTTTCACAATCGTGTTATAATAGAGAGCTTTTTAGTCGAGTACCGTGTTTAGACCATGAAGCTTGCTGAGTCGCCTAAGTAAGGTACGAGATTAAAAAGCTTGATTATAACACTATTGTGAACAATACTTTTTGTACGAGTTCATTAAAATTAATTTTCTACAGGTCAACTGAACTAATTAAACAAACTCGATACTGTTGAAACGAAGTGCAGCTCATCGCTCGTACGCTTGTTGATATCTTAAAAGACATCTTAAAAGTAGTTATTTCGATTGTTTCGACAGTAACATGGACTACAACTATGAAAAGAGTGACGTTGCAGTATTCTCTATGAAATCTTAATACACATATTTTAATCGTCGAGTACAAAAATGTTTGTTACATTTAATAATTATTAAATGCTTTGATTTTGATGAGATGTAAAGTAAACAAACGTTTATTGAAAATGAGTTTTTTTTGACCTTATAGGTTCAAACTTCTTTCATTACATTCACAATTTTCCTCGCGGTGGTGAGGTCAAAAGTTGTGTGTTTCGCTCGGCAGCAAAGTTGTTTGGCGTCTCTTGCCTTGAAAGCCTCGCTATGCTCAGGATTGTACTTTTGAACCATTCGCTTCGCTCATGGTTCAATCTGACAATCCTTCGCTAGCCGGCTTTCAATACAAGCACTTGCACCAAACAACAACTTTGTAGCCTTGCATAACAAATAACTATTACATGTCTATAAGTACAATTTATTTTGACAAGTCTAGCACGTTTGCTTGAACTTTCCATACAATTGAGTTGCTTTACAGATTATTATTAATGGCAAAATAACAATATATGTTGTTATTGTTTTGTTTAATCGGTCCCAATCTATAATATACAAGGTTTTGGTAACAGGTTGCAAAGCCGAAAGTAGGTGATAGTTAAGGCTATTTAGAACATTTTAAACCAAACGTACATGTCTTAGACAAATGTTATATTATATATTTTTTAATTTTAGGATTTTCTGAGAAAACTCTAAAATGTTTGACTAAATCGACAATAGTAATTTTATTACTGAAGGTAGCCCTTTTTGTTTTATTTGAACTCCAAAAATTTATGGAAAACGAAGACACTAAATTAATCACTATTGACATAAGTGCCCAGTGTTCTACCAAGATAATTAATGAGTTATATGCTACGATATTGTGATGTCAAAATTCATTACTTTATGGATCACAGCTTCAAAAATATTTTCTTCCGAATTCAATAATTTTGAAACACTGGGACCGATATAGAATAACTGCGGATATTCTATGGAGTCATCAGTCAAGTTTTTTGCTCCTATTACAGGCCACACCCGGTATAACAATAAACATAACTGTTTTCTAATAAAAACATTGCTCCCGAAAAATTTTTACTATATCTAATGCAAGGCGCAAACCATTAAAATTGTCTTATTCAAAGGCGATTCATAAAAGTGGATGAAAAGACTGACGAAGATAAAGAGTTAAACTCGGAGATTCAACTTTTATACGAAAGTTCAACAGTTCATTAGGGCTGCCAGATATAATGAACTCAAAACTTTTAAGCGAATCCATGCTAAAAATATGCAGTTCTATATTCTGCTGTCCTAGTTTCTTTACTTCATATCGACAATTCTTCTTGTGTGCATAGGTATATTTACCTAAGACATAGTTAATAAATAAATAATAAGTTGTTAACGGACATTATTATAGTCCCCCGCGGCTATGAAGTCAATCCTGAGACATGCCTCTAGGGTTGTTGGGTTGAATATGTAATTTTTACCTATGGTTGACATTGTCATTATTCAGAAACTTCATAGCTGCGCAATGTGTCAGGATTGACTTCATAGCCGCGGCGCGGGGGACTGTAGGTACAGTCGCCATCACATACATAGGTACACTATAAGTGTTCAAAAATATCGGCACATGCACCCTACTGCCTTGAAAATAGAGGTGTGTTCCGATGTTTGTGATGTGCTTGTTTGATCCGATGTATGTGATGGCGACTGTACATAAATTTATTAATACCAAAAATAAATACTAAGTTTTGTTTATATTATGAATAGGTAAGGTTTAAACCGTGGAAACTGCACTTACGAATAAAATGTGTAAGAAAACAATTTTCAAATAACTTACGTCATATTGAAAAAACGCGTCGTAGGAATCGCTCCCAAATCCTGTTACTTAACCACCAGACCAGAATGAATTCGTGATTCAGTTTTTCGCCATGACGTCAGTTGGCACCAAAAAGAAATAAACCCCGGGCCATGCGCGATGAATATTCGGCGACTTTTATTAAATTCTGACTTTTACTACAAAAAAGATTGTATCAATATAGTATGACTACGTTTTACAGAAGGACTGTTCGCCAATCTGAAAATCTGCATCGTTATATTCGCCACGTTATCGGGGCAGAGCGCTGGAAACTATTCAAATTTAAGTAATTAGGTCGCGCTGAGAGTTGGGCGAAAACAAACGTTTGAACTCTCGTTAGGGCGTCAAATGCATATCTAATGATAACTTGCATTTATTGTTCGTGTTAATTTCTTAGCCCATCCCTCTTAATTATAATAAGAATTAGTACTTAAGGTTTTTTTATTTATTAACAGGCTTAACTATTGTGTTTTTTCAAATCGCGATTACTATGAAGTTAAGAACTTAATACAGTAGATGAGATTTTGTAGTGTAGCAATTATCTACTGAAAAATGATATTACACTATACAAAAGATACTATATACAAAAGGCTTGTGAAAATTGATTTAGGGTGTGTGTAAAATGACTATGTAATAATGACTAATAAATGAATACTTACAAAGTATTTTATGTGTAAAAACAAAACCTAAAGTAAGTACCAGTTGAAAACGAAAAAAATGTAAACAAACAATGTATTGAATTTGACATTTAATATGTCAAATTTAATACATTGTTTGTTTTCATTTTTTTCGTTTTCAACTGGTGCTTACTTTAAGTGCCTTTTTTTTTTTTTTTTTTTTTACGTTGGGGAAATGCTTTTACGCATCCCGCCCGCCACGGGGAAGGGACAGGGCGGGTATGACGGACTAACCGCGGCAATAGCCTTGGACTACCGTCTAAAACCCCAACGATTGCCAGCTCCGCCTTAAGAAAGGGGCGCCGCGGGATCGCTTTCCGCATTCGACCGCGTACTTACTTTAAGTGCCTACGAGAACAATATAATGATGACATACGAGTATAAGATATAATCATACCCCTCTCTAAATCCGTAAATACCTTTCTAGAACATCGACAAAACATAAAACGTCACTTGTTTTGTTTACGGCCTCCCTTGCATTTGGCAGGCTTCGCGCCTTCATATGCGCATTAAAACAAATATCTATCCATTAATATTCAGGGTGCCTGCCAGCTCTGGAGCCGTTCCGGGGAAAAAGGACGTCAGTGTGCATCGTTAAGTATATGTGTCTTGTCTTTATGTGTAGAGCTTGGCTGGTGCTGCCACCGTGCGTCTGCGGCGAATGCCCGCGATTTGTAGCCACTTTTGCTGACAATGGAACTGAACAGCGATCTTTGTAAAGCTTTTCTCAAGACGATACCTATTAGTCAGCGTTTTGTTGTTATAAGATGAAGGAGGTCGCTTTAGATAGTTTAAATGGAATGTTAGTCTAGAAATGCAGATAAATTTCATAGCGTTGTAAGGATTTAACAACTTTTTTTATGTCACGACGGTGGTAAACAAGCTTACGCCCTCATCATCATCAGAATATCAGCCGAAAGACGTCCACTGCTGGACATAGGCCTCCCCGAAAGCGTGCCATAATGACCGGTCCTGCGCCACCCGCATTCAGCGGACTCCCGCGACCTTTACCAGGTCATCAGTCCACCTTGTGGGGGGTCTACCCACGCTGCGCCTTCTGGTACGTGATCGCCAGCTTACGACCTGTCTCATGGTAAAGATACCGTAGCCTATAGCCGTTCGCGACTACAGATGAAAGTGCCATACCGACCTTCTGTGCATTTGAGGATTCGCTGTATTGATAGCAAGATACCAACACAAGCCCCACACTACATCCTCGGGAGTACCTACTTACCAACTTACCTGCCCACCAGGATCACAATATACAGTTTGTTCGGAATAACGATGTAGGAACTTTAAGAAGGTGATACTGGACATTAGGATGAGTTTGAACCTGATATGTTTTAGTCCAATCTGTAATAGTTTTTTTTCCATCGGTTTTTTTTTGTAAACTTTTTATAACTCGATGAAAAAAAAACAGATTGGACTACGACATAATAAAGTTCAAACGCTTCCTAATAGTCCAGTGTATCACCTCCTTAAGTTCCTACTTAGTTTTTCCGAACAGCCTGTATACCACAAACAGAAGAAGCCAGTAGAAGTGTTATTATGGCTGCTGTCTTCTGTAAGGTTCCCCAGTCGAGCTGCTCCAAATATGAGCGGTTTGTCATTGATGTCTTTCCACTGTGCCCTACCTCTCTTACGTGCTTGTTGTATAATTTTTTTTATATTATCAAGTTTCTATCTATTGTTATTCAAAGCGAAATTTTTATCCAAGCAATTCACTCACCTTTTTTTATTTCATCAAGGTAGATTTAATAGAGGTTATAAGTCCTCCTTCTAAACGACAACACCATCCGACAACAGAATTATTTAGTTAATTTAAAATTTCCCGTCTCGGTATCATGGAGAGTATCGTATTGTTCAGCAAGTCGCAATCTAAAGAAAATTTTCACGACTTTATAAAAAGCTCTGTTTAATTTAACCGTCTTTTAGCGAGGATCGCATTATGCAAGCTGGTGAATGCAATTTAAATGCAATGGATGGAAGTAATGACATTCCAACACCGATTAAGTCTTTACAGAGTTTTGTAGCATACAATTTACTTTATAAAACACAAAATGGAGAAAATCACCGCCGAAACGAGATGACTGCTAATATTGATATTAGATCAACGAACTCTTGCTTCTAAATAATTGTAGGTATATACATTGATTTAAACTATCATGATTTTTACACACAATTTATAGTAAACGGGAATCAATAGAGAATAATTAAATTTAGCCTAACTTCTATCTAGGTTAGTGTTAGGTCATTTGCAACCAAAAATGTTCCAATTTTATAAATCTAAATAGACACAATAATTTCAAGTAGTTTAAGGATGTTTACCAGGTTGTTTGATAAAGAATAATATAATAGTACAAAAATTTATATAACAATCTAAGACAGAAAAAAAAAATATATATATCTATTAGACCGTGTACCTGCTACTAGACTAAAACTAATAAAGAAACATAATAACACGATAAATAGATGAAATTCCCTCTTGTAAACAATGAGCTAACAATATATGAATAACACGAAACTAAATTTCCACACAATGTGTGTATTTTCGTAAGAAAACAGTAATATTGCTTATCATGCAAAGTGAATCAATCATCGAGCTACTTTTACTTTTATTGCTTACGGACTGAGTAAAACGGATTGTACCATAGTACTTACTCAACTTATACGATTATAGATGAACGGAACGCATAGTGTGACGTAATAAAACTAATAAAATGTAACAATTTCGTATACTTCACACCTCTTAACTTAGTTAAGTACAGCGCCATGTTATTAGCACGTAGAATCGATCAATATAGGCATCTTTCGGTACCGGTTTACTGGCACTGCATATATCGCCACCGATGCGCTAAATCTGCCGCACGTATTTATCTTGTATTTCTTGTATCGATCTGTGTACCTCTTTATTTTTAACTGGCAGGCATTTTTTCTCTGTATGTGTACCTATGACCGATATTAAAATTACGAAACATAACAATCTTTCAAAAAGGTAGTCGATTTTACCCAAAAGTTAAAATCGTATTATTATTACATCACATCACTAAAGACAAAACTAAACTGACCGTTAAATACAAATACTGCAAAATTACTTATACCAGCATAAAATCATAGTATTTGTCAAAAAGATATATCAAACTCCGGAATAACATGTGGCTTATTGTCCGGAAAATAATGGATATCCGTCGGGAAACTGAAAAACCGCTGCGGAAATCCATAAACGTATATCCACAACAATTTGTTAACTTCGTTGGTGATGGAGACACATTAGTTATGCAGACGGTGTTACTTAAAAATAAGTAAAAGTTCCAGCATTCATGGTGGAGAACTAGGGCGCTAGGCTAGGGCACAACGGAATGTTATTTCAACAGACTCTTATCTTGAATAAATGAAATTGAATTAAAATTTGAATTATAACACTACTACCTAAGTACTTAGGGTCTAACGCTAGTTCACTCGGATGGAGCGGGTGACACATCACATTCTTGCGTTTTGGTGCGTTGGCTTAACGGCACGGCCACGACATTGCGCGGATTGCGGCGTCGCAAGCGTTTTATCTGTTCATTGCAGGGTCGGGGCGCGCAATGAACAGATAAAGCGCTGGTCGCGGGCCCCTTAAGACCGAAGTTGTGGCCAAGGCGTTAAGTGCCCACCGTTTTATCTGTTCATTGCGCGGTCGAGACGCGCAACGCACTGTGGTTAGTCGGGATCACGCGCAATGAACAGACAAAACGCTGGTCGCGGGTTGCTTAAGACTGAAGTCGTGGCCAAGGCGTTAAGCGACCTGCGACCAGCGTTTTATCTGTTCATTGCGCGGCCGAGACGCGCAACGCGCTGTGGTTAGTTGGGATCACGCGCAATGAACAGACAAAACGCTGGTCACGGGTTGCTTAAGACTGAAGTCGTGGCCAAGGCGTTAAGCGACCTGCGACCACCGTTTTATCTGTTCATTGCGCGGCCGAGACGCGCAACGCGCTGTGGTTAGTTGGGATCACGCGCAATGAACAGATAAAGCGCTGGTCGCGGGTCCCTTAAGACCGAAGTTGTGGCCAAGGCGTTAAGCGACCTGCGACCAGCGTTTTATCTGTTCATTGCGCTGTCGAGACGCGCAACGCACTGTGGTTAGTTGATGGGATCACGCGCAATGAACATATAAAACGCTGGTCGCAGGTCGCTTAAGACCAAAGTCGTGGGCAGGGGGTAAGTATGTTGAGTAATGTTCCTGGTAGGCTGGTAGTGAGTAGCATCGCTGGAGATCCCGAGGATGCGGTGTGTTGGGACTTGAGTGTGGGACAGATATAAAGGTATTTTAATCGTGACATTACACTGACACTCAAGTGAATATACAGCCTGTATGTTTAATACTACCTCAAATTTTAACCATACGTAGCTTTTAGTACTACGAATCGATATTGTAAGAAAATTGTAAGTTAGTAATAACTACCAAAGCGTAAGTAATTTTTGAAAATTTATCGAGCATCAATGTAATGCTTACACTCATTTGACACATGGAAGAAGCGGGTTACTTGTGACAGTTGTGCCGTCACATCAGTAAGACAATCTAGTTATACATCGCGTGCTGAATTATTTTATGAGGAAAAAAAAGTTTGTAGTTAAGAGAAAAAAATCTTGCAATATCGGTTCATAGCCCTAACAGTAACACCTATCTCTGTATAATTAAACAAGTAAGTTTCTTGTATCACAAAGGCCTTTTGATAAATAAATATTTGCGAATTTTTTGGATACAATTTAAAAAAAATAACCTTAAATCTGCTTTGAGATACTATTACCAACAGTTTTAGGAAATTACACTGAGATCTGATAGGTTTGAGATTCTACATTAAAATCTAGTACTTAAATTAAAACAGATGAATATTCAATACAATTCTTTAATTCGGACATTAATATCCATAAGTTGTTAGCCTTTCTTGTACCTTGTTGTACATGTTGCTCTTCTCGTTTCTACTCTCATCTACTCAAAAGTTAACTGGAAGAGATCACTCAAAGGGATAAGTTCGCCTTTGTACATAAATTATATTGTTGTTAATTGTCTAATATGTTTATTTTGTACAATAAAGAGTTATAACTTTTTATTGTACAAAATAAACTACTACTACTACGTAAGCATATACCGTAGCCTATGGACGCTTCCGACTCCTATATCGATTTGAAGATTCATTATGTCAGCAAAAGTGCAGGTCCCTCATATTCAACACAGCGCAAAATAGGGACCTATGGCGCTGGCGACCTCACCACCAGGGCTGCTCCGCCATTCTGTTACTTGTTTTAACCTCATCTCACCCGTCACGTACCAATATATCTTAACTATAATCTTGACGCCGGTTAAAACAGGAACACAACACCACATACTACAGAGCAAGTAGTGGAGTCGTTAAAGTCGTGGTCTTCTGAAAGTTATATTATAGACTGATTAAAATGCTACTCGTCCCATTCAGTTTCACTGCAAATCTGAATGATAGAAGGAGACAGGCATAACTGTCTCCAAATCCCTTAAACAATCTTCATCATAAATAAAGCCGCGACTCCACCTGACGGGCAGAGGCAGCAGCAATAAATCTTTGCTCGACTAATCTAAACAGTCCCCGAAAGAAAAACTGCTCGCGAAAAGTGTATCACGTACTTCAGTCGCAATGTAAGTATCTTATCCAGGAAATTGACTCCCTGGGAACGTAATAAGATGACAGTCTGCGAGCTCTTAACAGTATTCAGGCCCCGTAGCATGGATGGCCTTATCACGCGACAAGTGACAGGATAGAGCATCCGTAGGGGCTGACACCGTTCGATAGAACGAGACGACGCGCTTATACTATCACTTATCGCGTGATAACGCCATCCATGCTACGGGGCCAGGTCGGGTGAAGTCGTTTTAGCATAATAACGTGCGCAAGCGAGATAAACATATACGCATCCTATTCTAAATGCTCACGGACTGCACTTGGATAAACGGTTGTTACTCTAACGGTATACTCGTTCCTTCTTTAATACTAAATTCCCTTCGAATTTTGCGATTAGTATTAACTTTTATAAGCAGTTATCGTATTACGTAATTTCCGCCTTCCATTGTTGAAAAAAAAAGAATAATTAGCTTAAAGGTGTCAATTTATTGAACTAGCGAGCGAAGCGAACGAAGTTCTCCATTTCAGCTTGGGCAAAAATGATTTCGTATATCCGGCGTCTGTCCGGCTTTTCTCCTCCGCAGGTCGCATTTCTCAACCAATTTTCTTGAAATTTTGTGAGCAGGTTCAATAATTATATATGTTTTTTTTGTAAATCTGTTTTTAGAAAAAAAAAAAACATTTTTGAAAAAAAGACAGGTTCGCGAGTTCTACGCACAAAGCCACTAACTACTTGTGGTTCATACGAAGTTTACGATAATATACATACCTAACTCATTAGACTGGCTCACTTTTACAAGTATTATTTTGACTGTCAGTCTTAAATGGAAATCAATTGAGTCGTTGTACTGGGTATGTAACTTTTGTTGTGCTAGGCTTGTTTTATAAACTGCTAACGTTTGCGTATAATGGTGTATGGGTCTGATATGGACTCGAAACAAGGATTTCAAGCTTACAGATGGTACATTTTTTAGACCTTTTCGCTCGGTAATCGCGGTTTATTTAATAAAAGGCTTTATATTAAGGCATAGTAGATTCAGGAGAGGAACAATTCGTGACCAGTTTAACAAGGTAAGTAATGGTGAAACAGCTACGCAAAGGGAAAATCATTCTTAAGTTTTGAAGCTGGGACGGTGAAAGTTTGTTGCTAATTTCTCTTTTACAATAGGACGTCAGAAGTCTTTATTAAAAGGGAATAAGACGTTTTGACTTTTGACTTCGATTGCGTAGCTACTTTTGATGCTCAGACCAAGAAAAAAGATAGACAGTGCGTTACGAACAACCTTAGTGAAGCCAATTTTCAACCAAGCCAATTAAGTTTAGCACACGCTCACGCAGACACAAACTAACAAAATTGCACAAAACTCTTCAGCACGTGTCGCAATGATATCAAGATCACTCGAGTTTTGTGCAATTTAATTGATTTATGTGTGCGTGTGATAAACTTATTTGGCTTGGTTGAAACCCGGCTTCACAAGGTTGTTCGTCATGCTCCGCCTATCTTTTTTTATTGGTCTGAGTTTTGATGCTGACCACACACAACGAATCCTCAAATCAATAAAGACTCCTTCTAGAGTCGCAAACGCATACAGGCTACGGTGTCTGCTCAGCATCAGGCAGGCCGTATGCTTATTTGCAACCGTCGTAGTATAAAAATCACAACAGGATACTCAATTCAATATAAATAGGTAGTTAGGTACAATGAAGTAGATCGATATATTAATTTAATTATTTATACACAATTTTTATTTTTTTATGCAAGCCCTATAGTAAGCTCAATAAGGCTTGTGTTATAGTGTACTAGACGACGATATATACATACATATAAATACTATTCATGCTCATCACACAAATATTAATATACGACGACCGCTTTAGCCTAGTTGGTAGTGACCCTGCCTACGAAGCAAGAGGTCCTGGGTTCGAATCCCGGTAAGGGCATTTATTTGTGTGATGAGCACGAATATTTGTTCCTGAGTCATGGATGTTTTCTATGTATTTATTTCTCTATCTAAGTATCTATATCGTCGTCTAGTACCCATAGTACAAGCTTTGCTTAGTTTGGGACTAGGTTGATTTGTGTAAGATTGTCCGCAAATATTTATTTATTTATTTATTTGCCCTTCCCGGGATTCGAACCCAGGACCTTCAGCTTCGTAGGCAGCGTCACTACCCACTAGGCTAACCGGTCGTCAAATGTTTTGCTCTTGTACAGTCGCCATCACATACATCGGTACACTATAGGTGTTCAAAAATATCGGCACATGCACATTAGGGTGCATGTGCCGATATTTTTGAACATTAGCCTTGAAAATAGAGGTGTGTTCCGATGTTTGTGACGTGCTTGTTATGGCGACTATGTGATGTGATGGCGACTGTACGCAAATTCATTATTGATCATAATATTATAATCTAACCATGAACAATTTGCTACTAAATCCATTTGAGTAAGTAAGTATGTAAAAGCTGAACTCGCACCCCTCAGACAGAACTAAGTAGGAAAAATCCAATTTCGGAGTATTCTCAGTAACTGCTAATATTTCACTTGTCGACTGACTACACGTGTCTACGTGTAGGTACCTACGTAACACCATACAGGGAGTCGTGTAATTGAGTTATTCCGAGGGATAACACGTGAAACCGTTCTTGAGAGGATTGTACGGAAGATTTAGAGATATACCTACGGTTTTTCTTGTTCATATAATATCTACGAGTTTAAATCAAGTTTAAGTATTTCTTTAAGTCCCGTTAAGTCACGACATTTGCTTTTACTTTTAGTTGCAATCTGCAACCGATTTTTTTAGACATTTATGGCTCTGTAAGCAGCAGCAGTAAAAATCGCAAGCCTGACTTAAAAAAAAAACAAAAATTTTATCGACAAAAAGTTCTGTGTAACTATTGCACCCTCACAAAAAAATGCGACCTGTAGAAGAGAACAGCCAGACATCCGGACATACGACAGAATTTTGGCCTAAGCTGGAACGGAGAATATCGTTCGCTTCGCTCGATCGCGCCCGTTCAACTATCCGTCCGTTGCAAGTAAGTATTACTTTAAGGTGGTTCGATTGCCATACAAAACGTTATTTGACATTCGTATTAGGCTAACGGCGTGATATTGTAAGTAACAAACTTTCATAAATTGGCTTCCCATTTGCGCCAAATTCCCCCTTTCCTAGAATAAACTTGTATAAAACTCGATTAATTTGAGAAATTGGTGTGGGACGTGATATTTTGGGAAAACTATTTTTCTCAAATTAATCTAGTTTATACAAGTTTATTCTAGGAAAGGGGGAATTCGGCGCAAATGGGAAGCCAATTGATGAAAGTTTGTTACATAAGTTTCTTAAAATATCACGCCGTTAGCCTGCGAATGTCAAATAACGCTTTGTATGGCAATCGAACCACCTTAAAATAATACTAAGTTTCTGAGTCTTCAAATAATAAGTAAAATTACGAACAAAGTTCTGACTAGACAGCTCGTTGAGTCCGAGTATTACAACATTGTCGGATGCAAAATTCACAGAACCACCTAAGCGTAACCAACGATATGCGCGAAGTTTTTAGATATCGATTTCAGCACAATTTAATTTAGAATTCTATTATGTTGATTGCGTTCTTGGCTATAATAATTGCCAGTTTTGCAAGGCAGGAGTTACGATTTATGGCAACAGTGAGACAAGTGCATAACACGGCATTACAATTGCCTAAGCCTACATTTACATTTCTTCTTGTTTTCGCAAGTATCATTATAATAATCACACAGTAATAATAATAAGGATGCAGGTGTTTCAGACTGTCATTAGATTTTGTCGTCTTAGATATGTGTAACTTGTCATCTACGGTAGTTACGGTGGTAATGTCAAAAAAACCGGTCAAGTACGAGTCTGACTCGCGCACCGAGGGTTCCGTACAAACTTTCATACACCATACCCGTCATGTCAGGACCCCATTCATTCTTGAACAATCTTAAACAGCTCATAGTAGAAGTTACCGTTGCAAAGCGCCTTCTGCATTTTGGTAGGTACTAACAGTAACAACTTACAACCTAGTATGTTTGTTTATCAGCGATAGCTTTTTATTACGCTTACCGATTTCGATTATTTATTTTTTATTTGAAAGAAGGGACTTTAAAGATAATCTGATAGGAATTCGAAGTTATAAAATTACATACAAAAGTAAGTAAATTACAAATTTAATTAAAAAAATATTTTTGATGAATAAAAAAAAATGCGCTAGATAGAGATATTGTTTTATTTTTACTGTATTATTTAAGTTACTCTTAATCATATGTAATTATTTCAGAATTTTCGCTTGGTAAACCTCGGAGATAAGTACAACTCAAGCCCTTTCATATGATACCCCACTTGATATATTTACTACACATTGATTTTTCAACCCCCCATTTACACAGAAAATAAAAATGTAAGTATATTTAACTTTTTCATTTTCCATACACGTGTCTTAACCCTCTTAACAGTTGTTCCAAATTTCGAATTGTTAGCTTAAGTAGTTCCTGAGATATTTAACGTTGTGACAAACGGACGCACAGACGGACAGAGTCGCACCATAAGGGTTCTTTTTTTACCTTTTTGGTACGGAAAAGATGATAAAAAAAACTAAAATGTTACTTTTCGTTTTTTTTTAAACGAAAATTTATTTAAGTATTAATACAACAATGAAATTAAACAAAATACACAAAACTTATTATAACTATATATTATCTAAAACAAAACTACTTATAAAATAAAATAACTTACAAAGAAAATATTTGCCCCAGTTCGCCGCCGTCGCTGGGCAACGTGCCCAGAAGGCTGGCAGCATTGCCACGTTGGATGGCAATGCTTATCCTCTGTGCGAGGTATGAGCCAGCCCTCCGGTTACGCGAAATTGGTTATTTGAACCCCAACTTCCTCACAGTGTATAAAATAAAAATAGGTGGATGGATATGCCCATAAAGCCCATAAAAAGGCAGGGCGCAATTGTGAAAGATACAATACAATACAAAAAAAACTATTTATCTATCCAAATATCATAAACCCTCCATGATGCGTTCAAGAACCGCACAATATTATGACCACCATAAAAACAGACTGTTTTGTTAGAACAAATTTCTTATCAGTGAAAATGTTATTATTGCTAAATAATAACATCGATTTCGATGCTATTATTACATTCAAATTACGAAAACCTCTGAAAAACAATGCAATTTGATTTTACCTCTATTCTAATATCAGTCGAGATGACGTTTAGTTCGAAATGAATTGTCAATTTGCATACAAATTTGACAAATGTCGCACGTAAGTAAGATATCGAACGATATGACAGTTGGCGACGACTCTAGTTTGTCTCTGAATTTAAAAAAATACTATGACAGCTGCCAGAAAACAACGCCGCGATGCCGGGCATAATATGCGGCTCCTGAATGCATCATGGAGGCTTATGATATGTGGATAGATAAAGTAGTGTATGTAACTGTACATAATTAGGCATTAACACACTCGTGTTTAATGCCCTTCATTATGTACAGTCACATAAACTACTATTATTGCCCACCTTAATAGTTCAGTCATTACATCCAAAAAACCGACCCTACCCATGAATAATTAGTTCTTGGATTTTCTTTTTCATAGGTCCCTCGGGGGGGTCACTGGGAGTGTAAATTCAAAAAGTAGACTGAATCAGGCTCCTGCGTATATTCTAAAACGGTTTTTCTTGAATAACGTGGCCATTTTTGATTTTACAGTAAAACCGTGAGGACAAAAATCGTAGGAAATTTGATTCTCTACAAATTTGCTTTTTACAATTTTTCTTCTAGGATCGATATTTTGGAAATAAAATTTGAAAAAAGCGACTAATTCAAACTATTTTCATCATCTCTTTTTTTTCAACTTTACGGCATAAATGAAGAGGAGTAACCTTGTCAAATCTATAATGACTGAACTATAATAAAAGAACACTGTACAGAACATAGTAAACACAAGTAGAAATAGGCAAACAACAGGCGGTCTTATCGCTAAAGAGCGATCTCTTCCAGCCAACCTTAGGGTAATAGAGGTAATCGAATCTAATCAGTACGATTCATAGTAGGTGATGCAGAGATAATTCATGAAACCTAGTAGCAATTACAACACTGATTATAACAAAATTAGAATAATATACATACCTACGTACTAAGTCTTCAAAATGCTTTTTAGGGTTCCGTACTCAAAGAGTAAAACGGCACCCTATTACTAAGACTTCGCTGTTCGTCTGTCTGTCACCAGGCTGTATCTCAATAACCGTGATAGCTAGAGAGTTGAAATTTCCACAGATTATGTATATCTATTGCCGCTATAACAACAAATACTAAAAACAAAATAAAATAATGTTTTAAGGGGGGCTCCCATACAACAAACGTGATTTTCTTGCCGTTTTTATAGATGAACCCTTCGTGCGCGAGTCCAACTCGCACTTGGCCAGTTTTTAGTATTTTATTATAATAAGGTATAATACTTAAAATAAAGTTTGTTTCTCCTTTATTCACTGCATTCCAACTGCTAGTTTGAAGGTCGCTTCGCTTTACATTGCTTATAAATTACGATCTCACGCTTCGAAGACTAAATAATGTATATTTATATGTTTCACTTTATTAAAGCGGTGCAATGAGAAACCTGTATGCAGCCTGTTAACCTTGACATATACCCGCGCTCCGATAATGGCGATTCAACAGTAAAGTGAATACAGCAGGCCAGGAGGCGATTTGTGGATGCGTATATCACGCGATAAACAAAAGACACTTTCTATAAGAACGTGTCAAATAGTGATTGTTACATAAATACAACAGAAAGATACATTGCATGTGGAAAGAATATTTCGATGAGCGTTGCAAGGAGAAAGGTGTGTGGTACAATACAATGCAAAGTGAACCTCCTCATATTCCTTGGTTTACAAACGCTACGCTAAGCAGGAAATTAATTAAAATAGGTTTAAGGTTGCGTTCCGGACACATTCCGCTTAATAAATTTGCTTATTTAATGAAAAAAGTACCATCACCGAATTGTGAAATTTGTAACATGTTAGAAGATGTTCAACACATATTGACGGAGTGTGCCCGGAATGAAAACCATAGGCAAGTATTGATCACATCACTCAATATTAATAAGTTAGATGTAGGTGCATTTCAGTGTATACTAGCAGCCCCGACCTCAGAAGAAGCCAAATTGATATTTTTATTTGTGCTAGAATACCTTATACAATATAATACCAATACGTAGGTAGATATACATATATTTAGTAATTTAGGTTAAGGTACAATGGAACTGACGTAATCTTAAGTGATTAAATGTTCCTAAAACAATAAAGAGAAAAAAAAAAAAAAAAAAAATAGTGATTAATACTTTATCTTCTGTTTATTACGCGATGATCTCAAGAAGGGCTCCGAAGGGCCATACGACACAGAGCATTTGTGTAATGTTTTTTCCGCGTCCTGTTAACTCACGCTTTCTCTCTCTACCTCATATTTCAGTGTGAGTTACAATAGAAAAGTCACATTCGATTACTACTTTCGGGATCGAATAAACGCGCTTCGAATAGATTTCGATCTCGCTACGGTATTCTTCGATTCGCCCTGTCTAATTTGTAACTCATACTGCCGTTGTAAACAACTACAAAACTTTAGACGCTAACGTTTAGTTTTCGTTGCGTAATTTAACGTTCGATTCGTACTACCAATCGGTAGTGTGAGACACAAATTTGATATTTCGAATCGAAGAATACCGTAGCGAGTGCAGTTTACTATTTCACTTGCAAAATGGCGCGTGATATCGTATTATTCCGTCAAGAGTTACCGTAGATCCGATCGACATTTATCTCAAATTAAGAAACGTATAAAAAGAAGGGTTTTGAATTGACAACATATATCCGCAAAATTCGGATTGTCGCGTATTTTGTATTTAAAAATGCAAATAAATGGCACACGCGCCGCCATATTGTTTCAACACTGTCGACGTCGCGATGCGCCTATTCTATAATGTAATAACCAACAAACGCTAGCATTTAAATTAAAACGATACGAACGATCGTGAACTCGATCGAGAGTAAAGTAATGTATAAGTGACTCATGCTACGGTTTCGATTTTCAGTTCTATGAGTGACCGCCAGGGGTGTATAGATCTTTCATACTAAATCTTTAACGTAGTCGCTAGCGTCTGCGTAAACGCAACTCACGTCAAACCCATGCTAAGGGTACAGCACCCTTAGCGTGGGATTGAAGTGAGTCGCAAACTGTAACGTGAGGCACTTATACATTACTTAATTCGCGATCGACTTCACGTTCGTTCACGATTTTCCAATATTCAACCTTATATCACTAGCATTTATCGTTTTAATTTAAATGTTTGTCGGTTATGACATTACAGAATACGCGTATCGCGACGTCGACAGTGTCGACTGTCGATACAATATGGCGGCGCCGGGGCCATTTATTTGCATTTTTAAATACAAAATACGCGACAATCCGAATTTTGCGGATATATGTTGTCAATTCAAAACCCTTATTTTTATAAGTTCTTTAATTTGAGATAAATTTCGATCGGATCTACGGTAACTCTTGACGGAATAATACGATATCACGGGCCATTTTGCAAGTGAAATAGTAAACTACAGTCGCGACGGTATTCTTCGATTCGAAATGTCTCACACTACCGATTGGTAGTACGAATCGAACGTTAAATTACGCATCGAAAACTAAACGCAAAGTGCCTAACGTTTTGCAGTTGGTTTCGTAGTCCAACGGCAGTGTGAGTTACAAGTTTGACGGGTCGAATCGAAGAATACCGTAGCGAGATCGAAACCTATTCGAAGCGCGTTTATTCGATCTCGTATTAGTTACGTAACGTTAGGTTACGATTGTATCTCACAATAAGGGTACAGGTACTGCTTCAAATCCCGGTGTCCGATTTAATGACGATCTATGATTCGTGATCGACACCGTAATCTTACACAAACATGATTTGCCAGTTATATATGTATTCGGAAAGTTACACGAATACATATCAACTTTACCAAACATTATGAAATGCAAATTATTATGAGTGAATTGAGCTTCACGAACAGTAATAGTAGGTACTGTGTCGCTCGTCTGCCCTACTGTATTTTTCTCTATTTTGTTAGTAAATTATTAAAAATTGTATACACGAATATAAGCTTTAAAGCTTATGTGTTTAGGATCGTAATGACGTAGAGCACAATTAGCCGGCTTACCGCTGCCTCGGCGAGCGTTAACAGGTACTTAAGGCAATGACATGCTCCATCAAATATGTATAAGGCTGGCTCCTACACTTGAGAGAAACAGATTAAGCTAGAACGACACTGCAGCTGTTGGTTCTGCAGGGCCATTCTCCATAGAAAATGTCATTAGTGCAACTTTATGTGCTATGATTCCATTTCTCTATATATGAGGTTGAAAAGTAGCATTGCATCAAAATTCCCATTTCAATTGCCCTTATTTTATTTTATTACTCATACTCATACTCATTTATTTATAATATTATAAAAATATTACACGTCACATAATTATTCACAACTTCATATTATAAGCAATTCAATTTTATAAATGTTTATACATAAGTATCATTCAATTATTATCTTCATAAAAATTATTTAAATTATAAAAGGCATGTTCAATTAGCCATTTTTATTAGGCCATTTCAATTGCCCTTGATGTAATATATCAAATAGAATTGATAACAAATTTGCTATCAATTCTATAGTACTACCTACTTTTCATGTTTACTTGCTTTGAATGAATTAAAATGATTACGCTTCATCTTCGAAATAGCTATAATTAGCTAAGAAATTTGGTTTAGATATGAATTGGCTGATCATTTCAGCATCGAAAAATAAATTCAAGTAATTTAAATCTAAAGGCCTCCACACACCGGTCGCGGGCGCGGGTCGGGCGCGGGCCCGTGCAAGTTGTAAAACATTGAAACTACACTTCAATTCAAACACACATCGAACGCGGGCCCGCGGGCCCGCGTCGGGCCCGCGTTCGATGTGTGTTTGAAGTGTAGTTTCAATGTTTTACAACTTGCACGGGCCCGCGCCCGACCCGCGCCCGCGACCGGTGTGTGGAGGCCTTTATGTTTTTATTGTATTAAGGATCCCTAAAAAACACTCTAAACTCGGGTGTTGATCGCCTGTCATGTAAGCTCAATTTGCCATCAGTTCGTATACGTAATAAAGATGAAAAACAAAATTAAGAGACATTTCATACACAATTCAGGTCAATTCACGTGTTTTATGCAGAGAATTTTGTATTCTTATCTTTGACAACCCTTATAGGTTGTCTTATGGATCTTATTGATGCCTTAAGTGATAGAACTTGAAGCTAAGAAGCCAAGAAATAACAAAAGCTTGCACTAAGTAGGGACAGCTGTGGCAGAGTACTTCGATCTTACGTGAGACATCGTCGGCCGAAGCCTTACTCGTATTCCTAAACTTAAAAAATAAGCTTCATATAAATAATATATATTCAGTAGCTGGCAAATGGTCACAAATTCATCAAAAATCTAAAAACATTTCATAAGAGATTTTATGAGCGACGGACAAATAGATGTCAAATGCCGACACCTAATCAGGCCTACGCCTAGGTTTAGTAGATTAAGGACTATCACTAATGTTTTTTGACACAATGATTATCTAATGAGTATAAAGTCTGCAAACACCATGTTAGTTCGCCATGCATGTTATTACGATGGGCATTTTTCTTCACACGTGCATAATGAAAAGGTTATGGGGCTATGATGCCTAGGTGGGTACCTCCTACCTAGGTACCTACTACGAGTGGGATTGTGAGAACGGAACTAATAATTACGTACCACACAACAGGGTAATTTCTACCTACAACTTTCGTTCACGTCTACAGGGATCCGTGATGCAGTCATCTAAACGAGTGGCAATTCGAAACGTCTCGCCGACGGCAAGTGAGATCGGCAATTTGCAAAATTGCAGTAGCGAGGGTCTCTGGTAATTGTGCCCTGTAAATAAATACGGGTAGATTTCACCCGGCCCTGATTACCTACAGCGATCTGCAAGTCAGACGCGAACCTTTAGGTGGCTGTATGTTTGAATTTTTACTTACAAATCTCATAATTATCCTGTAAAAGTACCAATTGTTAGTAGTAAGATCGGATGTATATGCATGTAGCCCAATATTTTTGGAAACGGAATGAAAACCCAAGAAAAACATGGTGCAATTTTTTATAGTTAAAGACAAGTTTAACTTGTAAGCACAGCACGCTTCCCTACACTGACTGCATTATGATGTTTATGCGTACGACGTATTTTCTTTGCATTACTAATTTTCTATGCATTTTTACCGAACACACATACATTTCGCTTACATAGTTCTTATATGAAAATGACCCGTACAGTCGCCACTTTTGCTTTGTCATTAATACTCGTACTTCCGCGCAGAAAAGGCTCCTAACTTCCTAGTTCACGCGTCATATAAGATGACCCCAAATCTAATATCGCCGCCATGCGGGAACAACGAGCGGATATCCCGACCTATCTTGATTCTATCTGGGGATTTAGATAATGTCAAAACTCTTTACGGTGGAGTCCGTAGGGATTTGGGTCAGAAATGAAGATTAGAAAGCTAGAACATTATAAGGGAAATAACTTGTCGTATAAAAAACAATGACTAGTAATTGTCCAAAAAATAAATATTTTTCTTGAGTGTGACTTATTAGTATGTAGAGACTACCTAATACATGCTGAGTTTCAAACGATTGCCGTTAATAAGTAAACTATGTAAAATAAGAAAAGCATATTCCTAGTATCTTCCAGTAGTGCAATCTAAATAATGTTAAAATCCCAAACGTTAATGGAAAGTAAATGTAAATGAGTATTTTTCAAACACTCGTTTACATTCCTGAATAGGTATACTAAAATTATGCAGATAGGTATTGCGCTAAAATGAAAATGCTCAGATAGACAGACTCAAGTCAGAGCCCGAGTTACAATTTATACCAAAATAGTGCATTCAGAGCGTACAAGTCGATTCTATCGACAGTTTATTCTTTAGTCCTCGCATTGTACGCGGTAATAGCTGTCAATACCCGACGGCCCGGAGTTTCGCAACCAAACATGCATCAGGTAGGAACGGGATTCCAATTTGTTTACATGCTTCAACATTATGTTCTGATGTAAGCTTAATTAAATCGGGTTTAACAGGTGTTGTTTCTGTGTATCGCAGGCAAATTAAAGGATTAAGCTGGCGTGTTCATTCTTTAATTATTAATGTAAAGGCCAGTTTTTTTTTCGGAATTTGCATGACTTTAATTTGTATTCGGAAGATTATTTACTATAATAAAGTATCTATAGTAGGTAGGTACCTCGTTGGAATGGGGTTATTTATCTGCATAAAGCTGTCAAAAAGCGTTGATGTTAATTACAACATGATCTGTAAAGATTTAATAAATATTGAACAAATACTGGGTAATGGATGGAAATAATGGATATTGCATAATGAAACACATAGAGAGTGATATTTGTTTGATTCCAAACTGGCCTACCCAGGCGGTGCTAGTCGGAGAATCTAGGTTAATAATCACATTTATGCCAAGACAAGATGCTATCAGGTAGTCCCATTCTACATGTAACAGAAATAGGGTTTCCTGAACACGTTTCAGGCATCCCCCCACCTGAGATGGAATAAATTACATTTCCTTGATATCAATCAAATCAACAGAATTTGTTTCCTACATGCTGGAGATGCAAACATAACTGAATCACTTTTATGATACTGTTACTTCTGGTTCTACTTATTTTTTTAACATATTAATTTTATCTTCACTTCCGGTTTTTTTACAGTTGTTTTTTTTCTCTTATCATATCATTAGCAACAACACGAAAAATGCCACGTTCACATATAACTAACTAAGCAAAGCTTTAAATGCTAAGGTTGTCACTAGAAACCTTTAAAGCTTTATAAAAATGTGTTGCAGAAATTGGATATTTGTAGGTATTTCGTTTCTGAAGCGTCAAATTTTCCGAAAAATCGAAATACATTAAATACCGTTAGAGTACCCCGGACTCCTTCAGGATACAGCCGGGAAAAATGCTAGGAGGATGATAAGATGATATTGTTATTATTGAATTATTATCCAAAGTCCCGAGTCGCAAGCGTCGTTTGATCTCTACACCCAATCAATCCAGTATGGAATTCGTCACCCGCAACGGCCACAATGCTTCAAAAAGGGCGTATCTAGCCAAGAGACTCTCGAAAATTGTGTCCTTTTGTGCAGAATAAGGGACTCAATTTCTCGTGGCCCTTTCTGAACCGGTGGCAAGTTTAACACGCGACCCGACCCTCAGATGTCACACTTATATTGTAGCTGAACGCTTTTGCACCAACTACTGAATGTAAAAATGTTACGCACCGTTTGTACCAATATCAATACAGGCACAAATGACGTGAACATACAATTTTCAAAATTACCCCTGGATCTACATGTAACTTAAACTGAACTGTAAATTTACAAAAAAAAATATAGACTATAAGTAGGTATCCTCTTTGTTCTTCAGATCTTTTACGGACCAAATCAAGGAAAAAGTAGACAGCGTGGCGTATCAAGATGTCAAGATGAAAGCTGAGAATAGAGACGAATGGAAATTGCTCCACCGACAAGAGCCTGGCTCTTAAATATATGATGATGATCCTCTTTGTAGAGTTATCAGAAGGCTTGGGACTTTTCGTAGCATACTGTGTTTTTAGAACCCAAGGAGTCGCTACACTAAATTATAATTTTCAAAGTCAAAGTCAATAATAATAGGGAATGAAAAATATATAAACATAAGTAGCTATGTAATTCTGGCTATTAATATGCTTTGGTGTACGTAAAGAAAGAAAGAAGACATTTATTCACTACATGAAAACATCACGGTTATATTGATGGTTCCCAAAAAAAAAGAAGCGGGTTGTGTCGGAGATACAAGCGTTAATTTAGTTTGAGTGGATACTTCTTTGTTGGCTGTACCCGTAAAATATAATTCTGAATGAATTCACTAAAATCTGTATAAGTACAGATAATTCGGTATATATGGCAACATTGGCTGACGTAGCTTATTTGACTCGCGATAACTTGAAAATGGCGGTCATATCAGCATTATTTTCATGTCCGCCAAATAAACTAAATAACATTTTGTGAGTGACAACTAATGGCAAATAAAGAAGGATTAAAACATGTAATAAACAATTATTTGAAATCAGATTAGGCTTCTCTACAAAAAGTTATTCCGGAAGTCACGTCATACATTTTTAACTGTACCCCTATACAAAAACGCGAGCAAAGAAGTATCCACTTCAAAAATCTGCAATAAGTTTTTAGTTTTAGACTTTGAATTTAAAACATATTTTTAACATAGCGACTCCATGGATTCTAGAACCACGGTATGCTACCAAATGTCACAAGCCTAGTTATCAGTAAATGTACCTACATATTAATATTTAGTTATTTATAACTTTCCTTATGGACTCACTAATCTTACTAAGATAATATTAAATGTATTTTTATTTAAATCAGATATTCGTATTAAGTTTGCGTTGGACGTTTTCGAATTTAAAAAGAAATGTTATTTGTAAGCGTCGGATTTACAAAATTTATTACCACTTACATCAACAAAATATAATGTTTCGTGGTCTGTTCCGTGGGCTTTATCATAAATCAAATTATTCTAAATTTAACCAAAAATTGTAGGTAAGTGTAATCAGATAAACTTATTCCAATCACGAAAATTGGAATACCACTTGAAACTTGCTAAAATCGAAATTAAATGAACGGAAATTTGGTTTTCGTCGAGTAAGATGTAAGCATTTGTTTTGATAACCGGTTGCCTAAATTTTCGCCGCTGGCGCTTATCAAAAGAGTTTTCGGAATATATTTTCGACAATTTATGCGAAACAGAACAGAGAAATTAAGCATTAATTTGCTATCCTTGCTGAAGGAATTTACATATTTATCGAAGCGTAAATTCATCGTTGGTGATCTAGAGGGGTATTCGAACATACCTCCCCATAAATCACTTCGGATCGGAGATCCTTTCAGCCTTTGTAGACATCGCGGAAAATTCCGAATGCTCGAACTTACCTGAAAATCGAAAAAAATGGTTAATACGTGGAAATGGAACGACACATATATTATTAGTCTGTCTGTCCGTCTGTCACCAGGCTGTATCTCATGAACTGTGATAGTTAGACAGTTGAAATTTTCACAGGTGATGTATTTCTGTTGCCGCTATAACAACAACTACTAAAAAACAGAATAAATATTTAAGGGAGATCCCATACAACAAACGTGATTTTTAAGCCGTTTTTATAGAGGATGTTACGGAACCCTTCGTGCGCGTGTCCGACTCGCACTTGGCCGGTTTTTTTTGTTTGTTAACTATATATTTTGATAGCTTTAATTTACGATTTAAATAAATAATTATTCGATGTTTACGAACCCAGTTCTGAAATAACATGTACCAAACACACATAAAAAGACTCACAATATACTAAAAAACAAACAAGCACTGATATAATTTCCACCGAAATGATTAATGATTATGATATTTAATATGGACACATTCATGTGTCTCGTTAATTTTCACGTCAATTGTGAGGTTCAATTAACGGAAAGCTATGCAAGGCCGATCCGCTCGCCTAAGGCCACAGGCATACCAAAACACTTAATTACAAAACCTACTTCGTTGCAGACACCTTCGATGACCAACGTATCGCGATAATAAAGCTATACCATCAATCACTATTCAACGAAATTTATCCGGTGTCCACAAGGAAATTTTATCTTAATAGCTTTCTAAGCGGCTAAGGGAAAGCATATTTCTTTTTAGAAAGCAGCCTAATCGTCCATACACCATTGAGCAGATAAATGACCAATAAAACGCCAAGGTGGTCACCATTGTTGAAACTACGAAAATAGAGCAAAACCTTCCAGCTCCAGCTCCCAGCGGAGCCGTCTGCAAGACGCGAATGTTTTTGTTGTGGTTACAGAGGCCATTAACATAGTTATTCGAGCATAAAATCGTTTATTGACTCTCCGCGTTTGCCGGGAGATTCAATAAACAGTACCTACGCAGTCAGAGATCATAAGGACAAATTGAATAATTTAAGGTGGTTCGATTGCGATACAAAGCGTTATTTGACATTCGCAGGCTAACGGCGTGATATTTTAAGAAACTTATGTAACAAACTTTCATCAATTGGCTTCCCATTTGCGCCAAATTCCCCCTTTCCTAGAATAAACTTGTATTAACTAGATTAATTTGAGAAAAATAGTTTTCCCAAAATATCACGTGACAAACCAATTTCTCAAATTAATCTAGTTTATACAAGTTTATTCTAGAAAAGGGGGAATTTCGCGCAAATGGGAAGCCAATTTATGAAAGTTTGTTACATAAGTTTCTTAAAATATCACGCCGTTAGCCTACGAATGTCAAATAACGTTTTGTATGGCAATCGAACCCCCTTAAGTGGGCCACCAATTTGGGAAACAGTTGCTCGGAAATTGTTTTGAAACTTGCGTGTTTCCTAACAATCCTCGCTTTAAATAACTAGAGAAGTTACCTACTGAATTAGAATATGAAATTTTTCATATAGTTCGGCCGGCAAGGAACCAAACCATCAAATATCTCACGGTGTTCCTTGCATGACAGAGTTCCAGGTTTGCTCACGGTTTGGTTATGTTTGTCAACGTTCCAACAATCATATCACATTATTACATAGAAATAAGGTAAAAAAAATATGGTAGGTATGTACATCTATTCGTACAAGACATGTTCATGTTTACATTACGTACCGTTTCGATTAAGAAAAACAAAAACACTTTATTTATTAATGGGCGTACAACTTGCAGCTTACATGCATACATATTCAACTTCTTTAAGCTCCATGTAACACCTGGGGAAACTGATCAGAGGAATTTTTGCACACGTTGAATATTAATGTTTGAAACAGCAGATTCTCCGTGGCAAGAAATTTAAATTACAAATACTCCCACAGCCAGCTGACTGCGCTATCATTGTTCTTTGCAGTCTTATCTGTTTCAAAAATAATTTAAATGTAGATAGACTAAACGGAAAAAGTTTCCAATAAGCAAAACTCAATTCTGCGCAAAACTAAACTTTTGCAATAAAAACGCTTCGCATTTTACTGCGTCTAGCTTTACGAGATTTAAATGAAATCTGGCAACAAGTTCGCGAAACATTTAATTAGTGGCGCCAAGAGTTGAGCGGAAATGAAACATCTTGCGAACACTGTCAGATACCTCCGTGCGTGACTCTTTCCCACTGATAATTTGCTTTGCTACCCTTCATTTTGCGTGAACAGATTTACTTTATTAAATTTGTTCAGGAAGAGAGGAAATTTCCTTTTCTTTATTATATGTAGCTATCTAGTGCTCACGCGTCGAAATTGTATCAAATTTATTCAGAAATAGCGTGTTGTCGTCAAAAATAGCGACGCTTAAGATTGACAAAAGGAAAACTTTAAACAAAACCGCTTTCTCTATGCAAACGACTTCCTCAGCGAAAGTTTGCGTTTGAGAGCGAGTTACAGTTCTCTTGTCGTCACCTTCCTGCACTTACAGTTCACTTAATACTGGAAGCTGCAAATGCAACTCAACACGTTAGGTATTATGCAAAATCGTTATGTTTAGTATATAAGCTAGAGAACTGCCTCTGGAAACAATCATTTAGTCGGATAATATATCAATCAATAGACGGTGTAGCTCATCATTGTATTCATTGGGAATTCAGAGGCATACCACGATGACATGGATATTATGCGAAATATTGTTTAAGCTCCAAGCCTAATAAAAACTAAAATGTGTGTTCCGAGTAACTCAGTTAGGACAGTTAGGTGTGTCCTACCTGAGAAGTTTCGTAACCAACCAGGCCTAGGTTAGCAATCATAATCATCATCATCATATCAGCCGAAAGACGTCCACTGCTGGACATAGGCCTCCCCCAAAGAGTGCCAAAATGACCGGTCCTGCGCCACCCGCATCCAGCGGACTCCCGCGAAAGCAATAATTTTAGTTAAATATAGAATCGATTGAAATAGTTTAGTTTCATATTGATTGTTGCTGAATGATATCAGAGTACCTAAGACAACTCGGTGTAAGTACCTATTCTGACTTCAAAATTGATGGTTTCCTCAACCTTCTCTGAAATATATTACTTCGAGAAAAGGTAGGTAGGTAGTGCCAGCCCTTGCGCTTCGCTTGGCTCGTCTTGGCGGGGGCACGGTAGATCATTAGTAAAGTAAATTTGAATTTCAGTATAAAAAGTAGCGCAACTTACTCAACCAACTTTTACAAATTATCATTACTCGGACCTGAATTTTAAGAGTGTGTGTGCTTTAGCACACACTCGTGACATAATTACATGAATATAAAACCCAAAAGTGAAGTATATTAAAGCAGTCACCACAAATAATTTCACAGTTAGGATCTCAATCACGTACTAAATACTCTTACATTGTTCGAAATAATGGACATTCGGATATATACCGTTTCGCACGTTCTCTACGATGTTTGATCTGATTTCACATACTTTCCGGTTCTATAATATATAGATGCGCTCGCTTGCAACTGGTGTATTTGAAGGGTACATGGGGTAGAGAACATGTCTAGATATTTTTTATGAGATTTTTATCTCTACATGTAGAGCTCGTTATGAAAGCAAATCATCCGAAAGGGCCCTCACCTAGATAAGATTGAGCTCGTTATGAACTATTAGGTAAAAGTGACATTAAGCTTTCATTAAAAAAAAACGTGACTAGACATGTTCTTTCCGTGTCCCTTCATTTAATATTCCAGGATTATTTTAATGATTTATCAGGCCTATCCCACTCGCACTTTGGCGCGAAATGACAAAGAAAGGTCCAGGACGGAAAGAGGGCATTCCTCCAGACCAGCAGCAGAGACTGGTATTTGCCGGCAAACAACTTGAGGATGGACGCACCCTGTCAGATTACTTTATTCAAATCCACTCTGTTGTAGTGTAGCCTCTTTAATAAATGTCAATGCTTTTGACGCACGACATGGTGTCAGGTGTGAAAAAATGTTATTCAAAATATAATTAATTAAAATTGAGTGAATTTAATATAAAAATGCCGGATCAAGTAGATGATACTAAAAAAATGCAAGCGCAAAATAGTAATAGTGTGTATGCTGCAATACAGCAACCCGGTCCATTGCAAGACCACGGGAACATGGCGGTCAACTGGAAAGAATGGAAATCCGCTTTTGATTTCTTTCTTATCGCTTCGGGCAGAGATACGGCTACGTCGAAGGAAAAGTGCGCATTATTCCTACACGTCATCGGAAAATTCGGTCGAGAAACTTTAGAGGAATTTGAACTCAGTGTTAAAACGGATGACTATGAGTTATATAAGTTAGTAAAAGCATTTTCAGAGCGTTTTGACCCGAAAAAAAACGTGAACTATGAACGTCATACGTTTTTTGAAACTTATCAAGACGATTCTTTTGATAAGTTCCTTAGCGACTTGAAAATTAAAAGCAAAAGTTGCGAGTTTGGTCAGTTGAAAGAAAGCTTAATCTTAACCCAGATAATAAGAGGTCTAAAAGACGGACATATGCGTGAACGATTACTTTCGAAGTCATCACTAGACCTGGAGCAGGCTGTGACCTACTGTCGCGCGGCGGAGCGAGCCAGCGTGCAAGCGGCAACGTGTCGGAGTATGAAATTTGATCACACCGCGCCAGTTGCGTTAGAGGAACTAGCGCGAGGGCGTGGTGCGCCTGGCGGTAGCGGCTACGGCGCCGGGATGAGGTCGCGTAGTGCAGGAGCACGAGGACGCACAGGCCGTGGAGGCTTCGCTCGTGCTGCTCGTTCAGGCCGAGCACCACGTTATGGCGCCGAGTGCGACAAGTGCGGTGGAGGACACTCCGCCGATGACAGATGTCCAGCATTTAATGTTCGCTGTTTCAGGTGTGAGCGCGTAGGACATTTTGCTAAAACCTGTCGTGAGAAGCTTATAAGAGAGGTTGAGATTAATGAAACACAAGGTGAGGACTATACAGAGAACAATGGTGAGTTTTTTCTTCATAATATTATTGTCAACGCGTTGGACTGCACTGGCACCTTTTGGTCAGAGGAAATATTAGTCAACAATGTGTCAATAAGGTTTAAATTAGATAGCGGTGCTGAGACGTCTGTAATGTCATTGAGGTGTTTTACACAGGCAGGTTTTGATACTAGTATATTACGTAAAACAAATACAGTGCTTAAAGAAATCAGTCGAAACAACTTGCCTGTTGTAGGATACTTCATGGCAAATATGAAGTACAAAACTATAATTTCATTGCAAAAGGTGTTTGTTCTTGATATAGAGTGTAACAACTTATTGGGACTGAAGGCATGCACCGAATTGCAACTTATCTCGCGAATTAATGAATTACAAAAAAGTGACGAGTCCGTTTATGAGGGTATAGGTTGCTTGCCTTCAGTTATTAAAATATCTATTGATGAGACCGTACCACCTGTGATTTCGGCTTCTAGGAGGGTACCGATGTGTTTACAACCTCGTCTGAAGGAAGAATTAGATGAGATGGAAAGTTTGAACATTATTAAACGTGAGGAGGGCCCTACGGATTGGGTGTCTCCTATAGTTATTGTGGAGAAACCAGACAAGAAGTTGCGTATTTGTCTAGATCCTTTGCATTTAAATAAGGCTGTACGCAGGAGCCACTTTCAATTGCCGACGCTCGACGAAGTCGCGAGTGAAATGAGTGGTGCAAAGTACTTTTCGAAACTTGATGCTTGTAAAGGGTTTTGGATGTTAAAACTCGATGAAGCTAGCTCCAAGTTTTGCACATTTGCGTCTCCTTTTGGCAGGTATCGCTTCCTCAGGATGCCTTTTGGAATAAACTGCGCGCCAGAGATTTTTCACAGTGAAATGGTAAAGATTTTCAAGACAGAAGGAGTTGCTGTCTATATTGATGATTTGATAGTGTTCGGTCGCACTAAAAATGAACATGATGCGAGATTACTAAAGGTGTTTGAGAAAGCCAAGGTCAATGGTGTTAAATTTAATAAAGCAAAGTGTGTCTTTAACACTAAGGAAGTACAATACCTTGGTCATCTGTTTAATGCTGAAGGGATGCGTGCCGATCCAAAACGAGTGAAGGCAATAAATGACATGCCTGCCCCTAAAAATAGGAAAGAGCTGGAGAGATTTTTAGGTGTGATCAACTATGTATCCCGTTTCATACCTAATCACTCAAACATAGTTGCACCATTGCGTGATTTGTTGAAAATAGATTGTGATTTCAAATGGTGTGGTGAACATCAACGGATTTTTGATGAGTTGAAGAGAAGAATTTGTTCCGCACCAGTGCTGCGGTACTATTCTCCACACGAGGAGGTGACTGTGTCGGTGGATGCGAGTTCACGGGGACTTGGTGCTGTTTTACTACAAGACGGGCGGCCTGTGGCTTACGCGGCTCGAACACTCACACCAGCTGAATCGCGGTGGGCGCAGATAGAAAAAGAACTTCTAGCGATTGTGTTCGGTTGCACGCGTTTTCATCAATACATTTACGGTCATAAGAAAGTTATTGTTGAGACAGACCATAAACCACTGGAATCAATATTTAAAAAACCACTGACCAGCACTCCGGTGAGATTACAGCGCATGCTTATGATGTTGCACAGTTATGCGTTTAAAACAAAGTACAGGCCTGGGAAACTCATGTACTTGGCAGACACATTATCGCGTGCCCCTTCAGAACAGGGTTCGGACGATGACGTGCATGCAGATGTCACAATACATGTGAATAATTTAATAGAGTGTCTTAATGTGTCCAAGGATAAACTTACCAAAATTAGGGAAGAAACAAATAAAGATGAGATCCTACAGCATGTAAAAGAGTACTATTTGAGTGGCTGGCCTATAAATAAAAACCAAAGTCAAGATATTACGGGGCCATACTGGACAATTCAAAATGAGATACACGTGATCGACGGCATAGTATTTCGCAATCACCAAGTTGTAATTCCTACTTCGTTACGGAAGGAAATTATTTCAATAATCCATGAGGGGCATTTAGGAACCGAGAAAAGCAAGCGGCGTGCTAAGGAGCTGGTGTGGTGGCCTGGAATGGGAGTCGACATCGAACAAGCCGTACAAAGCTGCGAGCCTTGCCAGCGACACCGCGCGGCGCAGACACGCGAACCGCTGAGCCCATATCCCATACCAAATTTGCCATGGGAAGTAATCGCTGCTGACCTCTTCGAATTTCAACAAAAACATTATCTAATTGTCGTAGACTACTACTCGAAGTTTTTTGAAGTAGCGTCGTTAAACAGTTTGACGAGCGGTGTTGTAATTATGCACCTTAAAAACTTTTTTGGTCGATTAGGAATACCACAGAAAGTAGTATCTGATAATGGACCTCAATTCTCTTCGCAAGAGTTTAAGCAGTTTGCTGCATATTACGGTGTTGAACACGTCACGAGTTCACCTATGTATCCCCGTTCTAATGGGTTAGTTGAGCGCAATGTACAGACAGTTAAGAGATTGTTTATTAAGGCTCAAGAAGACAACACTGATTGGCAATTAGCTCTGCTTAATTTTAGGAATACCCCCATTTCAGGAGAGAAGTATTCGCCAGCACAACTACTGATGGGTCGCAAACTGAGAACAAGGCTCCCTGCTACTGATGAAAGTCTAAGACCGGAATCAGTTGACCCTGCTATGGTTCAAAAAACTCGTACAGAAAAAACTTTGAAAGTTAAAGAATATTACGATAGAAGTGCCAAAAAGCTGCCGCAGCTCACACCCGATGAGCCGGTTCGCATGCGAGACAATAACGTCTGGGTGCCCGCAAGGGTAGCAGGCGTCGCACGTGGAGAGCGCTCATACTGGATCACTACGGACAATGGCCGGTCGTACCGGAGAAATCGTGTTCAGATTCTAAAAGGTAACAAAAAAGCGTCTTCGCCTTCGTTACGTTCCACAACAGCGCCACTAGTCGCGAACAGATACAGCGATCTCGATTTTATTCTTCCAGACACAGACGAGGAAGTGACACCTGTATTTTCCACTCCAATTTCAAGTCCTGGGTCTCCGCAAGGGTCACGCAACGCAGGTGCGGCAGGTGGTAGTGGTCTCGTCACTAGGAGCGGAAGGCTAGTTCGTCCGCCAAAAAGATTCAGCTTTGACTAAATATAAACTTGGCTTGTAACGTAACTTAGATTTTCTTTTTGTTTCTTTTTTCTTGTTTTGTTTTATTTAAGGAAGATGTAATGTTAGTTAACATATTTTTATATCTTTCTGAAATTGTTAATTGTTCTAATTGTATAAGAAGGAAGATGTTGTAGTGTAGCCTCTTTAATAAATGTCAATGCTTTTGACGCACGACACACTCTGCATTTAGTTCTCCGCCTAAGCGGCGGTATGCAGGTCTTCGTCAAGACCCTTGAGGTTGAGCCTTCAGAAACAATTAAAGGATGACTCACGCTAGAACGGGCCGTGTCCGGCCCGGGCCGTTTTCTAAGAAAAACGTCGGCGTTTTTGCGCGGCCGAGCCATACCCAAGCCTGGCCGAGCCACGGCCGTGACTCAGCCGGGCTTGGGTATGGCTTGGCCGCGCAAAAACGCCGTCGTTTTTCTTAGAAAACGGCCCGGGCCGGACACGGCCCGTTCTAGCCTGAGTCATCCTTAAAACGTAAAAACAAAAATCCAAGACAAGGAAGGCATTCCCCCAGACCAGCAACGTCTCATTTTCGCCTCTCTGTTTGTTTGCATGATCTGTCAACCACCCTCTGTGACGTCATATCACTCTCGTATTGTTTAATTTCGTCAGCTAACGACAACACTATATAAGGGTATGGACCTTCTGTATATTTACAAACTACACTCGCGGACAAAGAATACGGGTCGGTAAAATACCGTCATATTTCCTAAAATAGTGCAAGGTCGTACAGTTTTTATTTTAATTCTTGTCGTGATCTTTATTAATTCTCCATCAATACTACAAAAATAACAGTAAAAAATGACGTTACCAGATTTAAATCGGACTCGTAACGACCCATGGAAAAAAAGACGTTAACGGAGCGAGATATCGCAGAAATCGTCATTTTTGGACATTGATATTTTTATGAGCGGATCCCGGAAATTGCTAATACAGGGTATTACAAAGAAATGCCTGACAAGTTCCTATTTAGCCCTGATATAGTGTCGCTAAAATCAGCTTACATATGGCAATAATACGTGTACGTCATGAATAGTCGGGATAGTGTGCATTGGCATCGTGCAAGAACGAGTGAGATATACGATATTATGTACTTGTATATTGTGAAACTATGTTTTCAGGTAGTCGGAAGAGCATGTCTAGTTGAAAATTAAATATAAATAATTACCTATCCGTCAAAATACAATTCTAAATATTCGACATCCATATATTTATCAGATTCTGGCTCCGATGTATCTTCACTTTCGTCAGTTGATGAGTCACTTTCAGGACCAACAACCTCGATTATAAATCTTTCTGTCTGTGATTCGATTATAGGAGCTTGTTTCCTATATTCGTCGTGTTTTTTACGTGGTCGCAGCATTTACTCCAATTTTCTATAGTCACTTCCTAAATAATAACAAAGTGTAAAGTAAGTTTTATTTTAACCTATTAAATAAAATTCTAAACATTGATTAATCTAAATACCTGAAAACCAGCTTAAGCTAACCAGTTCCTTTCAACCGCACTATGAATATCAGTATCCGTCATGTCAACAACTAATTTCAAAACATTGTTTATTGGAATGCTGCTGAATCCTTCGTCCTTTTTCTGCCGCAACCATTTGAATATATTTAAAATGTTTTTTTTGCATCCGGGTGACCTTTTTGGGCATTTTGATTTCATAATCTATTATTATTCTGAAATATGAAGAATGATTTTCGTTTTGTTTACATCGGTGACATTCAATGACTTCCAACGTCTGCTGTCAAAAAAAGACATTGCCATTAAAATAAATTAGTTCCACTGAAAATCCACAACATAGCGAGGGCTAAATAGGAACTTGTTGCTATAAATAAAACTAGTGTTAAATATAAAAAAAAACCTGTTGCGGTTATTTAATTTAGGGTGACCCGAATCTTTTGACCGCGAGTGTACTATTTATTATTGATTCCGTGGTTTGATTTGAGACTTTTTATAAATGTACAAATATTTTAGATTAAAATTTAACTCAATTATCGAGTCTTCTTTCGTTATTCTAGATACACTATTTAGTAGTAGTAATTATCTTTAATTAAAAGCTAGGCTAGGTTATGTACAACCTTTTGATTCTTACACGAGCCTTCTATTAGTAATACTGATCTTTAAAAATACTTTTTTATTGCAAATATTGCGATACATAAAATTCTTATGATATGTTTATTTTATTATTACATAATATTTAAAGTTTTCGAATAAACGCAACGTCAACTACAACGTATTTATGATAGAAGTAATTACATGAGCGTGCATTGTCTTCCTTAGTCTTCCTACACACAGGTTAATAAGCGTTTGGTTTATGAAGTGTTCTTGCGGAAAGTTATCAAGTTTGCTCGCTACATTGTATTCTTCATCTAAACTCCTGTGTTTAATAAACAGGAAAAGCGATAAGTTAGTGTTATCAAGCGAGCTGCTTCCATGCACTTCTGAGCTGTAGTTTGCTTTATGAGACCCGAAGTAAATGGAGTTCTCAGCTAAATTATTGTAGTTGCACTAATTATTACCTCGTAATGTTGGTCGCGTGATTATAAAATTCCTTTAGCCAACTGTGGCTGTATCTACATTAAGATAATCTTAGTTTCAGATGTTTAAGCTACAAATACAACACTGCAATAGTTAGGTAAGTATGTGATTTTATTTAACATTAAAATGACTCGCAAACAAAGGGTCATATTTGTTTGAATTTATTCCAAATAATAGTTATTGCTCATTATAATTGGAATTAAATAATAAAAATGGGTGTTGTACTCGTACTCTATTTATTGGGCGGTTACGAAATTAATATACCTACTATTGTTTTGCACTTTATCGAATTTCATAAAAACAGAATGTCTCAAACATTTATTTAATAACTCTGACAAAAGATTCAATTTTAAACCGTCAATCCTTCTGAATAGATTCGCTTTTGTTTCATACGTGACACGCAATAATCCGTTTGAGATTGTGTGAACTATGTGCTTTTTTTTAACCACTTAATGGTTTAACTTGCGTTCAAGCTTGTTTATTCCTTGTCACTCTGGTAAGGTTATGAAAAGATTTACAGCACAAAATGAAATAGCATAACCAGAAGAATAACGTTGTAAAGCCTACAAGCCTGGAATCGACATGTGACATTATTCCGGCTAAGGCTTAAAATACTCGACACATGTGTTCAGGCTTAACTGAAGGATTTAATAACGGTCGGTAGTTGGAAGTCGATCAATTTCTACACCAAGTGTTGGAAGAGTAATAGCACGTCATTTGTATCGTCTAGCTCATTTTATTTCACTAAGCTTTTATATTCACTTAGTTTTTCGGTTTCTTTTTGAGACTGTTGCTAGACATAAGCAAAATACTTGAAATGATTTAAACACTGAGGTTTCGGCAAAGTCTTCATATGTGTGATTTTTCGGAGCTCAAAGCGTAGAATCGTAAAAATATATCATTACTATGGTACTTTGTAAGAAAATAAATAGGAACAAAATCTGAAGAATTATGCAGATTTAACTCACATTTTGCTGCATATTGCATATTATTCCATTATCTCGAACCAACCTCTTTGAAGCAACAAGCAAAGCCTCTTGTCGGCAAACCTTTATTATTTTCTTTGCGCTTATTCAAATATTTCAAGTGGTCCTAGCTATGATATATTTTGAATCCGTGCTAAAATATTCCCAGTTGAGAGTCATTGAATTGAGTAAATATGGTCACTGGTGTTTAAAATTATTCTGCTAACTATTTGATTTATTTAGTGAATACCAGCTGGTTTTAAGATATTAAGATAACATGTCGTTAACTTTAAGTCCTCACCTGCCGCTTGTACTAGTAAAGGCGTTCGCGTTAAAACAAACCCAATAATTCGGAACCATCGCTTCGAACTTAAGTTTCCCGAAACGAGCTCATTTAAAACACATTACGCGATCATTGCCGAGGATCTATGTGCATTTAATAATTCAGAACGTTTCTAATCTCCTATAGCAAATACCAATAAAGATCGCGAACCGAATTACTCCTTACATTTCCGTCTGTAGCTATTATCACTAGTTCAGCTCCTTGGGGAGTCCTATTTACAGTCGTTGTGTTATTCATGAATGTCATTTGAATAAAGATGAGCGATCCGTGTTAACGTCTACGTTTTACTACTTCTTTTAAAATCATTGAGCATGAAACTAAGTTATTCAGACATCTTTGCCTTCTCAATCGAATTCTTGCTTTTGTTTCTTTACGTCATTACTTCATTACTCAAGTATATTTTAGGACAGAGATCGTTAGATTGTATCGCAATGGTGCTTGCGTCGAGCACGTTGCACAAAGTTCTATTATTATTTTATTTCTGATATTACGATATTGAAACAGTGATTAAGCACCTATATATTGATGAGGAAATACATATTATGAAGCTGTTGTTTTATATGAACATTCAACTAATACTGTTATACTTGCACGTTCATATGCGACAAGGGCGAAGCAAACGAGGTAATCGATCGTGAATCTAAAATTTATTAATTCATTTATTTTAAAACATTTTTATAAACAATATATTATAGAGGGAAAAAGTCACTCATTGCTACGGCAGTCTGAATAATTTCGTATTTAAGAATTACGCTTCTCTCTAATAGTCAATTATCAGACTTTCATTTATTTCATTTAACTTTTAAGTAAAATATAAAAGCAGCTAATAATTCATAATGCTACGCGCGAAAAAGATATGAGTCTGTGGGGTGCACTAAACGAAAAATATTACCTCATCCAATTTTAAAGGAAAACAAAACCCCTTCTGAGACTGCCTTACCTATGTTCGCACTATGACCAAGATGAGTGGTGGGGTCTTAACCTTGCGCAGTTTAAAGTAATTTGATCCTTAAACATGTGCTAATATGGATGGATTTTGCGTGTGTCAATTCTTGGTTAGCCTAACGCAAAATAGCGCTGCGTTTACATTCTGTTATATTTTAGAGTGCTCCGTTGAAATGGAGTCCAATAGTGTTCGGGATACCCTCATTTCGCTGGATAGCGGATTGGCATAAAAGTTTCAATGTTTGATGATGAGGTTGTTTAGCTTGCAGTCCTATGGCGAATAGATGAAACTGATTTATAGATATAAGATTCATTTATTTTAAACTTATATTTATCTATAATCGTAACTTATTTTATACCAAGAAAAAATAACAACTTGACAGTGATTGCTATATGTTGTTATTGGTTGTATTAAATGACATATTATTTTATTTTCTCTACCAGTTTTCTACTTGCTATTTTTAAAATTGCATGTTATTTATTTTATTGTATGTATCAGGTGGTTATAGGTAAGGTATTTCATTAACTAACTATTTGCACAACTAATTCTATGAGAACTACACGGAAATGAAATTAAAAGGGTCACTGTACTCAAATTACAATTTCACCGATTTCTTTGTCCTCTCACCTGAATTCAGGAGGCCCCTTATAGATAATGCCCCTTTCAAACGCAAATGGGTTCTCACAAACGGATCGCGATGATGTGTACCAACACAAGCTAACAGTCATTTTCAAGTCAATAGCCTTCGCGGTAAGCCCGGGGTTGAACATCATTTGAATATTGTTAGTACTAGCTGCTGATTTGTCAGTGAAAGCTAGTCCAGGTATCTTGCCTAAAGAAACATGTATTAATATTTTGCGATTCGGAGTTTGGAGTAAGAAATACTCAAACTTTCCAATTTATGAGTAAAAAATACATGTTCGCCGGAAAAATTTCACGCTAACACATTACTGCCTTCTTGTACGCCACAAGGTAGATAACCCGTACATCTTGCTTGGCCCAGTTGAATTTATAACTATCTTTTGGACGTTTTGGGTAACTGTAATTTCATAAGAGTAAGGAGTTATAAATAAATAAATAAAATATAAATAAATAAATACAAAGATATGTACACCTTTGAGTGTACCTTTACCTATTTCTTTTGCGAATTTGGAAGTAAAAAAAATACGATAGTTATTTTTGTGATAGGGTAGCAAACATCTTCACATGTATTCCTACACACTTTTCAACCGGAATCCCTAGTTCGAGCCATTAACCCCATACTTGGCAGTGTATCTGCCACCTTTTTGCATATTTTCCAGGACGATTTTTTATGCTCTATACCTAGTTATACTGCGACCGCTTGAACGCATGATTATTTTGCCAAGTAAAATTTGGCTTTTCAGAAAGGAATCACAATGCTCTAATACCACGTACATACATACATACATACCATCACGCCTTTATCCCTATAAAAGGGGTAGGCAGAGCACATGAAACTTGTGTTCCAGTGCCACTTTTAGCATAAATGTGGGTATAAAAGATCAACAAAATGTGATGTTGCAGTGATAGGTTGCTAGCCCATCGCCAACAACACACTTCAACCCTGTTCCCTTAGTCGCTCCTTAGTAGCTCGCTGTTTACGCTCCTCAAGCCGTGCGGAGTCAGAGATGTCAAACTTTTCATTTATTTGTTCTGGGTCATTCCCAGCTGTTACCGCAAAGGTAGGTGCAAAGGCTGGAGGTCGTTGTTGTTCTACGTCCGTAGGAATAACCCTATAGAAACCCTACACGTGACCTCCGGGTGGTGCTAAAAGAACAACAAACTCGGCAGCTGCACTGTTCCTTCCTCCGAGCATAGAATACTAGAGAGAGGACAAGCCGCCGGCGGCCGTGTCGCAGCTGTATGCTCAATGGGCATACACTGCCATACTGTGCACGCGTGCTGATCGCAGAGAATATTACGTGTTTTCCCAAAATGCCTGATATGATGCGCGTTTATTGTCAAATAAGCGTGTAGGTATACAAGTGTGTGTGTTTTAGATGTGTGCGTGCTTTGTCTTGTCAATTACTTGGGCGTTGTGTGGGTTAATGTACTTGCGACAGGCTCACTCTATACAAATCGGCCGCCATGTCCGATCTCCTTATATTCATACATGTGTGGTTCCTTCTGAACCTCGCAGCGCACACTGGAACTCTATCAGCGACATCGATACGAATACATAAATGTACCAGTGTGTAACTGCCATACGATAAATAAATACCGCAAAGGTAGACACCAGCAACACTTGGGAATTGGTAACACCTGGGAATTGCCTAGAACAATTGGCATTTGTTACCAGTGGTAACAACTTGGTGGTAACAGGAGGGCATGGTAACGTATTTTGTAAAAAAAAAATTCTTAATCGTCCTCCAAACCTATTTTAATTACAATGTCATTTACAATGCTTTGCTTTCTTTATCACATTAAAATTAGAGTTTAGACTGGGACTAAACACAACTTATAGTTAACAGAGGTTTGTTATGTTTTATGAATAAGATCGTTAAACTGCAAATTATTCTGCTGGACTGATACCGGCCACAGGCAGCTCAGGAAGCTTAAGTTCAGCTATGTTCTATCTTGCGGCGTACAAAATGTTTCTTAGAAATTACTTAAGGCGACGTGAGCTCCGAAAACGGATTTTTAAAAAATCGTAGCTCTTGTTTGGATTTATAATACGGCTGCCCTAAATTTAATTAGCAATCTTGAGGCCTTTCTCAAGGGAAATCAGCTATTCGAATTCTGAGTTTTTGACTTTCGCTCGATAGAAAAAAATCACGAACATAGGTCTAAAATACACTTAAAAAAATTCTAACAAATTATGCACAACAGCTAAACATAATACAATTGGTTCTTAAAATTGGCAATGTCATGTTTGAGAGAAATCAGCTATTACTTTTTAATTTATTAAAACGCACAAAGAAATACAATTAAAAAACATGATATCCGCGCTTCAAAACACGCTCTTCCATCTCGCTCACGCTTATGCTCACGCTCACGATTATGAGAGGGAGAGAAGACCACGAACCTACGTCCCCTTAACAATGAATTCATGAAACGATACGAAAATCCGTGAAGATTGTTCGATTTTGATGTACTGTGTCTTATTTTATTCGTTATGAAAAGCATTTGAAACCAGAAAATATTCCAATTACCTGTACCTGTTAATTTATTATACCTACCTACTTAGTTTATTATTATGTGCTTTAGGTATACATTTTATACGCTAACGAAGTTATTGAAGAAGACGTAGATTACGTTTCTGCTTAACCCAATGGTTCACTGCTAGAGAACGCCTGAAGGTATTAAGTCCGCCAATTGTAGCCTCTTTTGTATGTTTGCAATATTTTATTAATTAAATAAAGACACTCATTTGTTTCTATACAGTTGTTTAAAGAAAAGTGCGTAGTCTGTGCCCATGACTTAGTATCGCAGCAGTCCGTAACAGGCACGTGGCGCGTACTAAAACTCTAAAAACACTCATTTATCATCAGAGATGAGGCAAAGGAAAAATAACGCCGCCATTCTGTTTCACTTTTTCTACAAGTCGGCTTAGGACGCCGGTGCGACTGGCAGGAATTAATGCACCTTGCATTTTAAGTGAAGTTCAAGGAAAGTGAAAATAAGTATGATTATTCTTCTTAGTCGTGCCCTCATTACGGAGGGTCGTAGCTACACAAGCCGGCCTATGATTATCTAATCTTCGCATGATAAACGGCAAAATAAAGGCAACCGTTATTTTCTGACTTCACTTGATAGAAATAAACGGACATTTGATAATTTGGACCAAATATCGTACCACAATAGGTAATGAACACATGTTTAAGAGAACAGGCACAGCGGAATGTCATATCGCTCATATTTGGAGCAGCCCAACTGGGGTAGTACGTACAACTTACAGAAAACCGCACTCATAATAAATAAATAAAAAATAAAATAAATATTTGCGGACCATCTTACACAAATCAACCTCCCAAACTAAGCAAAGCTTCTACTATGGGTACTAAACGAATATAAACATACTTATATAAGTATAAGATAAATGAATACTTAAATACATAGAAAACATCCATGACTCAGGAATATACCTAGATATTTTTCTAGCAGGAACAACATTTGTTTAGTGCTTGCCACAATAAAAATATCGACAATCCTGTTATCGATAAGTAGACCCCGCTATCGGAGGTGCAAATTGGTAGCCGTCAAGTTCTTAGGGATGGGAAAAGTATATATGATATCGATATCGATACTCTTATTTATTCTGTATATTTAGTTTTATATGTATTCCATTTTTTAGACTACAATTTAACATGTTTTTTCTGAGATCCATGATAATCATTGTCATCAGAAATATAGACCATTATCAGTACAACAAAGATACTATGGTTGCTATTTTACATTTCTAATGTTTCGAGTTGCAGGCCAGTGCATGAACGCTCTTGAGTGTCTTGAGATATTTTTTTTCGATAGAGGTATAATACTGGGCTTATTGTTATATATTCAACAATAAGCCCAGTATTATACCTCTATCGAAAAGGTTAATCTCAAGACACTCAAGAGTGTCTGCACTAGATTACTGCACAGAATCTAAAAAAAACTGATTGTTCATTAAGAATACGATAGCCCTTTTGGTGGAAATAAAAGAGTGATTTATTAATTATTTAAATTTTAGGGTTCCGTACTCAAAGAGTAAAACGGGACCCTATTACTAAGACTTCGCTGTCCGTCCGTCCGTCCGTCCGTCCGTCCGTCCGTCCGTCTGTCTGTCACCAGGCTGTATCTCAAGAACCGTGATAGCTAGAGAGTTGAAATTTTCACAGATTATGTATTTTTGTTGCCGCTATAACAACAAATACTAAAAACAAAATATTTTTTTAAGGTGATTTTTTTGCCGTTTTTATAGATAATGGTACGGACCCCTTCGTGCGCGAGTCCAACTCGCACTTGGCCGGTTTTTTAATTATTTTATGAATGGATCGTACTATGTAAATAACGATAATTTGTTAGTAATAATGAAAGATTTAAGATTTTTATTTATAGAAATGAAAAATATTGAACAAACAATTTTGCAAATATAAAGCCCTGTTTTATAAAATAAACACGTTTTAATTAAAGTCTTAGAATCTCATTATGGTAAAGGAAAATTATCGATATATTGCTATAATTATCGACATACAGCTATTATTTCTAAATATTTTTTACCCATCCCTAGAACTTGACAGCTAACATTTTGCACCTCCGATAGCGGGGTCTATCGATAAGGAAATACTACTTCAAAAACAAGACGTACAAACAACAACAGACTTATATCCCAAAGGCCGGGGACATCATTGTCCCGTGAGCGGGAAAGACATAAATAATAAAAATAATATTGATGGTTTTGTTATTATTATCGATTTTCTAACGCACCCTATTACCCTTAATATATTTGTCTTTGTATTACCTCTATGACGTTGACTTATCGATAACAGGACTGTCGATGTTTTTATTTTGTCAATCACTTACAATAAGTCGTTCGTGCTAGAAAAATATCTAGGTGTACTCAGGAACAAATATTCGTGCTCATCACACAAATAAATGCCCTTACCGGGATTCGAACCCTAGGACCTCTTGCTTCGTATGCAGGGTCACTACCAACTAGGCTAAAGCGGTCGTCATAATAAGGCTTGCTCTGTAGGTACCTATGTGGTGTTGTGTTCCTGCTGGTGAGTTAGATCGTCATAGCTCCCGACTATGTGTTGTGTTGAGAACGTTCGTCTCTAGCTATCAACACGACGAATCCTCAAATCAACAAAGGGTCGGCAACTAGGCTTGTGAAATTTCTGGAACCGGAAGCGTCCATAGGCTACAGTGACTGCTTACCATCAAACGGGAGGTCGTTGTTGTTCTACGTCCGTAGGAATAACCCTAGAAACCCTACGCGTGACCTCCGGGTGGTGCTAAAAGAACAACAAACTCGGCAGCTGCACTGTTCCTTCTGAACCTCGCAGCGTACACTGGAACTCTGTCAGCGACATCGATACGAATACATATATATACAAGTATGTACCAGTGTGCAAGCGCCATACGATAAAAAAAATAACGGCTTACCATCAGGACGTTTGCCACCGTCGTTGTATAAAAAAAACAATAGCTACGGTAGCCTAGTGGTTCAGGCATGTGGCTGTCAAGCGGCGGTCGTAGGTTCGAATCTCGGCTCGTACCAATGAGTTTTTCGGAACTTATGTACGGAATATTTACCGTTAGCTTTTCGGTGAAGGAAAACATCGTGAGGAAACCGGTCTAATCCCAATAAGGTCTAGTTTTCCCTTTGGGTTGGAAGGTCAGATGGCAGTCGCATTCGTAAAACTAGTGCCTATGCCAAATCTTGGGATTAGGTGTCAAAGCGGACCCCGGTCTCCTTTAGGGGCACAACCGGGAATAATAACGCTATAGGAGGACAATTGTATAAAAAAAACACTCTGTAAAAAAACTCTGTAACTTGTTAGTTGTAATCGGGAGTTTTATGGGATACTAGCTTCTGCCCGCGACTCCGTTCACGTGGAACTCGTTTACATCGTAGCTTCGTACAAACTTTTACTCCCCATTTCACCCCCTTAGGGGATGATTTCCGGGATAAACACTATCCTATGTCCTTTCCTGGGACTTATCCCTGACAAACTATAATCATCATCATCAATGGCCTGTAGCATCTATAAAAGATGATTTAAGCAGCGTCCATTAAAGTGCGGCACTTGCGTACGTGACTTGTCAGGCCAATACGAGAGCGACAGTGACGCCCGCATATATGTATGACATGTAAATGTCATACACATCGCTGTTGGAAGCGCAGCAGCGCGCTGGTGTCTCAAATGCTCGTTTGTGGGACAACAGGTCAAACCAGGTGATATCATGTACTGTCACGCCTTCATTAAGTGACTTCCTCCATTGGTCTCCGTCCTGCGATTGATTTTCCCAGTTCGTGGGGTCGATCTTGAAGGACAGCATGTCACGATTTGCGCTGTCCTTAAAACATAACATAGGGCGCTCCACCGGTCGCTTAGCGTAAGCTACCTTCACTCAGGAGAGTTTTACGTGGCAAACGAGAGGGCGCCATCCTTTGCACGTGCCCGAGCCAGGGCAGACGTCTTTGTTTTAAAACTGCTGCAATACTGGGTAAACGCGCGATGCTGAGCATCCAGACAAACTATAGCTTTACCAAATTTCATCTAAATCGGTTCAGCGGTTTTAAGCGTGAAGAGGTAACAGACAGACAGACAGACAGACAGTCTTTCGCATTATAATATTAGTATGGATATTATGGACTAGATTGTCGCTTTCACTAGGGCCGCTCGGTTTTACCCATCCGGATAGAAGTCTGCAAGCAAGTTTCCTTTATTAAAGTTATTAAGAATGAGTTGTAATGTAATGAATGTTAAAGGTCTTTATTACCGCCCCTGTTAAATACAACCTTTCTCTAATCAGAAATAAGGTTATTTTTACTAAACGGGACTTTATCGCTTATCTCCACTTATAATAAATCTCTAAATTAAAAAAAGAATCAGCCAGTTTGAAACTAAGCTTTCTGTGGTACGAATGTTCTCAGCATCCCATGGACGGAAAAATATGAAACATTTTATATAGGTACATTATTATTCCAGCTGCAACTTAGGATAGTTTTTATCCGACTGCGACAATTAATTTATTTTCCGTAATATACGACTTCATTTAATTTTTCATTTATTATTCTTAAAGTATATCGCCGCCACATCTGTCAGCTAAAAGAAACGTCAAAATCACAGACTAATAAGAAATACTACGGACAAAATGGCGGAATTTCTTTGCCTTTCTTTCGCCTATTAATAATTTTAATCCCGTCTACGATATACATTGACGAGACACATAGGTACCAAAAGCAAATATAAAATTAATCGATTTTGATATGCGAACTTATATGCGCAAATGTCGAATTAAGGCGTAATTTGTACAATTGTAACAACAAATTCGAACAATATAAACTTGGTTTTTTTGAATGGCACGCGCGCGCGCTCTTTGCGTATTCAGCCAAACCACGAAAAACCGAAACTCGAAGTTCGTATATCTGCATTCCTGTCATTTGTTAGTGCGATAGAGATAGAGATACCCGAATATTTTCGAATTCCGAAGTTCGTGGTTTAAAAGAAAATACGGATGTCGGATAGATCTAAATTAATATTTTATGTGTGAATATGGTTAAAATTATTTGGAAATACTATTGTTGTTATTGTTTTAGTATGTTTGACTAGCTTTAAGTTTTATATTGTACGTCAGAAATGGGCAAGCTGTTGGACTTTATTTTACCCAAAACAACTAAATGTAAGTTCTGACAATAATGAAATCTTATTTTATCTTATCTTATCGAAAATAGGGATGTAGACACTAAACAAAATAATCATAATGTTGTATAATCTCGAAAAAAAACAACGCAAGAGGCTATACTCGTATAGGTAATCACTAAGTTATAAGTGTATAAAGTTTTAAGAGGGGGTTTGTTGCGTCTCTTTTCCGCGAAACGCACCTTTATAATGAAACGATTGTTTTTTACTATGACGCTCGAGGATCGTGACGTCACGGTCCCTGATCGTTTTCTCACTCTAACAAGCGACATTAAAACGGTTGTAGCTTCGTAATTTTTTGAGATATATGAATGAGTTTTTCGTTTCTTCTTTCTTTTGAAGTGAATCTACAGCTACACCTCTATTTGGAAGACAAGCGGAAAGAACCCATACTATCCATACTAATAATCCATACTTCCATATTAATATTATAAATGCGAAAGTGTGTCTGTCTGTCTGTTACCTCTTCACGCCTAAACCACTGAACCGATTTAGATGAAATTTGGTATACAGATAGTTTGAGCCCCGGGGAAGGATAAAGGGTAGTTTTTATATCTGAGGGGCTGAAATAGGGGGTGGAAATTTGTATGGAGCTATTTAAACCGCTGCACCGATTTAGATGAAATTTGGGATATAAATAGTTTGTGTCCTGGGGAAGGACATATAATAGGTTTTATCCCGGAAATCATCCCCTAAGGGGGTGAAAGGGGGGGGGGGGGGGGGGGGAATTGGATGTAATCTATTTTGATGAAATTTGGTGTAGATATAGGTTAAGTCCTGGGAAAGGACATGGGATAGTTTTTACCCCAGAAATCATCCCCTAAGGGGGTGAAATTAGGGGTAAAAATTCGGATGGAACCCATTTTAATACAATTTGGTAAAGAGATAGCTTGAGTCCTGGGAAAGGACATAGGATAGTTTTAATTCCGGAAATCACTCCCTAAGAGGGTGAAATTGGGGTGAAAATTTGGATGAATCCCGTTTAGATGAAATTTGGTATAAAGGTCGTTTGAGTCCCGAAGAAAGACATTAGATAGTTTTTATCCCGAAAATCATTCCCTAAGGGTATGAAATAGGGGGTGAAAGTTTGGATAAGATCCATGTACCTAGATGAAATTTGGTATAGAGATAATTTGAGACCCTTCGAAGGATATAGAATAGTTTTTGCCTCGGAAATCATCCCTTAAGATGGTAAGTAGAAGTTTGTTTGCATTATATTTTCTAAGTATAAGTTCTACGCGGACGAAGTCGCGGGCAACAGCTAGTATAAAATAAACTTGTTTTTTTTCCTCCCTGACGGGATAACATGGGTTGTGCATAGAGACATTTTAAATCATTATAGAAATAGCTTTTTTCTGAAAGCGTAGCGGGCGTTAAACAAAGTTTTAACATATATGACAACAACTAGGATACGAGGGAATAAGTATCCCATTATTTTAAAACCTTATTTTTACGACATTTTCAAATGTTCCACGGGGTTTTACACGAGTTTTAAAACGTGCATAATTCAACTGCGTGGCGTGAACTAATTGAGGCGCTCTCGGAGTCTTGTTACTGCGGCTACGTCGTAATAATTACACTAAACCTCCACATAAAAACTTTAATCATCAAGTTTCATAGTCCGTTTCATTGCGGAACTGCTTCCGGAAAAATACGGAGGTGGGATAGCGAGTCCTTTTTGGAATATTGTTGTGTTGTGGTTGTGGGTGGAAAAGGTAGCACGTATGAGAAAAAATTACATCTGCGTTTTGTGAAGAAAAATTACATCACGTTCGAAAACACCACGTTATCACAATACAGCATCCTTAGCGTGGGATTGAAGTGAGTCGCGTTTACTACTGACGCTACCGCCTATCGTTAAGATTTAGTATGAAAAGTCTATACACCGCCCCTGGTGGTCACTCATAGAACTAAAAATCCAAACGGTAACGTGAGTCACTTATACATTACTTAACTCGCGATCGACTTCACGTTCGTTCGTATAGTTTAATCGATTTTCCAATATTCAACTGTATATCACTAGCATTTATCGTTTTAATTTACGTTTTTCGGTAATGACATTACATAATACGCGCATCGAGACGTCGACAGTGTCAATACAATATGGCGGCGCGTGGGCCATTTATTTTCATTTTTAAATACAAAATACGCGACAATCCGAATTTGGCGGATATATGTTGTCAATTCAAAACCCTTATTTTTATAAGTTCTAAAATTTGAGATAAATTTCGATCGGATCTACGGTAACTCTTGACGGAATAATACGATATCACGGGCCATTTTGCAAGTGAAATAGTAAACTACAGTCGCGACGGTATTTTTCGATTCGAAATGTTGATTGAAAAAAATACCGATTGGTAGTACGAATCAAACGTTAAATTACGAATCGAAATATAAACGCAAAGTGCCTAATGTTTTGCAGTTGGTTTCGTAGTACAACGGCAGTGTGAGTTACAAGTTTGACGGGTCGAATCGAAGAATACCGAAGCGAGATCGAAATCTATTCGAAGCGCGTTTATTCGATCTCGTATGTAGTTACGAATCGTAAGGTTATCTGTTGGAATCTAAATCGTTATTTATATTATAATCTTCTTTACATACACATTGTTAATTTTTAGCCCCTGACGCAAGAGGTGTGTTATAAGTTTAGTAAGTGTATCTGTGTGTATGTCTGTCTGTGGCATCGTAGCTCTTAAATGGATGAACCGATTTAAGTGCAGATTTTTCGATTGACTCGAATAAAATGAAATCATGTTCCTAAATGTTACAGTAGTAAGTAAGTAAGTAAATATTTATTTGTGACCTATTTAATTTCTTTAGGCTTTCTTGTAAGTAATTATATATTTTGGAAGCCATGCCTAGCACACTTTTTCTCAACAAAGCTGGCTCGCCACTCATGGTTTGTATTGCATGTATTGCGGTTTGTATTGCAGTAACTCCGTACTCCTTAATCGATCGATACCGTTTTACGCTCACGTATACGCTTAATAAGTATCTACAAAATATATATCTTTCCACTAGATACCACGAAAATAAAAGCCTTTGAACTCCAAGATGGGCAATCCTGTTGGAATATCTTTACTTTTCGTATCGTGCCCAACGACTAATTAGAGTCCTCCAGGGACGGTACGATACTTTTGTCATAACAAAGTAGGTTTCTTACTTTATTTTTATTGCCTCCCGGATTTTTTTCCTGTTTTTATTGCTTGAGGAATTGGCTGATTAATTTATTTTAGTGCTCGCTCTGCTACCTAGAAGTATCGTTAGGACTTTCAGGGTTCTCAAATAGTTCAACTATTTAGATACTTGTCATTCATTATTTAAATGGTTCTGCGGAGGTTTGTACATACCTACCTACTACGATTAAATATAAATAAAGAAAGTTCGTGGTTAGGTTAGGTATGATAAGAAATGCTCAGCATAGTTAAGACCCGCAGGTATCTGGTTCTATATGACATGGTTAGATACGCGTATTAACCGTAAACAGTTTTGACAATAAAGGCTCCTGGGGTCCTAATACGTGTCAGGGAACCTGACCCGGTACATGACGCGTATTTTTAGTTTTTCTACAAGTTCATTAATTATTTTTATAGTTATTGAGAAGTTAATAGGCTCGGCGGCAGCAAGTCTGTCGGTCGCCGCCCGACGCTAGCCTCAGGTTGTTTACCGAGGACATGGTCAACATATTTTTTCCATTAATATGTATGACGATTAACCCCGGCCACATTAGCCCCAAGTCGACGTTTCTCTGATCTGCTTTAATATTTTCATCTTTATTCAAAGAGGCTTATGAATAAAACAAGGCACACTTCTGTGGGGGCAATACGCTGCCGTCGCAAGATGTTCCTGTCATAACTTTATTCATTTTACTGTCTAAGTAAATTAAAATAGAGACCCTTGAAGACGAGCCTATATTAATTGCGTTCCATAACGAATACAACGCGGAAAGTCAGAACTACAAAGACATTCCACGCATCGAAATTAGATTCGGGCACCTACTTTTAGGATGAAATTTAAATGGCGGTCCCTCGCTCAGGGCTCGCGAGGCCCGGGGCGAAATGAGAAATTAGTTAGGCCTGCCCGCGTAGCGAGCACAGTGTCATAATAAAATCACTTTAAACGTAATGCATTCCTAAATTGGAAGTAGTGATGACAAAGCTCGCTGAAGTGATCGAATTTACGCTCATTGTGCAGCGCATGGAACAACAACGGAGTCAATGCGTACCCCATAAATAAGTTGCAGTGAGTTCGAAACACAATTTAACTTGAAATAAAATTTCGCCACCTACCCTCGCAATAAATAGGCCGTATATGGCCCGGAAGGGAAGGGCGCGTATCTCGCGTTATATCGCTTTGTGAACACCTCGCAAGTTCCCTTCACCAACTTCTTTGTGTTTCCGTGCTCAATGAAATGAGTAAAGTAGAAAATGCGATTGACATTCATTTCGTTTAGCCGATTTCATGTATCATTTACGAGGCTGATTGGCTATTATATAGTTATCTCCACTTATAATAAATCTCTAAATTAAAAAAAGAATCAGCCAGTTTGAAACTAAGCTTTCTGTGGTACGAATGTTCTCAGCATCCCATGGACGGAAAAATATGAAACATTTTATATAGGTACATTATTATTCCAGCTGCAACTTAGGATAGTTTTTATCCGACTGCGACAATTAATTTATTTTCCGTAATATACGACTTCATTTAATTTTTCATTTATTATTCTTAAAGTATATCGCCGCCACATCTGTCAGCTAAAAGAAACGTCAAAATCACAGACTAATAAGAAATACTACGGACAAAATGGCGGAATTTCTTTGCCTTTCTTTCGCCTATTAATAATTTTAATCCCGTCTACGATATACATTGACGAGACACATAGGTACCAAAAGCAAATATAAAATTAATCGATTTTGATATGCGAACTTATATGCGCAAATGTCGAATTAAGGCGTAATTTGTACAATTGTAACAACAAATTCGAACAATATAAACTTGGTTTTTTTGAATGGCACGCGCGCGCGCTCTTTGCGTATTCAGCCAAACCACGAAAAACCGAAACTCGAAGTTCGTATATCTGCATTCCTGTCATTTGTTAGTGCGATAGAGATAGAGATACCCGAATATTTTCGAATTCCGAAGTTCGTGGTTTAAAAGAAAATACGGATGTCGGATAGATCTAAATTAATATTTTATGTGTGAATATGGTTAAAATTATTTGGAAATACTATTGTTGTTATTGTTTTAGTATGTTTGACTAGCTTTAAGTTTTATATTGTACGTCAGAAATGGGCAAGCTGTTGGACTTTATTTTACCCAAAACAACTAAATGTAAGTTCTGACAATAATGAAATCTTATTTTATCTTATCTTATCGAAAATAGGGATGTAGACACTAAACAAAATAATCATAATGTTGTATAATCTCGAAAAAAAACAACGCAAGAGGCTATACTCGTATAGGTAATCACTAAGTTATAAGTGTATAAAGTTTTAAGAGGGGGTTTGTTGCGTCTCTTTTCCGCGAAACGCACCTTTATAATGAAACGATTGTTTTTTACTATGACGCTCGAGGATCGTGACGTCACGGTCCCTGATCGTTTTCTCACTCTAACAAGCGACATTAAAACGGTTGTAGCTTCGTAATTTTTTGAGATATATGAATGAGTTTTTCGTTTCTTCTTTCTTTTGAAGTGAATCTACAGCTACACCTCTATTTGGAAGACAAGCGGAAAGAACCCATACTATCCATACTAATAATCCATACTTCCATATTAATATTATAAATGCGAAAGTGTGTCTGTCTGTCTGTTACCTCTTCACGCCTAAACCACTGAACCGATTTAGATGAAATTTGGTATACAGATAGTTTGAGCCCCGGGGAAGGATAAAGGGTAGTTTTTATATCTGAGGGGCTGAAATAGGGGGTGGAAATTTGTATGGAGCTATTTAAACCGCTGCACCGATTTAGATGAAATTTGGGATATAAATAGTTTGTGTCCTGGGGAAGGACATATAATAGGTTTTATCCCGGAAATCATCCCCTAAGGGGGTGAAAGGGGGGGGGGGGGGGGGGGGGGGGGGAATTGGATGTAATCTATTTTGATGAAATTTGGTGTAGATATAGGTTAAGTCCTGGGAAAGGACATGGGATAGTTTTTACCCCAGAAATCATCCCCTAAGGGGGTGAAATTAGGGGTAAAAATTCGGATGGAACCCATTTTAATACAATTTGGTAAAGAGATAGCTTGAGTCCTGGGAAAGGACATAGGATAGTTTTAATTCCGGAAATCACTCCCTAAGAGGGTGAAATTGGGGTGAAAATTTGGATGAATCCCGTTTAGATGAAATTTGGTATAAAGGTCGTTTGAGTCCCGAAGAAAGACATTAGATAGTTTTTATCCCGAAAATCATTCCCTAAGGGTATGAAATAGGGGGTGAAAGTTTGGATAAGATCCATGTACCTAGATGAAATTTGGTATAGAGATAATTTGAGACCCTTCGAAGGATATAGAATAGTTTTTGCCTCGGAAATCATCCCTTAAGATGGTAAGTAGAAGTTTGTTTGCATTATATTTTCTAAGTATAAGTTCTACGCGGACGAAGTCGCGGGCAACAGCTAGTTTAGGAATAAATGGCACTGATTGTATAGCTTATCCTCATAGCAATGATGAGTCGGCAAAGCGTTTGTGATTAGATTATTCTGGAATCGCAAGTCTCCATGAACTTACCATCAGCAGACCGTAATAGTTTTCCACCATCGTAGCATAAAAAAAATTGCTACCTACTTTAAACAGAAATATTTACACTCTACGAGTATTGTTGTCATTATACTGACTGGAGTTTAACTGAAAACGTAGAGGTAAACTAAAAAATATATGTTTCATTTAGAATTTATGCCGATTCACCTGCATTTTGGAAACATATTTAGTCGAATTAATTAAACAAATTCACTTGAAAGTAGTTTTCACTTCACGTGAATTCAATTCAAATAACATTCAGTTTGCAAAGTGACCACGGAGACTCGTATATTTAGTTAGAAAATGCACTAAAACAATTGCTTTCACTCGACGTAAAACGGAAAACGGGTTGGCAAACGGGGCACGAGAGGTTTTTCAACAGTTGTTTGAGATGGTATATTTACCTATACATTTTTGGACAGGTCAATAAAATGGAGCCTTTGACGTGGATTGAAGAGCGGTTTATGAAAACTAGAAAATAAAATGTTAAATAAATAAACGGAGTAACAATTTTGTTATTTTTAGAGAATAATCTTTTTGACCTCAGATACTTAGGTATAAAATTGCTATTTTTATTTTTATAAATATATTTTCTTTACACCGCGGTATATTATCATTGGCCATGTTGTCAGAAGATGATTTAAGCAGCGTCTAAAGTCATAAAGGTGCGGCAGCGGCACTTACTTATGCCTTTATCACACGCACCGAGTACTCGGCCGAGAGCACTATCTCGCCCGTTTGCTCGGTAAGTGTGATCAAGGCATAACGCACATGACTCGTAAGGCCGATACGGGAGCGACAGCTAAGACCGCATGTCGGACAAGTAAATGTTGTGCTCGGTTATGTAGGGCGGACAGCAGCGCAGCACGCCCTGCCCCCCTATTCTGTAACTTGTTTTAAGCTCACCTCAACGCTCACCCACAATTATAGCTTGACACCGCGATGCGTAGTAATTAAGCGTAGGTAGAGGTCTAGTTTCGTAACGGGTGACCGGCGGGGTGAGCCGCATTAACGCGTAGCGAATAACACCCCTGGTGTCTCAGTTCTCGTCGAAATGACAAAAGATCAAACCAAGCTTTACGTGCGCAACCATACCTTCGTCGAGGGTCTGTCTTTCTCCAATGGGGTTGATCATCAGTCTATTTTTCCCATTTGGTTGGGTCGATCTCAAAGAATCAAATGTCTCGTTAAGCGAAGCATCGGTCACCTGCTGGTCGTTTAGCATGGCTATTTCGCTCAGGAGAGTTGTACTCATGTGGCAAACAAGATCGGCCCACGAAGAACTTATTACAAAAAAAAGGCGGACACAATGCTGTAAGTCATTATTTTTAATTACATTTACCTGCTTTGCCTTAAGGTTGACTGGTACCAACCCTAAGGCAAAGCAGATAAATATACACATTATTGTATAATTATGTACCAAAGAACTTAAAATTAGTGAGTACCCAACTACCTATGAAGAAACAGCTCGTTTGGCAAGATTTTCAAATAAGTGTCATTCTTGCCAAAAGTAACTCATTAGCCAAAACAGCCCGCCATTGTGTCCGTTTCAAAGTTTAGATTATTGCACCTTGACAGGTCAAAATCAAGTTTGCAAGTCTTGTTTACAAAAGACACCTGGCTATGTAATATATCAATTTGAATTCGTCCAAAGCTACAACGGTCAACTGAAAAAGGATAACATTATAATTTTAGAAGTGTATGAACGTCACGTCTCTTTGAGCCGCGAGGCCCCTTTGCACTAGCAAAGGCGACCCGTAAATTGGACGCATTGGTTGCGTGTGAAAAACCAAAACACCCGCGCCCAACGCAATAACGATCCACTACGAACAAACAGAGTATGAGGAGCTGATATCAATTTCACGCAACTTATGCGTATACGTCTTGAACAAACACGGTTGAATCTCAAGGTGCAGTACACAGAGCGGTATCAGCATACGTAGCAAATAGTGACCCGCCTATGAAGCTAGAGGTCCGGGTTGCGAATCCCGGTAAGGGCATTTATTTGTGCGATATTTATAATACGTGGTTGTCATAACCGATTGATCATTATCATGGTCACGATCGACGTGTCCACATTAACTTTATAATTAACCAGTGGATATGGTGCCACATTACAAGCTTCATAATTTCCTTGCCCTTATCCCATTTACTTGGGGTCGGCGCAGCATGTCTTTTTCTTCCATACTTCTCTGTCAGCCGTCATATCATCATTCACTTCTTTTCTCTTCATATCGTCTCTCACACAGTCCATCCACCTTTTCCTTGGCCTACCTCGTCTTTTACATCCATCCACATTCATACCTAATACTCCAAGCCACATTACAAGCTTATTGGCTGTTAAATAACCTAACCTACCAAGGTTTCCGATAATGGCTAAGAATGGCATACCTTGTAAATTAAAAGATACTGATTTAATAAATAAAAAAAATAAAAAAACTCGTTGTGTTCCGGTTCGGACGATCCATCATAATACTAGCCATCCATGCTAATCTAATAGGGATTATAATATTATGTACAGTCAAGGTCACCAATATGTATACACCACAAACTTACAGAAATATGTACAGACCTTATTACTACGGAAGTAAGGTTGTTGTATACATATTCTTGCAACTTTGGGTATATACATATTGGTGACCTTGACTGTAGTTGTTCACTCAGATGTTAGAAACCTCGGGGAGAAGTTATTTTTTTATTTATGAGGTGAATCGAGATAAGCTGTAAATCTCATAGCTGTACTGCCTGCTTTCTGTGTAGTGTGACCAATGCGTGGGAACCGACACCCGGCAAGCATCGCGCCTCACTCAGCCTGCCCCGCTATTATGTAATTTGTTTTAAGCTCACCTCAACGCTCACCCACAAGTATATCTTGACGCTGCGATACGTAGTAACAAAGCGTAGTTAGAGGTCTAGTTTCGTTAGGCGTGACGGGTGGCGTGAGGCGCATGAGCGCGTAAATAATAACAGCTCTGATGTCTATACCTACCCTCTTGTTTATCGTCCACTTTTGTTCCGATAATAAGTATGATTTCCTAGTAAGTAAATAAAAAAATAATGAAAGTATTTTATTTGTCACGAACGAGATTTTTCTTCCGGATGGCAATTGATGTGACAGTAATATATATTGTTGACATGTTTATTTTATCAGGACCAAAAAACCGTGGTTGCTAATCCAGCTATCTTAAGAGGCCGCAGTAAGCTCGATTGTCCATACAAACGTAGTTACGCTCTCATTTTAAAACTACGTGTTGGATTGTAACGAAACTTTGCAAATACAATGAAATGAGGTATATCTATGTCTGAAATTAGTTTATATGGCTTCAGATACCATACTACAAAAAATACGGCGAATTTAAGTTTTTCATACAAAACTTGTTTTTGCTGTATTTCGTTTGTTTTATAAACTGGAGCCATATAAACGAATTTCAGACACAGCTATACCTCATATCATTGTATATGCAAAGTTTCGTTACAATCTAACTCGTAGTTTTAAAATGAGAGCGTAACTTCGTTTGTATGGGAAGGTGAAATTCGGCCTAGCTTACTGCGGACTCTTAATGCCAGAAGGGGACGTCCTTAGGATAATGTCTCAGTCAGCCTTATATTCGAACACAGGGGCATGAAAATATCCCTATAACTTGCTAGGGACGCATTCTATGTAGATCTCGAATCGAGCTTCTGTTCTTACATATACTTAGTATTAATGCGGTAAAGGCAAATTATGTTGATATCAAACTAAATATATTAAAAACTAAATAACTTGATTAACCTTGTTCAGAGTTGGTACCTATTTTTATTTTAAGATGCAATGAGAATCAAGTCAGTAAGTAACGACATTTTATTATATACATATTTTTCGTTAAAAGAATACTTAACAATTCTTTCAGCTAAGTCGAACCCTAAAAAAGACGGAAATTGTAGTCCCTCGATCTCCTTTGATCCCTATACCAACGTTAAAAAGTATAAAACCAAGAAAATAAAATGCTTTTGTAAGATCCAACTCATAAGTTAAACAAACGACGTCGAATCCAATGAATTTTGATAAGAAATCGGCTGCGCGTACCATTTCCTCGGATTTACGATAACATAGCGTTATGATGTGCTCCACGAATTTTATCACATGTTACATCAAGCTTACGTGTGTTTTGTAAGGTACGGACGAGTATCTAAGAATGTATGGAGGTAAAGTTATCGATGATAGGCTATGTGGTACGCTTTACTTATGTTCAATGGACATTAGGCAGAATGTATGCTGACGTATACGTAGGTACTATTTTCATTTTGGAGCGGATGGCAGTGTTGTCATTTTACATTTATAATGTTACTCTTTAACTTTACCCTAAAATACAACAATAAAGAGGTAATTTATGTGAAATGTAAGTTTGGATGTACATATAGGTACTTATACCGGATACCGGATTCCAAATCGGTTTAAAAAAAATCTTTCACCAGTATTAAGTATAAAATTGATATTTTGAATCGATCCCATATATATAATGTCCACACATTATGTTATATTTTTATTCCATGATTCTGTCGACTTATGGTCTTTACAATACTTGAGGGGAGCCGCGCGGGCAGCTAGGCTAGTAAAATACCTATAAGTACCTATATTAGTATCGCTGCATACAATTTTTACAGCCTATCTAAAAATGACAGTTGCCACTCGAATCAAGCTACGATAAATTCTCATCTCAAATACCCACTAAAGAAAACTTCTTATACCATATTGTAAACAAACCACAATACATACATGTAAATAAGGTTCTGGAGGGCATAACGAGTGGGTGACGGACAACATGCCTTCATATTTTGAACGCTATGCCTAATGAAGTGAGAGGAATGATTGATGGGGTCAGCTGCGTTATTATACCGACCTCCCCCGCTCAATACCTGCACGTCAACCTAATAATTCTTCCATATAAACAAAATTGGGCGGGGCAAATTGCACGCAGAACCGATGGCCGTTGGGGCGGAAAGGTTCTCGAGTGGCGACCGCGTACTGGAAGGTGCAGCGTGGGTAGCCACAAGGTTGACGTGGTAAAGGTCGCGGGAGTCCGCTGCATGCGGGTGGCGCAGGAACGGTCATTGTGGCACTCTTTGGGGGAGGCCTATGTCCAGCATTGGACGTCTTTCGGTTGATATAATGACGATGCTGATGAAAAACAAAATAAATATTTACATGCTTAAACGCAGTTATTTGCGCACTCCTCCCATATATGTATACTCTGGGGGATTTTCATTTCATTTCATTGTATTTAATTCATTAACAATTTTAACTGTTTTAAATACTTAGTAAAACATAATAAGTAAAGAAAGAAAGAAAGAAAGAAAACATTTATTCGTGGACAAAACAATGGGTGTTAAAAACAAAACACAGAACGTAAAAATAGCAGGGTCCACGAAAAGGCCCCGACTCAGCATGGTGCTAACCTAGAAAGCCAGCGCTGGTCTTCCGTCGGAACCTTTACATGAGTTACCTCCTGGAAGGCAACATGAAACAAATACCTACGCTAAACATAATATATCTTAAAAATATTCCAAATCCGACGCCAGAGTGGCACGGCAGATTGCATCGTGTGAACGCGTCGCCAAACTGTGTGTCAGTGTCACTGTCAACTTGACAGACCGAACGCAACTTTTTTTTCAGATAGTGAATATATGGTGAATATACGTAACTTTAATATACGTAATAATATAGTAACATATGTCAAACAAATAAATTACAATACATAGTGGAACAATTAAATTACAACAAATAGTCAAACAATTAAATTATACTAAAATGTCAAACAATTAAATTAGAATAAAAAGTCAAACAATTAAATTAGAATAAAAAGTCAAACAATTAAATTAGAATAAAAAGTCTAATTTTTGAATTACTATAAGATATTGCGTTACAGATTGTCCCAATATAAAAATAGCCAATGATAATAAAAATCAATTCAATTTTTTATTTTATTTACCGACACTGTTAACTAATAGGTAGGTACAATGATTATCAACTCCCTTAAAAAGTAAAATGTTTTTGTTTTGTTGTATATTTTACTGGTAGGTACCTAGGTAAGAAACTAGTATCTACTCTCTGATGTGGTGATGTGTCACCAATATAAATACTAATACAACGAAACGAGACCTTCACTATTTTATAGCTGTTTGTGCTATCACTATTCAGCACAACACATCCTAAAAGGCATAAAAAGATGAAAACACATAAATACCTGACTTACATAACGACATATTGTTACTCGTTACGCTAAAGGAATAAAGATCGCGCTGATTTGTTATTTCTAAACATTTTTATTAGGCAAAGTGGATGGTTAGGTCAGGAAAAAAATATTAAAGTCCTCTCGTCGATCTTCAAATACTAGTTGGGCAACGGCAATGAAATAATGAAAACGAAAAGACGAGATTAATCAATTCAATTTTTATAACCTTACAAAATGAAAAAGAATGATAGTAAAACGAGAAATCATACGAGTCATAATTTCAAAACTTAACGGACATTATAAAAATGAATAATGCATTTTTTTCTACGTTTTTGTACCGGGAAATTTCAACGAACACGAAACATAACCAATAACAGCAGCTAATTCCATAATGTCTTAGACAATTCGGTTAGGCCAAGAAAATTAGAATTCTTCGAAGAATGAATTCCCATAAAGCTGGAAATCTACTTGTTCGATGATTGTATTTTTTTTTGACATAACGAACGAATATTTTTGAAAATGTTTTTATATCTATATGTAGTGGGTATCAGTGGCTTGTCACGATATTTTTCTTGTAGGTGTACCTGTGCAAAAGGTGTAAAAAAATAGTAAAACAAAATTAAAAGTAGATTTTTTTAAAGGAAGTTTAAGGACATGATGTTGATTGAATATATGCACTTTATAGCCTATTCTATTTTTATTCATGAGCATTTTGTTTGGTTACTCTATCTTGAACAGTTTACCTATTATGACACTTTAAATGACAACCTGTTTTTTTATACTATGCTAAATTACACGACCCGACGCGACACATTTCCAACTGTGACGCTCAACGGAGTACAGATACCCCAAGCAAACGAAGCCAGATACCTTGGACTTTACCTAGATCGTCGTCTTACCTTGAAAAAACATATTTTCACAAAACGAAAAGCACTGGGGATCCAATAGAGGAAACTGTACTGGATGCTCGGAAAAAAATCACAGTTGTCTCTGGAAAACAAGCTGATGTTGTACAAGTGTATCCTGAAACCAATCTGGACTTACGGAGTCCAACTCTGGGGCACAGCCTCCAACTCAAACCTGGAGATACTCCAGAGGTTCCAATCCAAAATGCTTATCACAGGCGCTCCATGGTTTATAACAAACAAACAATTGCACGACGACCTTGAAATCAGAACAGTCCACCAGGAGATTAAACACTCAATGAAATCCTACAGTAATAGATTAGACAACCATCCAAACATACTGACTATGCACTTAATGAATAACGATCCAACATTCAAAAGGCTAAAAAGAAAGTCCCCTAAAGACTTGTAGGGATTATCATCCATAATGGGCGCACGTCGTTGGACTGACTGCCCTTCAAGACAAATTGAGAAATTCTTAACCCTATGATGAATGTTCGAACGAAACAGATTGCAAGAAGAAAAAAAAAACTCGAAAACAAAAGAAGATCGTGGACTGATATTAAGCATCTAGTGTTCCTAGGACCTGCCAGTACACCCCCTGAAAGGATCATCAAATCCCTCGTCGGGGGCCACTCTCACTAGATTAGCCTGCTAGACCCCTTTTCCCAGTTCCTTACCTTATTAGACCTTTGATTTCGACTATACCACTGAACCAAATTTGAAGTTTTAGATATTCATTCGACGCAGTATTTGACCCTCTTTAATATTGTTTCGAATACATTTTCCATCCGACGTACAGTTTCTGTGCTATATGCAAATAACTGAAAAAAGAGCAAAAAGTTAGCGGTTATTGGGCTCCCAAAAGTTTAGCTCACCTCCTGGGATGGTGCAAACTCGGATTACATGCATTTAGGACTAAATGAAGGTATTAAAACGATTTCCAGCTTTATGGGAATTCATTCCTCAAAACGTCTTTTTTAGATCTAATTTTCTTGGCCTATACAGAAAGTGTACAATTTAAAAGGTCACCGTGCAAAAACTGAAATTTCAAGCCGAACTTCAGGAACATTACGCGGTTAGATTGCTGTTATACTGCCAAAACATATTTGGACATCTCATACTTACTATAAATTGTTGTAAGTATTAGAACAATCGCCGATGTTTGTGCCTGTCTTCACAAAACAAATATGTAACTGGAGCGTATTTTTATAGATTCATGGTCCATTTTGCCGTCGGATCTCGTATTAGAGAACTATGCCAAATTCCTTTTATCGTCCTTTCTGACATGGTGATTTATTGGAGAATTTCACTTTGTTTAATTTCCCTTGACTTCAAATCGGCGGCAATCAATCGTTGCGGGTAATTTACATATCTGATTTCCTTGTCTCTGAGAAACTGTCCAGTTATGTAAATATTGTTTGGTGAAAGTAATTTTAGGCCGACTTTTCTTCCAAGTTTTATAGGAAGGGCATTACGATACAGAATAGATGTTTTTGTGCTTTTTTTAGGACAGTTACAAGACGAGTTTTTGGAAGCACGTAAAACCCTATGGTTTGATTGAATTTTAAATTGATTAACTGTACCAACTAAATTTAATGAGATTTGATATTAAATCTAATGGATTTTTGTAAAATCAAACCAAAGTCCTCCTCATAAATGATTTTGGTACAGTCAGCAGCTGAAGTAGGCATAATAATAATAGTCACCGCCTGCCTCAATAACTTTGTGGATAACATTGTTATGGCAGGTGTCCGGACCTCTTTGCAATAGCCCAATTTTATTGTCCACCCAAATCTCATCACCATAGACCCAATTCTCTATTCCATTTCGCCCACAATAGCTCCAACGCCTGTTGGGACCGGTTCACGGGTATCTACCGATGTGCCCGTGAATGGGTTCTAGCAGGTGTACTACATGACATTAAACTTCGTCCCCGTGTTGGATCTATATGGCCGGTGGCCTTCCAAATGACCGGGGTTCGCCCCGTGAATTTAAATCTGAGATACATATTTGATAATAATGATAAATTGATAATCCCCACACAGGGTCAAAATTATCTACACACGTCTTTAATATAAGAACAGCTTGTTTAGATAATTTTCAGCACCTCGCCCGTTAAACACTAAATTAGATATAGCCTCCAAAAACCGTATAAAAATGTATCAGGCGGTAAGTAAGGTAAACGTCCGAGTTATCGGCGCTGTACTAGTATATGGCACGGACACTTTATGTCAAAGCAATATGGGCTGAATTCGAACTAAGAGGATTTTTCTTCGTTCGAATTTAAGCCATGTTACTTTGACATAGAGTGCCTATGCCGTATACTAGTATAGTTCGTTCAATATAAGATGGCGTGATTCCACTTGAGACCGTCATTAGCAATAACAATAGACTTAAGTCGCGGCGAGCCCATTTTTTGTAAACTCTTGCTAAAAACGTGCGGCTGGCGGTGCTTCAAAAGATCTTGATACTTTTCCTGTTACCTTTCCGTTTAGCAAAATTAACACAGTTCAGTTGTTGTTTGAACTTCGAATTGGTCAGTACATTTTCGATATGTATTGTCCTTGGGTGAAATCACCTACCCCTGTGCCACCTGAAAATAATGCAAATAATTCGAATGTGTTTAAAAAGCATCTAAGTCATGTCATGATGCTCAAATAATTATTTTGAACGTTTATTTCAATTTAATTGGAATTGTGAGTGAGAAGCCGGAAGTGAACCGTTAAAGAAACTTCCCGTCTGACAATTAATTCTTTAATAAAACGAAATTATTAATTATTTAATAAAACGTAGTATTTCATTTCCGGCAAAGGCAACAGTAAAACAGCTATTGGAAATAGTAAAACAAAATGAACATCTTTTTAAAAAAATCTACGCAGTGGATAAAATGGCCCAGGAAGCAGGCACGAAGTTTGTAGACTTCCTCCGTATTACTGCATTTTAATCCAATAGAGTTGATGTGGAGTTATTCGAAAAAAAACAATACGAAGAGAAAACGTCACGCCGACCATTGGAGATAGTGTCATAACTAAAATTCGTAACATTATTAATACTTCGGATCCGATTCTGTGGAAGAATTCTTGCAATCACTGTAAAAAAATTGAAGAAGGATTTTTAAATACACCATGTTCCGCCTTTATAATCAATGTCGGAAGTGACTCTGACACTGAAAGTACCGAAGATAATTCAGAAACAGAAGAAATATCATCATAAGATCATAACTGAAAAACCACGTATTTTAATTTCTTCATTTATAAATAACTAGTTTGTGTGTAACTTATTATTGAATTTTATTTAACATACCTGAACGTAGCTGTTTTTAAATTATTATTGATAATATTTAAAAATATCAAGACTTGTTTGTCTGCACCAAAACAGGTAAAACCGAACCCGCCCTTTTAAAATGTTTATGGCTTCTACGAGTGTTTGGTTTATTGCCTATATTGTTTGCGTTCAAGTGGAATCACGCCATCTTATATTGAACGCACTATACAACGTCGAGCACTCGGACGTCTACCTGAAACGACCCTCTGAAACTAGCTACTAGAAGAGATCCAGGTCACGCTACCAAATTGTAACGAACGCTGAAACAAACCCTGAAACCTACTCTGGCGCTGAAAACGCCTACTGATATTTTTTACTCTACAGAACCCTATGTAATCTTTAGCGTTAAACTAGTTCTGACTCTACTGTAATTGCGCTTATTTACCTACTGTATTAAACCTACTTTCGTTGCGTGCTTTTATTACGAATACCTGAAGATTTGGCCAAATGTGATCGCTAGTGGTAGGAACCCTGAAATGTTGTGCACCGTAATAACCCTGATTCTTTTATGATAGAGTCTGTCTAATGAAAGTAGAGACTAGAAAGTAGCGGCAAATTTAAAAAATCGACGTATTGCAACACCGAGTATAGTGCGAAAGAACGATAATGATACTTGAACAAAAATTATAATTGTTTTACTACTTAGTGTAGCCACGTCTATACAGATTAGTTTCAAAATTGCCCAAATTGTTGGTAAGATAATATCCCAAATCCCAGTATAGTGTATATGACCTAAAAACTTGATCCCATTCAAGTTGTTGCAACCATCTAACAGTAAAATAAAAGACCTTTAGACAGATTACAAATTAAGTAATTAGATGCTTATAATCTATAATGTGTCTAAGAAAAGGTGTTTTTTTAGAAAGTGAGGCTAACTTCATGGGTCTCGCTTTATGTAATTCCATTTGCACATTTTTGTGAGGTTATAGCGGAAAAAGTACAGGTTATATGAAATAAAACTTTAACTTCGTTTTACAAGATAAGTTTATTATCAAGTTCAAAAGGTGTACACCTTAGGTACAAGTGTACATAATTTCTTAAATTACATAGGATTCACTGTCTTATTGTATATTTAAGAAGAATAATTAAATTCACTCTCTAAAATCTCAACTTCCATTGAATCCTCCGAAGTGGTCGAGCTGCTACTTCCCACACTAATAATAAATTTATCTATCATGTCTTCTTTGATGTTGTCCCTGTCTTTATATTGGTTTTCAACGTTAATGACGTGATTGATCATTTTATTCCAATCATCTGCTGTTATGCTTGCAAAAGACTCATGGATCAGTTTTTCTGTGTCTTGTGCAGATAACCCTATGTTCTTCTTGGCAATTTTCCTTTTTGCTAGACTCCATATTAGCTCGATAGGATTCAAATCGCAGTGGTATGGAGGCAGCCGTAAAACTTCATGGCCATGTTGCTGAAGTATGTGATTGGCTTCATACACTGGCTCTGGCTTGTATTTGTCAACAAGTACTAACAATTCATCTTTCTTGTGATATTCTTCATAGTGAATATTATTAGCTGTAAGCCACTCTTTGATTTTGGGCTTATTTGTTTGAGTTGTTGGGGCTTTATTCTTTACAACACTGTGGTAACTGGCATTATCCATAATAACCACACTAGGTTTGTCTAAATTTGGTATGAGTTTTTCTTCTAACCATTTATTGAAGTTGCCGGCGTTCATGTCATGGTGGTAATCAGCCAGTTTAGATTTTGTGCTGAAAACTAGAAGAGCATTTGGGACAAAACCATTTTCATGCCCAGCGTGCACAACAATGTGTCTTTTTCCAGACGAAATGCTTTCAACTGCACCACTTGTTCCCGGCCCTCGCCAGGATTTTTTAGGTTTGTAGTTTTTGTGGACATAGGTTTCATCCAAATACACAATTTGTTTTCCTGCTGCACGTTTCTCTGCAATCTCCCGAAGAAATCTATGCCTCCATGCAGCAATGTCGTAGCGTTCCATTAGAACATATCGTTCATTCTTGTTTTTTTGAAACTCATACCCGTTTGCTTTCAAAATCCGCCTTAGTGTTTCAATGCAGCCAAGGAAATTTATGCTAGTCCGCAACTCTACCAGGAGGCTCCGCAGTGTTGGTACTTCCTTTTTGACAGTATAAAATTCAGTAATTTTATTTTTAATAGCGTTTATGTCGAAGCTATCTAAATTTGACACCGTAGGCTTATGGGGCCTCTTTTTGCCTGGGGTATTCCAAACATTATTATTGATTCCACCTTCATATTTTATTCTCTTGAGGGTAGAGACACTAACTTCTGCAACAAACAAAATGAAAGTATGTGGTTACATAGATGACTTTTTTAGACTAGCAGGTTGTGCCACTCATTATAAAAACCTGAAAGTACCAGGTTTGAATTCCCATAAGGGCATTTATTTATGCGATGAGCACACACATTTGTTCGTAAGTGTTAAATGTTCTCTATGTAATTAACTTGTGTAGGTATAACTTTGTTTAATATTCACAGTAAACACTTTGCTTAGATTAAGATTAAGTCGAATTGTCCAAGATTGTTCATGGAAATAATTACCGGTAAGAGACGACAATTCTTCAAGGTATTGATTTTGATTCCTTATACACGAATCTTGCTCCAGGTCTTTCAAGCTCTGAACGGCATTCTGAATTTCCTCCACACCTTCGACAAGCTCCATATTACCCGCTGAAAGAAAAACAATGACAATACGTAAGTATTTAGGAAACAGTTGCTTTCTTAGATATGTTGCAAATAAAGTATCAAAACTTATCATGGGATACTAACCTACGAAATCCGATATCGTACGTAAGTACGCTGCTTTCTTATCGAAAATCTCTTCCCGCTCGTCTCGTTTTTCTTTGTATTTACCAATCATGGTAAAAAGTAACTGACGCGTATTACTTTTAATACTTTTGTTCATAATTAACACCAAAAACGTTAAAGAAAAACGCAATATTTTTTCCAAATGACACTAGTGACACGACAGTAAAGTGACATTTGACGTAATTGACATTTGAATTGTAGTTGCCATTTAAAAAGTTTATAATAAATCGCAGTCTCAACTTTCATTAGACAGACTCTAGCTTGACAGAAAACCGTAGACTCTTCATCCCTTAAATATTTTTAGCTAGCCTATCTGTACGTAACTTCCAACTGCTATTTTTGTATTTCTAGATAAAATCAAGTGCTAATATTGAGGACTAGAATTTATTCTCTATAATTACTTTATGATTTAAAATATTTTTTTGTTTTTGGTAGAAAATCCCCCTACTCCTATTACGCGTCCGGTTGAACAAGATGTAGCCTTATCATTCATATAAACAAGGTTATTTATTTGACCCTACAGTGAGCTAGAAATGTCCCCTAGGTACTTGTATTTAGGAACAAAAGTACTATCGACGGGTTGTGTGGTAATCTCTTAATCACTCACACAGCTACATCTTGTTTAGATGAGGGTTTGGACGCCCTAAACAAGTTACCTCCCTTACTAACCTAAGGGTTTAAGACCCAAAGAATGAAGCTACCAGTGTTTCCAACCTAGCGGTCTGTTTCGAGAAGAAACGCCAAACAAACTCGTCAGACATCTTTTAGAAGTGACAATATTTATAATTAATTTATATGGTGAAACTCCTACGACCATTCTATAGCGGGAAACTGTAGGTAATGCTAAGACATTCCGTTCTTTACATGTGAAATATTTAACCTAAATTGTGTCTTAAATGTAGAGAAACATTCCACTTGCGATAATAAGATACCTAATTGGATTTTATGGACTGCTCGGCCTGCCATAAAGCCCAGAATCATTTCATCTTTCTGAAACAATCCTGCAAAGATATCCCAATATCATAAATAGAACTATAACCCTTTGATGATAATTAGTAATTGATCATTATACCTTAATGTTTCACATGTAATGACATACGGAACTTAACACCACTTTGCCCTTAAAGAGAACTCAGTCGCCCACGCTAGCAATTTAAAACTCCATTATTGTTGTTAGTATAGTAGACCCTTATTTCAGTTATTTATGCCTAAATGCCCTTAACAGTGTATGAATTTACTCCTATGCCTATCCTGAAGTCCCTAAGCTGCTTATCTCTTGAACCATACCTTAGTTCAAGAAATAAGAATGTATCCCTAATTCTATCTGTAAGCGTTCAGTTGGCGAAGCTGAGATAGCAATGTACCGGCCAATGTAAGGTCCCCCCCCCTTGCGACCGCAGTCTAGAGGGAATACAAGGGGTAGGACGGCCCTATTGTGTATATTAAGGTCATATATAAACGTATTTAATGAAGCCCGCTTCTCGAGTACTACAGAACTTCGGCGAGCGGAGTATCCTCCTGTGCCAACCTGTGGCCACGCCTTAGAACGTAGAGGAGTCTCGATCCACGTGGGAGAGTGTTGGCTGTCTCTTGGTCTGTATAAAAGAGACATCAGATCCTCTCGTATAATCTGATTACGCTATCAGACTCCACCGTAATCTCGTTGCCACCGTTAGGTGAGACTACAGAGGCAGGCAAACTGTTTATTGTGTTTACCTAGACTGGGATCTGGCTTGTATAATAATAAAAACAGTAAACTACTTTAGACCCTATTTCAGTACCCAGAACCATAACTCTTCATTGCGGAGTTATTCCTCCGCAATGGCAAGCCACGTTCCCAGGCCTGCCTCACAAAAATAAGCACTGCACTTTAATATAACGATAATAAACACCCGGTAAAACCAACGGTAAGTAAAAACCAAACTCTTAACAAAAACAGCCAGAGACCCAACCAGTCTGATCGATGATACTTGAATGCACCCAAATACTACTGCGACTCGGCCTTTTATACTTTCCTACGAGGGACACAGCCACGCGACATGTCGCTTTTGCGACACATGTCGCTATTGGGTCATGTCGCTTTTGCGACATGTCGCTTTTGCGACACCTGTCGCTTTTGCGACACCTGTCGCTATTGGGTCATGTCGCTTTCGCGACATGTCACTTTTGCGACACTTGTCGCTATTGGGTCATGTCGCTTTTGCGACATGTCGCTTTTGAGACATGTCGCTTTTGCGACACATGTCGCTATAGGGTCATGGCGCTTTTGCGACATGTCGCTTTTGAGACATGTCGCTTTTGCGACACATGTCGCTATTGGGTCATGTCGCTTTTGCGACACCTGTCGCTTTTGCGACACCTGTCGCTATTGGGTCATGTCGCTTTTGCGACATGTCACTTTTGCGACACTTGTCGCTATTGGGTCATGTCGCTTTTGCGACATGTCACTTTTGGGTCATGTCGCTTTTGCGACATGTCACTTTTGCGACACTTGTCGCTATTGGGTCATGTCGCTTTTGCGACATGTCGCTTTTGAGACATGTCGCTTTTGCGACACATGTCGCTATAGGGTCATGTCGCTTTTGCGACATGTCGCTTTTGAGACATGTCGCTTTTGCGACACTTGTCGCTATTGGGTCATGTCGCTTTTGCGACATGTCGCTTTTGAGACATGTCGCTTTTGCGACACATGTCGCTATAGGGTCATGTCGCTTTTGCGACATGTCGCTTTTGAGACATGTCGCTTTTGCGACACATGTCGCTATTGGGTCATGTCGCTTTTGCGACATGTCACTTTTGCGACACTTGTCGCTATTGGGTCATGTCGCTTTTGCGACATGTCGCTTTTGGGTCATGTCGCTTTTGCGACATGTCACTTTTGCGACACTTGTCGCTATTGGGTCATGTCGCTTTTGCGACATGTCGCTTTTGAGACATGTCGCTTTTGCGACACATGTCGCTATAGGGTCATGTCGCTTTTGCGACATGTCGCTTTTGAGACATGTCGCTTTTGCGACACATGTCGCTATTGGGTCATGTCGCTTTTGCGACATGTCACTTTTGGGTCATGTCGCTTTTGCGACATGTCACTTTTGCGACACTTGTCGCTATTGGGTCATGTCGCTTTTGCGACATGTCACTTTTACGACACTTGTCGCTATTGGGTCATGTCGCTTTTGCGACATGTCGCTTTTGAGACATGTCGCTTTTGCGACACATGTCGCTATAGGGTCATGTCGCTTTTGCGACATGTCGCTTTTGGGTCATGTCGCTTTTGCGACACATGTCGCTATAGGGTCATGTCGCTTTTGCGACATGTCGCTTTTGCGTCATGTCACTTTTGCGACATGTCGCTATTGCGACACAGCAACATCGATATGAGATTAGAGACGTTGGTAAAATCACCAAACTCTGAATTGTTGATGAGTGCGTTGAAAAACCCACCTAAGCTCTTTGGAAATAAGGTCGAAATTTGTTTGTCGTTTTAGCGCGCTAGGCCCAGTATGCGTAAACATGCGCCTCACGACCAGTGATCGTATCGTTCCTTTTATTTAGTTATTTATGCTTTAGCTTTTAAGGTTGAAATTAGTATGTCTTTACGCTTCCAGACACGATAGTTTGCGATGGTAGAAATATTACTTCATTGGATTATAATAATTCTAGATTTCTGTTGCACACTTATGAACCGTTATTATTGTGTTGAATTGGCTGATACATTAATGTTTTTTAAATGTTATCAGTTTCCGATATTGTCTATTTACACTATTGAAAGTTAGCTTAGTTGACTTTAAAGACTGTTTTCCAACTTTGGGTATGAAATAAAAGTTTTCTTCCTTTTTCCGTATTTTAATAATTATAATGAAAAATTCAGAAATCCGCTAGCGAGTATGCCCGTTCGGTTTCATACCTTACGGATAAGAAATAGTTTTTTATGGATAAGTAGTAGTTTTTTCTAAAATCAAACCAAAACAAAAGCAACTCACACATTTAAAATATTCCTTACATTTCGTTGAACCATATTGTTCATTCTTAAGAAAGCAGAATCAGGAGGATAACAGAAGGAGTCGTCTGCCAGAGTATTAAAACTAAATTATTGTTTTAATACAGCCGTAGTTATCGTTAATTGTTATCAGGCCCGCTCGAATGTTATTCCGGAGCCTTGTTGCCTTAATTAACATTTCCTCGAATGTCATCATTAAGGCCGGGCGTCTGGGCACTGTCACAATGAGAGGACCTTTGTTCGTCGCGGTCCGTTTACTTAGAGCGGACGCAGATGGACGATTGTTTGAGTTAAGTGAGTGAGAGAGTGAGTCGAACATGACACGGTGCACTAAAAGACCAGAAAGCTCAGTAAAGGTAAAAACTACACTTATGACGCAAATGTAAGATATAACAAAATGATGCTCTAGCTAGTGGCACATCTAAAACGCAGTATTTAAGGTTTGTTGGTATGGAGATAGAAATATCTGAAAAGTATATTTTTGTGCATCAAAAGAAATAAATATACTGAACGTTAGTTAAATAAATTCAACATGTCTAATGCCAATCCCAACAGTGTTCCTGTCGACCCACATGTGAAATTGGAGAAGGGAAGCAAGGATGAGCCAGACAAGACCGAGAGGCAGTTGGTTCGCTGATGCACCTAGCCACAGTAAGCCGCCCAGCTATAATGTTCGGAGTCAATCTGGTGAGTCGTTTTTAGGGTTCCGTAGCCAAATGGCAAAAGACGGTACCCTTATAGATTCGTCATGTCCGTCCGTCTGTCTGTCTGTCTGTCCGTCCGTATGTCACAGCCACTTTTTTTCCGAAACTATAAGAGCTATAAATACTGTTGAAACTTGGTAAGTAGATGTATTCTGTGAACCGCATTAAGATTTTCACACAAAAATCGAAAAAAAACATTAAGTTTTAGGGGTCCCCATACTCAAAACTGAAACTCAATTTTTTTTTTTCATCAAACTCATACGTGTGGGGTATCTATGGATAGGTCTTCAAAAATGATATTGAGGTTAAACTGAAAAGTTTGCGCGAGAGACTCTTCCAAAGTGGTAAAATGTGTGTCCCCCCCTGTAACTTCTAAAATAAGAGAATGATAAAACTAAAAAAAATATATGATGAACATTATTATGTAAACTTCCACCAAAAATTGGTTTGAACGAGATCTAATAAGTAGTTTTCTTTTAATACGTCATAAATCGTAAACCGCAATTTATTTCACGGAACCCTTCATGTGCGAGTCCGACTCGCACTTGGCCGCTTTTTTAAATTGCTTTAATGAACACCTCTGGAATGCTGTAAAGAAAATCCTGAAATATCTGAAAGAGACCATCAACCAAGGCCTATGCTACTCGTCATCACCGTTCAGGTGAGTTCTTGTGAAATCAAAAACTGTGATGCACTCATTCACACAAACTCTACTAGCGACATTTTAGTCGTTTTGTACCTTACTTTATTAGGTACATGTAGTACCTTCTATGAAATAAATTAAAATTGTAACACACATTTTTTTACTCCTTCAATGCCAAGGCGCAAATAGTATTTTTCACAATCGTGTTATAATAGAGAGCTTTTTAGTCGAGTACCGTGTTTAGGCCACGAAGCTTGCTGAGTGGCCTAAGTAAGGTACGAGATTAAAAAGCTTGATTATAACACTATTGTGAACAATACTTTTTGTACGAGTTCATTAAAATTAATTTTCTACGAGTCAACTGAACTAATTAAACAAACTCGATACTGTTGAAACGAAGTGCAGCTCATCGCTCGTACGCTTGTTGATATCTTAAAAGACATCAACGAGCGTACGACATCAAAGCGATTCTATTGGTCCAATTCATTACAGTTCAGTAAAGCAGCCACGTGATTGGTCGAATTTATTTTAGTTGTCTGGAGCGTATCGAAAAGTAGTTATTTCGATTGTTTCGACAGTAACATGGACTACAACTATGAAAAGAGTGACGTTGCAGTATTCTCTATGAAATCTTAATACACATATTTTAATCGTCGAGTACAAAAAGTATTATTTTGTTATTTTTGTTCCTGTTATCAATGTTATCAGACCCACAGCACCAAACACGGTGAAATAGTCATAGCGAACGCTGTTAAAGCAACTTGATGATGTCATGTCACACTCACTCTCTTGCTGCGAAAAATGTTGGCAAGTGAGTGACATGTATGCATGCGACTAACGGTAGTGGGATGTTTAACCCTTCCCAAGTCGCGCTGGATGTCTGTGGCTAGCCTAACATTTTGGTTACCCATCACCTACCCGGCTGACTCAATTCCGCGATGATAATTGGAATCACACCGATATCCCCTCTCGCCTTTTGTTAGCCCTGAGTTATGACTCTAAAGCCAATTGGGAGAAACAAGCAATATTAACACTTCAATGTGCCTCAGGGACTATTCGTCGAATGTATCGGGTCGTATGCGATGCACATATGGCTCATTGTCTCTGGAGCACAATATTGTATGTCTATTATATTAGCGCTTGCCGTTTAATTTACCCGCATGCAACTTATATAGGTGTGTTTATTGCCCATGTATTGCAAAGTTACTAGTTAAACACTAGTTTAATTTGTTTTCGTAGAGAGAACTAGCGAACTAGGTTTGTTTAATGCTTTTATTGGCTATAGCCCGGTTGGCGAGCCCATTTTTATGGGATATTGGGAGGCGGATAATAAAAGTGTGGAAACGAATATACATATAACCGAGTAGTAACATGCAGTGTATACGATCGAATATGTTAAAAAGGTCTGATAGGTCTACAGTATGTAACACAACGAAACATTTATAATGTTATGGCAATAACAGAAAGGCTGATATTTTCTGTGTCACTTCTTTAAAACGAGTGTTTACTGCCTGGGGTATATATAATATCAAGACGCACGAAAGTAGGGGTACACATACCATTTCTCATCCATAATTTAACGGGTTAAAATATTAGCCTGTCGTTGTTAAATACTAACATTTTATGTTTTGTCATTCTAACGATATCTTGAGATAGAAACAAAATTAAACCTAGTTTATTTGTAATATAATAAGGCAAGTTATCTTTCGTCCCTATTTCTATTTATATATTAATAATAAATCAAAACAGTTACTAAAGGAGATGCCTATCAACGTATAGCCCTTGCCCCAAATCTGTACATGTCATCTTGTAAGTCTGTACAATCTTGTAATCACGGGTCCGTGTGTACACAGTAGATTCACCCAAATCCCCCGCCCGTCCCCGGTTTGTTATTGCACAGTCACGAAGTTTAATAGATAATATTGAGAGACCCCAAACGGGACAAAGAACCGAGTCATTTTATTAAAAGCGCACGCAGCAGTAATAAGATTAACTTGACTAAATTACCGGGAACTTATTCCTTACACAAAAATTAAGTAAAATTACGAATTTTCCGTCTCTCACATCGAGACTGTGAGTTATTTCTTTTATCTAAATTTGCTCCTTGGGCCCTCGTTTAGCGTTATCTGTTAGCAATGAATCATCTGCCTCTAACAATCTACTCCTCCAGGATAACATAAAGTTGTGGAAACTATAGTTATCCGTTGGATATTATAACAACGTTCTTTTTTTTCCTATGAATAATATCCTTTTAATACAGAAAACTTAAATTTGCAACTTCACCTAATTTAAAATTGCCTCATAACCAGTTAATACTTAATTCATTCCAAAGAAACCGGGAACTCGACCGAATTGTGAACTCAAATATTTTGATCCGTTTACTTTGATTGCCAGGTTCCAGTTAATTTTCTCGAGTTGTAAGTGAGAGTAAGAGTAAGAAAAGTAACGTTTCAAATAAGGCGTTAGAGGGGGGCTTATCTGGTTGATTGCGGGCGGTATCGCGCGGGTGAATCGCCTCGTTCGGGTTACGGGCGCGCGGATCCGAGTACGATGTTACGTAACTTTACTGATAAAGGAACTCTGTATTAGGCTGTATTAAGCACTACTTTATTTTGGCGCATTTTGCTGAAGCATTGTTTGGCGTGTATACTATAGAAATATGTTATTAGCGCGCTCGATACGTAAAGAGTTTTGGATAGCTATGAAAAAAGGACTGTCGTGAAACCCGTGCAAATTCTTTCCTGTTTTGTCATCTTACTATCAAGCTCGTAAGCACGTATTATGTAAAAAAAAATCGGCCAAGTGCGAGTCGGACTCGCCCACGAAGGGTTCCGTACCATCTATAAATGTTTGTTTAATTCTGTTTTTTAGTATTTGTTGTTAACAAAAATACATCATACGTGAAAATTTCAACTGTCTAACTATCACGGTTCATGAGATACAGCCTGGTGACAGACGGACAGACGGACAGACAGACAGACAGACTGCGGAGTCTTAGTAATTAGGTCCCGTTTTACTCTTTGAGTACGGAACCCTAAAAAAATCATCGTCATTCTTTTCAAGCTTTATTTTATAGGTCCATTCTATCAATTACGTTATAAAGCTACGCACTCAATCCACCCCGTTTTTGTGCTCCTACTGCATTAGACTACATAGAGTTTTGCCTGTACCTTCAATGCTTGTCCAAACTTTATCGAAGTTGTCAAAACAGGTCCCTTTTTGCTGAAAGTTAGAACAACTTTGACGTCACCGACCCAGGGCCGTACCGCTCTGAATGTATTGTGATGCTTAACTTAAGTTTATAACCGTATTTTGAAAGCCAATGTCATTTCCCAACTGTCGCCAGGCACGACCCCTGCCGACAACCGGATTACTAGAACCTAAGCTCCGTCAAGCAACTGTTAGAGGTCAGAACTTGCGACCCGCATTCCTTAATACATCAACCGAACCGAAGTCCTCAAAGGATTACCGGTGGATGAGCGCTACGCGAAATTGCCGGCGTTTCCGAATACTTCGGAATGTAAAGCTAGCGACAGACAGTCGTTCAGCTGTCATATTTGAATCCGCGTAGCCGCAACGCATGCGTAACGGCCCGATGCCAGCGAACCTCATTTAACATGATCCGAAAGTTACTCGGTCTACCCTCAAGCTTAAGGCACTTGAACGCCAACTAAAGTCAGGGATAACGTTAAATCCAGAAAGGATATAGGGAAGATTAGGTGATGAAAGTGCGTTAGATTCGTACCATATACAGTGGCGTACTCTGATATAAATTGCAAGTAATTGGATAAGTTTATGCGACGCGACTCCGTTGTAGGGAGCACAATGGCGGTCCCGGGCGAGGTATTGCGTTATCGCATATATATTCGCAATAATTTAGCGCGTCCCCACTCCAGGCGGCTGTTAAGAAACGGGCGACACCCGTAGCATCGCTCAAAAGAAAAAGGCACTATGAATGTATAAGATACGCATACACCGAAACCTACTCCTTCTTGACACAAGAGGTAGAACTCATAGGCCTCCGTGCGGAAATAAAATTTTCGCGGAAAAGACAGCGTTTATTAATAACTTGTTTATATCGTGAATGAGTTCCTTCCAGCCAGCAGACACTTGATTGTCTGCTACGTTGCCACGAAAACACTTACCATAACTTTAATGTTCTTGGCCGGGTTCTTACGAACTAACTTTGGACTTAAAAGTGGTTATGCATGCAGTGCTTTTATGTGTACGAAAATATTTTACTTACCGCAAACACTGAAAAGTTATGGGTATTTGTTAAGACTGTCAATGAAAATATGGAACTCTATCTCTCTACACGAATAGTATTATAACAAAATCATGCCATATTGTGTTTATATTGCGCTTTATATTTTAAAGTCATAGCCACATCCAGCACCTCACGATCGTCCTACAACAAGGAACGTGTAGAAACACTCAGGTGTATTTGCCGCTCGCACCTGTGATAACTTAATAGATAACAAGAAATTACCCATAGCCCGTGCTCTCCCCGGTAATTGTTCTACCTCTATTCGATGAAGTGTTAAGACCCTTAAGAGTGATTTATAATGCTTCTTTATAACCCTTGTAACCTTTATATGGCACGATATTATGCCTACAGTAATAAAGGAACACAAAGTGGAATTTTCAGTTTTAAATTAAGGTATTATAGAAATACATTGTTTTTATGACTTTTTCAATATAATAAACGTAACTTTATTTTTAAATCACTTTTAAATTGATATAGTTATTTTGTTTCCGTAAAAGTGAATCGTTATTTTGGAGTGCTTCCATTTTATAATTTTATTTCCTATCACGTAAAGTAAAAGTGAAGTAAAAGGTGCAGTTTTTACCATTTCTACCGACGTTATTGTCATAAACTATAACTCTTTTAGGAAGTGAAATGAAATTTTCTTTTGCGGATATAATGGTGGAGAAAAAGTGAGGTAATCACATAATTTATTTTTGTGCGGACGGTTAAAAACTTTAAAAAGACGCAAAATATTATCACGTCTCAGACAGCTATCAAAAACTCTAACAAAAACAGAACCGTTGCTAGAGGCGTCTGAACTGGAGCAACGCCACACCGCAACAAATAAAAAAACAAGCTGAACTAGACAGCACGTAGGCGAGATGCTGCTGTAATGAAGTAAATATTTTAGCCGTTTTATTCTAATTGGATGTACTTTTATTCTGTTATATGTGAACATGCAATTCGTTTCGAACGCACTTTAACTCGCGCGCCGCCGCCGAGCCAAGGTACTAAAATACCGCGCGAAACATATTATAGTGTGCGATGGAAAATAGATGAACCGAATAGGCCCTGTTGTTTAAAAAAAACTGTTTATCTCTCTCAAAAACGTTACACTTTACTTAGAACACAAAATAATAATGAGGTTTTGGACAAACGAGAAAACTTGAAAGGTATTAAGTAAAAGTGCAGGCAGTTGTACCATTAATATGAATTTGAACAAAGCTGTCGGCTGATAAAACTCTTGCCCTATATTAGCCCCGGCGGACCCTAGCCCGCCTCATTCCCAACTTTGCCCCATAAAAGTTAAAGGGCACATTAGGCCAAGTAATAAGCGAACAACCCTGAATTGGACTGACTAGCCAAGACTCCGATCTATTAACAATATGTACAGCCCTAATTAAAGTTCTAGATCCACCATTTAGAAAACGAGTTTAAGTAAATGCTTATGTTTATACTAAGTTTAGTCTGGTTTGCCGTTCGTTACGTGTCTACATGATTATCTCAATTTGTACAGAGCGTACTTCTAGGTCCCGAGATGCAGGTTCAGCCTAGTTCGGAGTTTACCGGATATTCATCACTCATCATGTAGTTTAGTATAATAAACAAATAATTAGTATTCCCATGTAAGTACCTACTTTACTAAAATTATAAGTATATTTCTTCTTCGCGTACTCATTGCTCACGATCACGACCACATAGGTAGGTACATACAATTCGTCTCAACAGAGTGCGGTCACACACAACCCGTGTGTGCAGCGCGTTGCATATTTATGAATACTTAAGTACAGAGAATATGAATATTAAAGCAAGCAAACATACAAAATTTGAGTGATAAATGCAAGGGGCTAAAAGTTAACTTTCCCCCAACTTATTTTGATTATATTTAAAACAAAGAACAAAATGAATGCGAACAATAAATACAAAGGGTGGAGGATGACTTACGATTTGAAACAATAATACCCAGTTAGCACCTGCAAGAAACGATTGGGGACGTATGGGCACGATCCATCAATGTCGGGAACACGACACTGCTATCGAAACTGAATTTATAATAACATTTTTTGTTAACGAATCAATTCAGGCGATATGCGATATTGTACTTATATTTATAGGTATTTTCTCATCAATTTGTGGGTCCGGTTTTTGCAAACAAAGCGAATGTGAACAATTTAGGTTTGTAGATATACAAGTACTTTAAGCGATCACGACAATAGTAAACTATAAATTCAAACTCCAATCGAGATGCCAAGAACGTTTGACTTGCGGCTTTAGTCAATCCCATTCAGTAGGTATTTTAAGTGAAATGATTTCCGGTGGACAGTCGAAATTCTGATCCTCATATCGTGCATTTTAATTTTCAATTGAACTAGTCAAACACATTTCAAACTCGTACAACATTTCGGACAGAATGTTAATCAAACTGTTGAAATACTGGATTGGCATTTGTACAATTAGTTTGATGTATGAGCCAGTACCTATTATCCTGGTTTGAATTAGGTTGGTTTTAACTATTTCAATCAAATACACAGGATTATTTCGTTGTATTGGGAAATACTAACAATCGTACGTTTTATGCAAGTTTATGCAGATGATAGCACAAATTACTGGTATGTAGCAAATATAAGTACAATTGTCAATTGCATTAAACAACAAAATACTGAGAAAGGTGTTCGATAAACTAATTGGGCGTATGTTTCCTTTGAACTTCGCTTTTGATAAATATTCAGTAAGTAGAAGGAATATTTACCGAATATTCCGAATCCACAACTTCGAAAGCTATGTGCGGATATATTTCTAAGTCAGCAACCCCAACATCCTTAACGTTCAGGTATATATCTAAGTGACTTTATTTTTTGCCAGGCCGATGACCCAGAAGCATATTTTCACAGCAGTACTTAGTTATAAATGTGCCAAATCGCGGTTGCGTGTTACAGTTCTGGCTATAGAATGGAACCTGTAGTTGGAGGTCTGCTATCTTGCGGTGAACCCACATCTAACCGCAGCGTGCCGGTTTCGACACTTGCATTGAAAGTGCACCGCGATGTGGCCCACGGTGCACTAGAATACGCATATTGGCACCTAATTACACGATAGATTGAGCTCATTTGAGCTCTGAAAAGGTTTATCTAAGGCCATGTCTTGTTGCAACTCAACTGTCCTTTATTAGGTACTTGGAACGCGCACAGGCAATAAATACAAATAAAACAAATTCTAGCCCGCTATCTCTTACTCATTCGTCTTTTAATGCAGACACATTCATAATGCAAACACAGAAGTTGTCCGTTTCAGCTTGGGCTAAATTCTTTGTTTGATGTCCCGCTGTCTTTGTTTGATGTCCCGCTATCTCTTTTACTCATTCGTCTTTTAATGCAGACACATTCATAATGTAAACACAGAAGTTGTCCGTTTCAGCTAAGGCTAAAAAAAATTGTTTGATGTCCCGCTATATCTTACTCATTCGTCTTTTAATGCAGACACATTCATAATGCAAACACATAAGTTGTCCGTTTCAGCTTGGGCTAAATTCTTTGTTTGATGTCCCGCTATCTCTTTTACTCATTCGTCTTTTAATGCAGACACATTCATAATGCAAACACAGAAGTTGTCCGTTTCAGCTTGGGCTAAATTCTTTGTTTGATGTCCCGCTATCTCTTTTACTCATTCGTCTTTTAATGCAGACACATTCATAATGCAAACACATAAGTTGTCCGTTTCAGCTTGGGCTAAAATTCTTTGTTTGATGTCCCGCTGTCTTTGTTTGATGTCCCGCTATCTCTTACTCATTCGTCTTTTAATGCAGGCACATTCATAATGCAAACACAGAAGTTGTCCGTTTCAGCTTGGGCTAAAATTCTTTGTTTGATGTCCCGCTGTCCAGCTGTCCGGCTGTTCTTCTCTACAGGTCGTATTTCTCAACCGAATCTCGTAAATTTTTGTGAGAAGGTTTGATAATTATATGTTATTTTTAATCGATTCTGGTTTTGAAAATTTAAAAAAAAACATTAAACAGACTCGCGACTTCTACATATCACAGAGCCACTACTGCCACTAGTGTAAATGTTAGGTATGACAAACTGTACAACTTCTTGGCATACCCAACAATTTCATCATTACATTCTTATCCAGTTTTACTGGATACCATGCATAATAGGGAGCAGCAGCATAGCGCGTATTTAGCGCGTAGATAATTTCAGACTTACTTATGCAGTCAGTGACCGGCTTTAAGGCAATAATTATCGACAAACCTAGTTATTATCCTTTATATATCACCCGCCATGATAACAGTGCAGCGTACAAAGCCACGAGATAAATTGCAAGCAATTAATAACGATATACGAATAATGAATGATATACTCGGATGCGCTCTCGGAGGTAATAAAAATGAAATACCTAAAACAAGAAACACTCCGAAACTGAGTTCAAGAACATAAATTCCAATATAACCTTATATGTATGTAACTGTACAGTAACATACCTACTCGTACGTTTGGACACCTCGGGCAAGTCAAGGGTTGTATAAGGTAAGATTTGTAACGGTACTAGTACGTAAAAGCTAATAAAAATATATACATACATTAACCAAATACAATATTTGATATTTTGTGCAATAAGTATTATACCTGAACAAGAATAAGTTACGTTACAAAACTTCATCATTGTAACTTACAACATATTTACTGTCACGTTACGTGGACTACCAAGATATTGATAGCCCACGGAACAGTTAGAAAAGCTAGACTACAGAAAGGAAAAAAGGTATTCGGGTCGGGGTTGTATATTTATTTTTTAGTTTTGACAAGTGCAGGGGTTACAATGGCACACCGTACAGAATTTAGAGGTTGAGCGTAAAAAAAAAAGGTAAAGAAAACGTGAGGTAGGTCGTGCGCAGATAGTGCGCGCCGTCCAAGGCGCATACAGATATGGTGCGCAATCCAAGGGTGCGTGCGGATAGGGCGCGCAAAACAAGGGCGCGTACAGGTAGAGCGCGCAGTCCAAGGGCGCGTACAGGTAGAGCGCGCAGTCCAAGGGCGCGTACAGGTAGAGCGCGCAGTCCAAGCGCGCAATCCAAGGGCGCGTGCAGATAGGGCGCGCAACCCAGGAGCGCGTGCAGGTAGGGCGTACAGACGCCAAAGAGGGGCGCGTACAGATAGGGCGCGCAACCCAGGAGCGCGTGCAGGTAGGGCGTACAGACGCCAAAGAGGGGCGCGTACAGATAGGGCGCGCAACCCAGGAGCGCGTGCAGGTAGGGCGTATAGACGCCAAAGAGGGGCGCGTACTGGCGTCCACAAGGAGCACGTGCAGATAACGGACGTGGTTCGTCAACGCGCTGCCAGAACTCGTAGGAGGGACCTTCTTGAGGTGCGGGGCCAACTGTGACCCCGCACAGGTCAATTTAGAAGTCTTCCTGGTTTGGAAGTCGACGTAAAACTCCTCGTTCCGCCCATTGTATGGGCTTATATACCCCAACCGACCAAGAATTCTAGAATTTCTAGTTCTAAATTTACAATTCAAAAATTTACAAGGTACCAGGATCACATAATAACGAAAAGTGAATACAACCTTAGACTAAAAGTATTCAACCTAAACTTCATGGTGACGCGGTTAACATAACTTGACATAATATCGTTGTTATGACAGATTGTCAAACATAAAAATTTAATTACAGGAAATGTTAATAGCACTAAAACAGTATTTAAAATACTGCTAAAACCACAGAAAAACAGGTAAAAAGAGTGTTCCAAAACGCACGTTAACATTAGCAGCGTACAGACGTCCTTTGCTGTTACAGAGACAGAATGAAAAGCCTGCTAGATGTCCCGTAATGTGAGAATCCTCAAACATGGCAGTATCACGACTGAGGCATGGGACGTGCATTTGTGTCCCTTAGAAGGATGAGGACTGCAACCGTTCTTAATAAGGTAAATGTTACATTACATGGCATAAAATAATGAAAAACGAGATTTTTTGTAATTATTTACCAATATTGCAAAACCGTATCGTGTGATAATAAAGAGTAGGTATTTGGACGGGTTAAAGGTTAAAGTCTAACCCTAACCAAAAAAGTAGGTACCTCTGCTTATTCTTGCTATTGCAATTGTTTCATTGATGGCAATATGAAATAACCATAATGCATCACTATGCAAATTATTGCAAACTATACCATGAAGGCACTACATACATGCTAAATTATTCCACTCAATACGGCATGTTTCACCAATCTCTGGAGAAAGTCATATAATTTTCATCCGCCTCACCGGGAAGTGCCGCAGGTGTGGGGCCAAACCAGTCTATCACATACTCGTCCGCACAGGAAAGTGGCTACATCGGATTTTTGCACTTTTCACTCTCATTGCGCTTTCACTGCTAGCCGGTTCTCGAAATGCATAAGCAACTAATCACTAATTTATTGTAGACGACGTCAAATTAAATTGCTTGCGATTATAGCTTTTCTATAGTGATAGTCTATTCTATCTGATGAGTGTTTTATGACGGGTCAATTAACTTTCTCGTCCTCGTGCCTTACAACGTGGCTATACACAATTATGTATTTCACACTACGCTACTGCCTGAACCACTAAGCTACGGTAGCCTAGTGGTTCAGGCATGCGGCTGTCAAGCGGCGGTCGTGGGTTCGAATCCCGGCTCGTACCAATATGTTTTTCGGAACTTATGTACGGAATATTTACCGTTAGCTTTTCGGTGAAGGAAAACATCGTGAGGAAACCGGTCTAATCCCAATAAGGTCTAGTTTTCCCTCTCGGTTGGATGGTCAGATGGCAGTCGCTTTCGTAAAACTAGTGCCTATGCCAAATCTTGGGATTAGGTGTCAAAGCGGATACCGGGCTTCTTTAGGGGCACAACCGGGAATAACGCTAGGAGGATGATGACACTTTATGGTACTTTAAGACAATCAATTTAACGATATTGTTGAATTACATTAATAGCATTATTTTAAAATGTCATAAATATTTATTAACACGCAAACTGACTGTAACAAATATTTTGCGTACAACAAGTCAAAATACAAAGGGACGGATTCACTTTTTGTAAACAACTTTTTCCTTCAAGTATCCCCCAAAAAGCTAATGAGACAAAAGAGTGATTTGATGATTGTTGTACAGGGTAGCGGCGATGTTAACACAAGATGAGTCGAAATGCCCTGAAAGCTTTCAACTAAAGTAGGCCAAGCTAATGTTTTGTCCATTATGAACTCTCTACCCGCAGCTTCGCGGAAAAATATAAATTAAAACAACACCGAGGCGCTGAAATCCGCGCCTTCCCCTGCCGGAAAATTATCTAGTGTATCGTTGAGAATTTTTATATATGTCATTTAATCCTGGATTTAAAAAACAGTGGCTATGTAGCGCGTTAATGAGCGTAGTTCGTAAGTGAGTATTTAGTAGAAGGCAAAGTTCGAGTCGGAGGCAGTGATTAAGCGATAGAATGTCTGCGCCTTATGTTCGCTCGTCACGGACCATTGCCCACCCTCAGGTGCTAAAGGCGTTAATACGATTAAGAGGTCTCTGATGGGCTCTCACAATAACACCCGATATATTCTCACTCCCTCCCTCCGATCGCTCTCTCTGTCTCTTATCACACTTCGGCCCAATTTTCTCAATTACTAGGATCAAGGAGAAGTAATGAAATGAGAGCAATCATTATCTTATTCATTTCTGTACGCCTTCGTCGCCAGAGGCTGCTTTAAATAAAGCATTAAAAGACTGCTACGGATTATCACACAATTTATTCAGGTGCTTAATTTGAGCGGCTATCCCACTTTGAGTACAATTTATTTTTATTTCACTTAATGGAGCCCCTTGGCCGGAGAGATTTACCCACCTTCAATTTTAATTTTGAAATGCTTTCTTTGTAAATCATATTTTTGTCTTATGGCGTAAAAAGGAAATGAGGGCGATGTTTTCTGATACGGTTAACATTATTGTCATATTTATTAAAAGATGCATGTATTAAGGAGTGTGCAAGCGTCGTGACTATTCGGTGCCGCGGCAACTTTCTCGAGAGCGTCCAACACCGCCTACCTACGTCAAGTCAAACTTATAACAAGTTGCATGTGTCTGGCAACGGATAGAAACCGGCACTGGCGGCTTGTCATACATACATTGCATGAACTTTCAACAATTACGGAACTGCAAATCCGTATTTAAATTGAACACACATTTGGGGTGCACCCATTAAAGTCCGATCATAGCCCGCCTGGGAGAGGGAACATACGCCGCCGCTGCACTCTCGCGAATGGTCGGCAGTCCAATCGAAACTTTTGATTAAAATCAAGCAAACCAGCCACTGTGCGCTGATTCCGACTGAGTGCTGATATCTTTATGTGAGCTGTGTTATGTATGTTCAAATAGGGAATCTATGATTGGAATTCAATGTTTACACAATCGATTAACCTTCGCGTGTTCACGTTTTGCAGTTAAAAATAATTAAAACTGGACGATATCAGTGCATACAAAGAGAGACTGGATAGAGTGTAAAATGTATTTCGACAATTTGAAATCAATTCGTTCCGGCGAGTTATACCGTCACATTTACTAGTTTTATTTTGCGGTGTATAACCTTCCTTTTTCTAAGAACAAAGTCGTGACTGGCGGCTTATCTAACAATGAACATGGAAGAAATACCTAATCAGATTTAGTAACACCATTTATTGGAATCAGAGTAGCATAAAAACCACATTTTACAAAAGAATCTCTGTATAATTATTGAAATATGTTTTGTAATCACATTCCAAATGGGTACAAACTTAGAATAATAACGCATAGAAGGATAGTTTCATACGGCCAACGCGCCAAGCGTGAGGCATAAAATGGATTCATGTAGTTGTGATCAACTCGTATTCACACGCGCCAATACGCACACAAACGCACCAATTTTGTTCCACCGATCGCCATACTGTACGTCTAGCACAACTTGCTAATAAGTTGTGTCGCGCGCGACTCAGCGACTCCTGTCTCACTCGTATTGTGCAAATTAGAAAGAGGCGGGTGGATTCTCTCGACTCGCGTCGCGCTTGTTGTGTCAGTTGTGCTAGCCCCGCTGGGCCATTTATGGCCGAGTTTAGGTGGCCTCACCGTTGCGCGTGAACTGCGTTTCTAGGCGTTATTATTCTAAGGGTACAAATGACATTAGAAGTGAAAAGATGTAAATTGTAGCGAATTTTTGACAACAATCTGCCCTTATAAAGCTGCCAAGTTAAAAGATGAGAGCGACTAGGAAGTATCTTGACGCGGCCCGTTTCCGCCCCTCTTATCATTTGTCTTAGAAAAAAATAAAACTCGCAGGAGAAAAATAAGATTTATAGCTATTTAAATCTATTCCGAATTACGTTCGGGGACGACTTTCACTCTCGATGGCGAGTCGACTCCGATTAGTTTATTAATATTCATTGCTCATTGTAAAACAAAACGTGGGGCCCAATTATCCCCCGCGAAAGGTGTTAGGTTAAGGGGTCCGACGTCAAAATGCCACATGCAAAAATCATTTAAACACACGCCCCAATCCATTCAGACGCGAGGTGCCTTTAGGATTTAATCGGATTAATCCGAGGGTTGGGGCGGATGCAGCGGGCGTGTAGATCTAGCCGCGTAGCGTGGTCGGGCGATGCGAGGGTCACGGCTCGGTGGCGATGGCGTGGCGAGGCGAGGTGTGGTGTGGCGTGGCGTGGTGCCCGGTGCACCACGCCAGGCATGTTCGAGCGGCCCGACATGCCTGCGCTCGCCGGTCTATGATGCGGAAATTCCATTAACGGCGCCGAATTTACTGCTGCCCAACGATGTTGAGTTCATCGGTTTCAAATTTAGAAATTAGTGTCATGATCCTCTTCCAGTTTATGAGCAGGCTCATTAGATTAAGGTTAAGTAGCATATGTTTAGGAAATTTAAATGACGGGCAACATTTTTTGTTGTTATTGTGCAGGATATTAAAAAAGTAGCTCTAGCTACTAACAAGACATAATTATGAAGCTAAAAAATAATATCTTGAACAAAACAAAGCCTCGCTTTACTCCCAATTTAAAAAGGAAGGACCAGCTTTTATCAGTCTTAATTTTCCTTTGCTTCTTTCCTGTTTAACGTGTCTAAAAGATTCTTGCTCCGCGAAGGCATTTGAAAAATACTACTGAAAGGCTGCAACAGCTGTCGGCTTACGTCGTTATTGTACTCGTTACTTGTGCTTAGCGCCACTTTTAAAGTTTTCAAACGTCAGCTGTACTTAGTAGATAAAATGCCGAGTATTTTTACGCCCATGGCTATGTCAGTCATGAAGCAATTACGACACTACATGTGTACAAATACCGAGTATACTTCAAAGCAAATACCCTAAATACTTTATAGCGTGTGGCAATTAGTGATATGTTATTTTATAACATTGCGCAGTAATTGATGAATCCCCGAGGGTTAGGCAATCTATTGGCATGCGCGCACTTTCGGCGTCGGTGCGGAATGTAGGCGTTGTGTTTGCATCGTAATATCGATGACGCATAAATATTAACTTATTGAATGCAAATGAGAATAAACCAGACGTATGATGATTGATGAACAGTTACATCAATGTTAGATCTGCATATTTATGTTCTGCATTTATTGGGACTTATTGTGTTTAAATTGATTAAAAGCACTGCATCAAGGAATCACGGAATAATTGTTAACTAATTTCTAATCAGATATACGAGTATATCTGGTGCATGATAGATATTTTCCATAATTCTTGACACTTGCGTAAATGCATTATTTGTTTAGTTTAATATTACTAAGTTATTTCACGACGCCTTAATAGTAACCTAAGCAGTGACTGATAAGAAAGAATTTTCCAGGCAGCACATTATTCACGTTGCAAGTCAGGTGTAACATCTAACAATGCGAGAAGTGCATTAACTATAACAGCAGTTGAAAGCCAGTGAGAAACCGTTCCTTATAAATGAAAATTGGACGTATTTTGGGTTATAAATATTTCATGTTATGTAATTTTCGATTTTGACGTAGATCTTTGCGGGTGCTCTTTTAAATTAAGACCAACACCCATCGAACTATCAAGTATTTTTTAACCATTTCGTAATATTTATATCTGACGTAACCTTGCGTCAACACTACATGAAAGTGAACGTATCGCACGACGTATCGTAGGACTGGAAAGTGAACTTATCGCACGACGTATCGTAGGACTGACACGATCGCGCCTATACTCTTCATGCTCTAATTTGCTTTTAACTTAACACTTCTTCAATCTTAACACCACATAATTCGATTAGTAGGAGAAGCGGAACTCTGGTCGGTCTATATTTCATAATTAGGTATAGAAAGTTACTCTAATTTACTAGAAGTTGAATACTTTATGAAGAGTGTATGGCTGTGTGCTGGCTTTAGACACCGCACTTTTCCTGGGGTTCCATCTGTGACCTACGTATCGCATTCGCACGAGTGCCGAAAAATCGGAAGTACGAGTACCTACATATATCAGATTGGCGCTCTGTGCGAGTTGAGGATTTCACACATGACTTTAAGGCTTATACACCCGCTAACGTCCTTGAGTCGTCGTCCGTATGGGCCAGCGCGCGACTGATCGGGCCTGCCCAGCCTCCGCGCTCGCGCATTTTGTAGGTATTTAAACATAGTAATTAAGATAATCATTTTATCCATTCAAACTCTGCGAATTTGTCTATAAATATTTAATAACTTTATTTGAGTATAAAATTTAATTTAAAATATCTATAGTTTAGTCATAATATTGAATAAACTTTACAAAAAGAGGTAACTTTGGGATTTTTTTCTATAGAGTGAAGTTCATTAGATCGCGTAACTGAATGCGACTTTGACTAGATTAGATCCTTAAGTAATACGTATCTTTTTTTTAGATTTTTAAACCCTATTTTCTACGTCTGAAATTGTTTTAAAAAACTCGAAAACGCTGCCCCTGTTGACTGTCGAGCCTTAAATTAATTCGGATGTATAAAGGTCACAGCTGCACGACAAAAAGCTATTTTTAAATCTCTAAATATTATACCGTAAGTACGTAGGTACGTTTCAACAATCCCGTACTATTATCGTGGGTTTGACATGAGTTTCGTTAACTATTCACGTGATCGACTACGTTAATATTTAGTATGAAGAATCTATACACCGCCCCTGGCGGTCACTCATAGAACTAAAAATCCCAACCGCAACGTGAGTCACTTACAACATCTCGATCGTTCGTATAGTTGACTCGATAGACGCGTAACCGTCGCGTAACGGAGTGGTGTGGCCAACGCACTAAAATACAAATGATCGAATTAACACTTGTAAATCTTGTGATTTGTCGAAGTCGAATGCAATTTGAGCCAAATTGTATCAATTTAGGGATTCCATTTAGTAAAATTACATTGCCATAATAAAGCACTGTCTCATGTTTGTAATGTGACTTATTTTTTCTCTTGATAATATCAATTTTTGCAGTAACGTAGTGATAAGAAAATATGTCCAACGCCCTTTATGGAAAGACTTCTTACTATAGTATATTTTTAATATTTTGCGTCGAGATGACTTGTCAGAAAACTTGGGTAATCATAAATGATTTCCATGGTTCGAAATATGCATGCAATTTGTCAATTCAACTCTTTTGACAGTTGGATCCAAGTTGGATCAGCAGCACAATATAGGAGTCGCTCCACGCGCCAATTTTGTCGGACGGCCAAGCAAGGTCACAGAAAATCTAGTATGGAGTGACCTTGATTTGGCAAGCCACCGTGCTTCCGACACGTATCCACACGGCCCGAAATCACGCGTCGGCCGGCATGCAGTCCGACAAAATCGGCCCGTGGAGCGTCTCCTTATGTTTCCCATAGAGGTAGAATAGAATAGAGGGACTCACGTACCCATACACACATGAGTGACAAGGATGTATGCATAGACAATACTGCAAGTGGGAACGAGATACAATGTCATATTTTCTGTCCCTCATCGCGTATACGTATATTTAATTCAATTGACCTGAGATTTATTCAACTAGCGAAGTATCATTATCATTACTTAGTTTAACGGAACTTGTCTTGAGTACAGTCGCCATCACATACATAGGTGCAATATAGGTGTTCAAAAATATCGGCACATGCACCCTAATGCCTTGAAAATAGAGATGTGTTCCGATGTTTGTGACGTGCTTGTTTGCTCCGATGTATGTGATGGCGACTGTACTAGTACTTTTAAAAACTGTTTTTCTTCATCGTTTCAAGGACGACATTATCCCCGTGGTCTCACATTTTTGTCCTTCCGCGATCTCTGCTTCCACCATTGTCTTACGCATAGCAGGTAAAAAAAGGCGGGCAATATAAAGAAAATGTATCACCACGTGTACTTTAGGTATATACGTGGGCTTAAGTGGGGTGTTGAGAGTAATATTAATACTATTCGAAAGTGCATAGATCATTTGTTGCTGTACTGTACATGCATTCGGGTGTTATATTTACTTTGGTTTTACGTTTCTACTCAGCTATTCAACAATGGTTTCTGCTTTGCTTTGTGATTCTTTAATCCACCAGAACTAGTCAACTTCTTCTTCTTAGTCTTTTTATTTGTTATGTAAGGAAACGGGCGAGCAAAAATGAACAAAGGATACCTACCTAAACTGTTAAAATTGGAATAACAACAATCGAAGGGACGGGTTTTTAAAGCTTGCTTTTCATTTAGTTATTATTATTATTGTATAGGTATATAGCTTTAGTTGTGTAATACAATTACAGCATTTATATCTCGTAAGTATATTTTTTTATAATTAGTCATTTTGTTAAAATTTATACAATATAAAAATTTGAAATACGACTCCATTAGTCCAATGCTCACTTTAGTCGTAAATATTATGATAAAAACGATTTCACTAAAAAGTTTTAAATATTTTGAAATGTTAGTTTGCAAATTTGACACTTGAAACCTAGGACATTGAGTTTTTTTCTGCATGAATGTATCAGGTAAAAATAGCGATGTTAGCATGTATCTGAATACAGCTGAAGCTGTCAATCAATAGTGTCAATGTCAATAATGAATGTCATACATAGTGGGAAACTTGGGAAAGTTAATTTATAACTACATGTTTATGCGGGATTGTGTATCTAGTATATAATATATGAAATCAATGTAATTAAGGCCTTAATTTTAATCTACGCTTTGAATACATTCCATCTAATACTACAGTTAGTTACTTTATATGGCTAACTCTCGTTACACAATGAAAAAAATTGAATAAAGTGTAGATTAAATTAAAGTACTTATTTTCGCAATCCACGTACAAACGTTACCTTTTTATTATAATATTGGTATATATCTATACTTATATCAATATTATAAAAATCCATCCTTACTAAGTGTACTTACTTGAAAATGAAGGGATCAATTACTTAGGAAACTAGGAAGTAGACAGCCATAGCCTAATTTATTGGTTTTAAATTACATAATGAATAAGTGCAATTACCATATGTGATATTGAATAAGTACCTACAGTAAAATAAAAACCCTGCGTTCATATGCACATTTTTAATTTTTTCTCTAACATATTCTATTGCCTAGAGCTATACATTTTATCACAGCCATTTCCAATTAAACTTAAAACTTCATCTATCTAGTCCCAAAGCCAGGCATTATCCTAATCAACTGTCACTACAAACATAGTCTCATTTTATAGCGGAATACACAATGGGACCGGCGAGTGGGCGGGAAACTAGTTTCTGTTTCTACAAATTATAATTGCCATGGATGCAAAATCTGAAATAAATTACCTACTATTATTATTATAGAAATGTAATGGAAAAAAAATGAAGCGATTAAGAGATTTATGAAAAAAATTCTACTCACTCAATTTTTTTTGTATTTTTTGCTAAAAACTGAAACTAATTTCCGCCCGCTGTATACAAAGTTTCATGTTATTCTAGCTTGTCGTTTTCAAATGAGAACCAAATGATGGTGACCCTTAAGCACGATTGATTTTACAATCTGATTCTAGTTAACAATTTCTCTGGAAGAGACATTTTCAGGTATTCGAAATGGATGTGATCAACCAAACAAGGCTGGGAAGTCTACAAAATAATGTTGAAATGTGATCAGAAAAATAAATAGTTCAACCATTCAGATTAAAAAAAGGAATATAATACTTATATGTATAACCACTTTGAAAATAAGTTAAATGAAGAATTTTATTTCTATTTATGCAGCAGAGTATTAACATTATTATTGATACTTTTTGTTTATTTTAATGTATTCAAATATGTACAAATGTTGAGTTGGAATAAGCAGGCGAGCAGGATGGGTACCTGCCAGAAAAAGTATTGAAACAACAACAACAACAGATAGTAACAACTAATAATATATTTTGTAACCAGTTTGTTGCATGAAGTAATCATTTCATTATCTGTAGATTAGGATATATTTTATAGCAGCACTTGATACTCAGTAGTGTGACTAGTGTGGCTTGGTGGATTTCCACTTAACATAATTATATTATTATTCATACCTTTGGTCATAAAATGGGTATGTTTTATGATGTCAAATAACCGTTGACATAAATATAAATATTTACCTGAATTAGAAATTCATCAGTTCCTCTACTAGTTACTTTAATTACATTTCTCATTAAATACTTATAGCTGCTCAGTCAGCTTCATATCTATTAAAAATCTTCCTTTTCATATATATGAGTATATTCAAGTATCACATTAAAGGATTACAAGGTACTTTCGGCCAAAGCCAGAGTCAACCACGTTAAAGGCGCATTTTGGTTCCAGCCGTATAGCATTGCAAGTAATTCTTTTTTGAATCTGGTTGGCCCTGGGTTTGGCAGATGGTTCATGTTAGTTTCCTTTACCATTTCAACCAAATCTTGTATATTACTTATAGTATCTAGACTAGATAGTCATAGCAGAGCACAATAAACTTGCCTGGACTGACTGGCCAGTAGGAAAGATAGTGTACAATTATGTCAAAGTAATTTATTTGTTTATTATTCTATTTAGGTTTAATATAATATAGCCATTATTCAACCACGACCACGAACTTAGATAGGTATATGTTTTTATTTAATATACCTATGTTTTCTATTCTTCTGCATTTGGTCTAGCTTTAAGCATAGGCCTCCCCTAGAAACTTCCACAATTTGCAATCATGTGCTTTTCTTATCCAAGTTACACCTATTTAGGTATACATGCACCTATATACCTAATATAGGTAAGTATGTAATTTTAATTATGAACATTTGTGATGTTTGAGGTCTTGCTGTGCTGTACATTAAGTATAGTCTTCTTTCTTTGGTAAAATATCTGGAAAGAATATAAATATTATAAATTGCAGGTATAAATAAAAAGACAGCTAGGTTATTTATACTAAAATTATAAAGAAGAAAAGTTCAAAAAAAGGAGGAGGTTTCCAACTCGTCGGAGACTTTTTGTGTATGTTCCCTGATTACTCGAAGACGTCTGAACCAATTTGGAAAAATCTTTTTTAGTTTGTAAGGGTATTCTTCCCAGGTGGTTCCATGGTGATCAGGTCAAGAGTTCAAGACCTGATGATGGGATCCTGGAGAAATCGAGGGAACTCTTCCAATTTTACAGGTGCCTACACTTGAAGCGATTTGTGTACCTACTGATTTGAAGTCGGTTAAAACTTTTTAAAGTAAATTATTTTACGTAACGATTACGTTGTTACTAAACACGGCAACTCTTTGAAATGCAAGTTTAAATATTTTCCATACTTACAATTTATCCAAATAGCAGTAGAGTGTCACGCATTGAAATATCTAGTTACGGAGCTCCAAGAGCGTCTCTGTGTTGATATTTCGAAATTGTAGCCACTTTTTGTTCGATTATCACTTTAAATGTCACTAGAAAATCGAATATTCACTCGTAATTTTGGATGACACATGAACACAACCAACAAACGAATATGGCGGAATTTGTGCCATTCATTTCATTTGCATTTTTAAATACAAAATACGCGACAATCCGAATTTTGCGGATATATGTTGTCAATTCAAAACCCTTATTTTTATACGTTCTTTAATTTGAGATAGGTGTCGATCGGATCTATGGTAACTCTTGACCGAATAATACGTTATCACCACGTTATCACGCACAATTTTGCAAGTGAAATAGTAAACTACAGTCGCTACGGTATTCTTCGATACGAAATGTCAAATTTGGGTCTCACACTACCGATTGGTAGTACGAAGCGAACGTCAAATTACGCATCGAAAACTAAACGCTACCGTCTAACGTTTTGCAGTTGGTTTCATAGTCCAACGGCAGTGTGAGTAACAAGTTTGACGGGTCGAATCGAAGAATACCGTAGCGAGATCGAAATCTATTCGAAGCGCGTTTACTCGATCTCGTAAATAGTTACGTAACGTTAGGTTACGGTTGTATCTCACAATAAGGGTACCGTTGATAGTTACTAACTATACGAATCTTAGATTGACAAAATGCTGAGTACCTATGTATGTATACATGTTTAACTGCAACAGTGGGATAACATAGTTTAATTGACAATTTAAATCGTCGGTTACAGTAGTGGTTGTGCGCAAGAAATTAAATTGTATAGGTAATGTATAATTCGGTCCTAAGCGGGACTTTCACTATTGACTGCTGGTAATCGTACACAAAGTAGAAGCTGAGCTGCTACTGTGAACGCCCAAAGATGACAGTTCGTATATCTCTGGATTTCGGCAAGTGAGATAGAAATGGATATAGAAAGATTTTCGCAGTGCAACTAAAATTAAGAATTGTGGAATTACCGTCACACATGCCTACTTTGCCACCAGGGGGAACTTTGCCCAAGAGGAAAATTTTAAAATTTGCTTCTTTGGCAAAGTTCCCCCTGGTGGCAAAGTAGGCATGTTTGACGGTACTAAATTCAATTCAATTTATTTATTACTCAGAATACATTAGTTACAAAATAGTCTTAGTATTCCTAATAAATACATGTTCTTGCATTCAGCATGCATGCATGTGCACAAATATTTGATTAATTATACCTAGATATATGTCAAGTATAAAATTAGTGTTAGAAAATTATGAATATTATGTCAAACTTGTTTATCCTTTCAATTGATTGATCTTTATTTTTGCCTTATTAAACAATAAATACTATGCAAAAATTGTATACATCAAAACACACATAGAACAAAAAACAAGAAAAATAAACTAAATATTAACACTGCCTATTTTCTTTTGAAAAAGTAGCACCGAAATAATAAAACCGATCTGCGCTAACTTTAAATTCTCGAGACGAGCTTAGCATTACGTACCTACGAGTATAGTGCTTATTGCCTTTTCTCAGTGACATGTATATAAATTTGGCGACCTTTAGCGTCGGCCGAGTCACGTAGGTACATTGAGCCATCGCGGGACCGCGGCCATTGTCGGCGATTTGGGTAATTGTGCGCGCAATGTTTTACGCAACACAAACTCGTAGATAGGTAACTCATTACAAATTATCACGCACTCGACAATTTGTCCATCAATTCGTGTGATGAGATGAAGATGAGCGCAGTGTGACTCGGCCGTGACCCAAGACGTGCAGATTTGTCAGTGTAACTATGTTTCATATATTATGTCGAGAGGCTATATTAACGTTCACCGTTATTAGGTAACAAAAGGTCCTGGAATGGAGGCGTCAATGCTTTGTTTCGATCTCATGTTGTATTTTATCGTGCTAAGATCTCTTGAGATCTCCGCCGCGCCGGTGAGCTCTTAACAGAATAAGATGCATCGAATCTTAGGTACATAAAAGTCCCGTTAGACCAACTTGTCCATAATAAATACCTACAATTTAACATTGTCAGAAGCGGCAATTATTATGGCGATTAGGCATGTATATAAAACCATCGCGGTCTTATATGTATATCATATTATCATATTCCGTAGCAAGAATACTTATAGGTACTCGTAGTTGTTATATTTTTCACCCTTAGGGCCGATGATTGTGTAAATAAGATATCTAAATTTTCAATTTATATATAATTTATTAGTTGTACTTATTTAAATTTACTTTAAGTCGGTTTGGTATTTTAATTCCGTTAAAAAATTAATGTTATTTTTTGGAAAAAATACAAAACTACATATAATATATTTGTTATGGACGCTAAATAGTAGGTCACTATCCGCACCATATTTTTACTAATCAGGGAAATCATCCGCTCTGTGTACTTACCCCATGTATTTAATTTAATATAGGTACTCTAAGAGGGCCTCTACATGTTTGTCCGGTTGACTCCCAAAGGCCCAGTAGGTACACCAGTGTTCCAAAGAATATATTTACCTATGGCCAAAGCATTTTCTCTTACTTACGAGTTTGTTTATGTCAACAATGTTTGAAATAATTACCTGTAACAAAAAGGAAAAATAAGTTAGGTACATCAAATAACTTCTTTACTTAACTATAATCACCCGTAAATTACAACATAATAGTATCATCTGATCAGTATTTCGTATTTACATTTATAATATTATTGTTATATACTTAGGTATCAGTGGCGGAGCGCCCGTACAAGCCGATTCCCACCGGCTTGCCTAAAATTTCTTGCTATATATTACCAAACTCGTTAATCATCAAAAAACTGTCCTTTTGTGCTCCGGGTTGCCCAGTGAAAATTTTCACGCGCTGCCACTGATAGGTATATAACTAATATATTCGTGATTCCTTTAAAAATAAATTTATAAACACAGCTAATTTACTTCCTTTCATTTCTTTTAACATCACAGCAGCAGGCATACCCTTCTCAAGGTTTCACAACAACGATCATACGTCAAAACATAAAAGTTGCGTTACTTTTTGATTTATCGGTGTTAGAAAAAGTACAAGGCATACGCAAAAACACAAAGCTTCTAGATGTTTGTCAACATCAATGATAAAATCTTAGCAAATAATGTAGGGTAAATATGAAGGAAAGGAGGAATTCGAAGGAGTACAGGCAAATCATGACTCTGACCGAATTACGGATCAAACGCAAGGTCGGCCGATGGTCTTTGAGCATTATTACAATCTCTTATTTGTTCACGATCACTATATAAATAAAACCCACTTGTCTGTAAGTAAGTACCTAATCTTTTTAGATAAATATGCTACGGTCTATTCCAATTTCCATGTATGCTGACACTGCTGGAATTATAGACTAAAGATTATGTATGTCTAAGTAGGGACTACTAAGTACCTACTCAGTAGGTACTTACATCGTCGTCTCTTAATTAATAAGAAAAAATAAATTTATGGAAATTTCACTGTGGTTTCCATCGTTCGAGAACTCATTTCTTTATCCAGCGGAAGCAATTACAACGTAAATTTACCTCAATTAAAAGTTTTTATTTCAACAGTAAATCTCATACCATAAGATCACCAAACAACCTACGCTGCATAATTTCGGACCCAATTTAGGCGCAGTAAAGTCGAATTTCGCAACTCGCTGGATTTCGACTTAACGCAGTATAGATTTAAAGGTGCGAGATATTTAAGTCAAGCGCAGATCCACTTGCACATTTCCGATTGTTCACGGTTTGGTCGCGGCGAAGAAAGTCACCGCGCCGCGCTCGATTACCTACGTCGCGCCGCGAGATGCCGCGGAGAAAATCAATTTTCACGGTCAGTTGCAGTCTGGTTACTTGAAACTCTTCGTATACTTGTTAATGTGGCCTTAGTCTGATATTATAATATATATTGGAGGTCGTTGTTGTTCAACGTCCGTAGGAATAACCCTAGAAACCCTACACGTGACCTCCGGGTGGTGCTAAAAGAACAACAAACTCGGCAGCTGCACTGTTCCTTCAAACCTCGCAGCGCACACTGGAACTCTATCAGCGACATCGATACATAGATAAGTCTTATACATATATCCTCATGAGATCTAGATAAACTTATAGTAGAACAGCATTACGTAAAATTGGTTTTAGAAACTGGAAAAGGTTATTAAAATTAATAGCGGACATAGGGACGAAATGAATAGTGGGCAAGACTGTTTCTGTAGACGGATAGCAATTAGAAAATACCCGCTTGGCTACTGCATGCCATATTCAAGCCAAGAAATGTCTTAAAACGAAAGCTATTGAGGTGTTAATTGGGTCACACAGTGATATGATCTTGATCTAATAAACTAGTTTCAGGTTTTTTTTTCACGACACCATTCGAACCAATTTTTGAAAGAAAACGGCCAATAGTAATTGACAGGAAAATGTGACGTCACAACTTTGGAGATCTTACTAACCGTTGTATGGAAAACAATTGATTTTTTTTTGTTTTTTTATTTTTGATTTTGAATTTATTTATTTCAGACTAGCTGTTGCCCGCGACTTCGTCCGCGTAGAACTTTTTATCGTCTTAGAAAATGAATTCTCTCAATACAAAATTTGAACCCTCTTTTAGAGGATAATTAAAAAAAAAGTTGATGTTCATTTTCTAGTTTGTGAACAAACAGTCTAAAACCAAAGTTAAAAATCTCATACTTTAAAAATGCCTTGAAATACTCAAACTTTGAACCAATTTCAACACTCTTAGGGGATGAATTTGGAAAAACTCTGAAATCAGTTTTGTAGTCTTTTAACGTACAGAATAAGACCGAAGTTAAAAATCTCTTACTCACACTTTAAAATTTTATTGCTCGCCATTTAAAATTTGAACCCCCTTTTAAACCCCCTTAGAGGTTGAATTTTTCTAATCGCTGAAAGAACTTTTTTCGTAAACTTTTAAGTCTCTAGCTCAAAAAAAGTGTTGCCCATACAAAGCTTTCTTAACCCCCTTAGGGGTGGAATTTTCTAAAACTCTGAAAGTACTTTATTATTAATTTTAATAAGTAACATTTTGAATAGTTTTAAGTCTAGTAAAAAAAAAAGTTTTTCCCACACAACACTGGCTACCCTTCTTAAGGATGGAGTTTTCTAAAACGCTGAAAGTTCTTTTTTAGTATTCTAATAAGTAATCTTTTTGCAAAGTTTTAAGTCTAACTCAAAAAAAAGTGTTGCCCATGCAAAGCTTGCTCTCCTTTTTAACCCTATTAGAGGTGGAATTTTCTAAAACGATTTGTGTTCTTTTTTTGTATTTTAATAAGTAATCTTTCTACAAAGTTTCAAGTCTCTAACTCAAAAACATAAACTTTCCCTGATAAAAACTTTGCACCCCTTTTTATCCCCATTAGGGATAGATTTTTTCAAAACGCTGAAAGTCTTTTTTTTTTGTATTTTTATAAGTAATCTTTCTACAAAGTTTTAAGTGTCTAGCTCAGAAAAAGTGTTCCCCATACAAACCTTGCACCCTTTTTTAACCCCCTTAGGGAATGATTTTTGTAAAACGCCGAATGTAGTATTTTTCATGTTCTAATAAGTAATTTTTCGTCAAAATTTTAAGTCTCTATTAAAAAAATATATGTTTTTCCCATACAAACTTTGCACCCTATTTTACCCCCTTAGGGGTGAAATTTTCCAAAACGCTGAAAGTACTTTCTTTGTATTTAAATAATATGTCTACAAAGTTTTAGGACTCTAGCTAAAAAAAATAGTTTCCCACATACAAACTTTGCACCCCTATTTTAGCCCCCTATTTTTAGGGGTAGAATTTTCTAAAACGCTGAAAGTACTTAATTTGTATTCTGATGACTAATCTTTCTACAAAGTTTTAAGTCTCTATTTAAAAAAAATATTGTTTCCCCCATACAAAATTTGCACCCCTATTTTACCCCCTTAGGGGTAGATTTTTTTAAAACGCTGAATCTAGGTACTTTATTTGTATTCTAATGAATAATTTCTCCACAAAGTTTTAAGTCTCTATTTAAAAAAAAGTAGTTTTTCCCATACAAACTTTGCACTCTATTTTACCCCTTTAGGGGTAGAATTTTCTAAAACCCTGAAAGTTCTTTATTTGTATTCTAATGACTGATCTTTCTACAAAGTTTTAAGTCTCTATTTAAAAAAAAAATGTTTCCCCCATACAAACCTTGCACCCCTATTTTACCCACGTAGGGGTGGAATTTTCCAAAACGCTGAAAGTGTTTCATTTGTATTCTAGTAACTAATTTTTCTACAAAGTTTAGGTCTATAGCTCAAAAAAAAAAGGTTCTCCCATACAAACTTTGCACCCCCATTTTACCCCCTCAGGGGTAGAATTTTCAAAAATCCCTTTTTATCCCTAGCCCACGTTATAAAAGCAACATACTGTGCAAAAATCAACTCTCTAAGATTAGTAGTTTCGGCTGTGCGTTGATGAGTGAGTGAGTGAGTGATTGAGTGAATAAGTCAGTCAGGACATAGGCATTTATTATGTATAAATAGATAGAAGATAATGAAACTCCCATTCAAATATCTCAAAAAATTATGAAGCTACATCCGTTTTAATGTCGCTTGTTAGAGTGAGAAAACGATGAGGGACTGTGACGTCAATATACTCGAGCGTCATAGTAAAAAACAATCGTTTCATATGAAGGTGCGTTTTGCGGAAAAGGGACAGAACATACCCCCTCTTAAAACTTTGGACTCTTATAACTTAATCATTACCTATATAACCTCTTGCTTTGTTTTTTTCTCCATTTGACTATATTTATTTTAAATTCTTTTTCGAGAAAATACATTATGATTATTTACCATATTTTCGATTCCTGAGCTATAACCACGAACTTCGGAATTCGAAAATATTCGGGTATCTCTATATCTATCGCACTAACCATACTCGAGTGACAGGGATGCAAATATATGAACATTGAGTATCGGTTTTCGTGGTAGCGCCGCAAGTACTTTGGCTGAATGCGCCGAGCGCGTGCCATTGTCATTCAAAAAAAACAAATTCGTGTTAATTATATTGTTCAAATTTGTTGATTTCATTTATTGAAATTACGACATAAAACGACATTTGCGCATATAAGTTCTCATATCAGAATCGAATATTTTTTTATGGTTTATATTTTAGCATTTGTCTCGTAAAGGTCTATCGTAGACGGGATTTAAATTATTAATAAGTGAAAGGCAAAGCAATTCCGCCATTTTTACGAAAATTTGACGGTTCTTATAGCTGACAGTTGGAGCAGCGTTTTATTTCAATAAAAATAAATGAAAAATTAAATGAAGTCGTATATTTCGGAAAATTAATTAACTGTCGCAGTCGGATAAAAACTATCCTAAGTTGCAGCTAGAATAATAATGTACCTATATAAAATGTTTCATATTTTTCCGTTCATGGGATGCTGAGAACATTCGAACCGCGCAAAGCTTAGTTTCAAACTGGCTGATTCTTTTTTTAATTTAGAGATTTATTATAAGTGGAGATAAAGTACTTAACTAAATTACATTTTTTTGCAAATCTCTATGCGAGATTATGTGCGCGGTCACTCGACTCACTTTATAATTGTTATCTTAACTATTATACTTTATAACTTCTATTACAATTTATACACATTGTTATTATGAGTAGTTTTTAATTTCGGTAGTGTGTAAGTATATTCTCCAGCGTATTTAAAATGTTGTTTTGGTGATAACACATAACTGCTTTTAGAAAAATGTTTTTGTACATTTCTTTTTTACTAAACCATTAGAATCCTAGTTGTACTTGTTAATTTATTTAGGGACGATGATAAAACTTTGTAGTGCCCACATGTTTTTATGATTTAATCATATTTTGTAAGTTTCACCTTGTTGTGATAATTTGATGGTTTACTTTCCATATAGCGACATAGTGACGTAAATGTTGACACGAGGCAAATTGTGAATCTCCATGTAATTTTAAAGGTTCTCGTTTTATCTACCAAAAGATTAATTTAAATTTCTAATTAATTATTTATTTTACATTGGATCCAAACTATTATTATTTTTATTCTGCTGCATTTATGATTCTTTTAACAGGTTTTAGAACTTCGCCGACATTAAGGGTTTTGTTTTATTTAGCAGCTATTTATTTCATTTATTGAAATTAAGGGCTCATTTACATCACTTCAAAAGGGCATTTCACATTCACATTGAATTTCGGCATCGACGAAACAGGTTTTCACTTAAGATTCTATCGAGTATCCTGAGGTATGTTTACGATGGACTATTACAATCAAACGCTGCCCAGCTGCGGCCTCGTAACGGTATTGACTACACACTATTTCAGTCTACTATCTACTCAATTGTATTCTTGCAAACTCAATTTTGTTGCTAGTACAATAGAGATCATATTTCTATGCAACAATAAAGTGGGATACGTGTTTCATTAAGTAAACGATAAAATTCCGTGTGCTAACGGTCCCTTGTCTCCTCAATGCTTGTCATTACACCCAGGAAACGTGAATAGGATTTAATAAACACAATGAAATAAAAGAATAAATGTACATTGTTAATGGGGGATTCAAAATTAATCAATATGTATATTGTTTTGCTCCATTATTTTACGTTGAATGGGTAATCGAATCGTCGAGGCAGTTACCCTCGAATGTAATTTCTTATGTTTTACTGTTAGACATGGTTCCTTTCATGAAACTGCGATAATTTAATTACTTATGTACGTTATACTGAATTATGTAACAAGTTTGAAGAATTTGGAGCAAATTACAGTACTTATACCTAGAACTGTAAAGTAAGCAGAACTCGTGAATGTTACCAAGGACTTAGAAAGTACAGAGGACTCGCTAGAGGTTTTTAGATAGGTATACGGAATGCAAACCGGTTTACCGGTAATTTGGCTGAATATGGGGCCGGTAAAAAACAGGTAAAATAAAATCAAAACCGGCAATTTACCGCAACACGAATTGTCTGTAATTGATACTCCATCTTCATATTTTTATCTTAATAATCCGCCTTTTTAACCGACTTTAATAGAGGAGTTCAACAAAACTGGTAATTTACCAGTTTTGAAATTGGCCCGGTACCTAATTGCATTCCCTAAAAAGGTATTAGTTCGAATGTATGAAATAAAAAATATCTGCTACTCGTACAGTCTACAGCTATATTCGGCATACCAAGCTGAGAGTGTCAATAAATCCACTAAGTAAATTATTTAGTTAGAAGTGCTAATCATGATAGTTTATTATTATTAACGGGCTATAAGAATAATAACCAAGACGCCACCGGGGACTCCAGCCAAACAGTTATTCATTGATAACCAAATTCTCACACTACCCTCACAACACATTTTCAACATTGCTGCGCACGTACACTCACAAAAACACACCTTTTACACAAACAAACCCACACGTACCCGTCTAGGCAGTAAAGAGCGACTTCTTTCATCTTGTCACCGACTGACTAAGTCCTCCAAGACAATGCACGTAATAGGTCCCAAGGTGTATAATAAACTACCTGAAGACATTACGATGGAGGAAAGCACAAACACCTTCAAAAATAAATTTAAAAAATGGCTAATTGGACATGCCTTTTATAATTTAAATAAATTTTATGAAACTAATAATTGAATGATATTATTATGTATAAACATATAGGTATAAGATTGAATTGCTTATAATATGAAATTGTGAATAATATGTGACGTGTAATATTTTTATAATATTATAAATAAATGAGTATGAGTATGAGTATGAGTATTAAACACTAGCTTTTGCCCGCGACTTCGTCCGCGTAGAGCTCGTTTATATCGTAGCTTGATACAAACTTTCACCCTCCATTTCCCGTTTAGGGGTAGATTTCGGATATAAAAACTATCCTTTGTCCTTCCCCGAGACTCAAACTATCTTTATCATCATAATCATCATATCAGCCGAAGACGTCCACTGCTGGACATAGGCCTCCCCCAAAGAGTTCTAAAGTGACCAATCCTGCACCACCCGCATCCAGCGGACTCCCGAGACCTTTACCAGGTCATCAGTCCACCTTGTGGGGGCCTACTAACTACCTCTATACCAAATTTTATCTGAATGGGTTGTATAGTAGCTCCATCCAAATTAATAAAAATCTATCCGTTGTCCGTCTCCGCGACTCAAACTATATCTATACCAAATTTCATCTAAATGGGCTACATCCAAATTTTCACCCCCATTTCACCCCCTTAGGGGATGATTTCCTCCTTTCATGTGTTCCAGAATAAAAAAATATTCTATGTTCTTTCCTAGGACTCTACCTCTCTCTATACCAAATTATACCTAAATGGGTTCCATCCAAATCTTCAACCCTCATTTTACCACCTCAGGAGATGATTTTTCGGGATAAAAACTATTCTCCTTCCCTGGGACTGCTTCTATCTCGTTACCAAATTTCATCTAAATGGGTTTTATCCAAATTTCCACCCCCTATTTCATCCCTGAGGGGATGATTTCTGGAATTTAAAACTATCATATGTCCTTTTCCAGGACTCAAACTATCTTTCAACCAAATTTCATCAAAATGGGTCACAAACAAATTTTCACCCCCAATCCCAAGGGGTGTCCCCTCAGGGGATCATTTACGGGATAAAACTATCCTATACTATACTAGGTTGATTTGTGTAAGATTGTCCCGTAATATTTATTTTATTTTTTATTTTATTTTATCTGCTTCCCCAGGACTCCAACTCGCTATAGGTACCGTAAAAGGGTTCCTTCCAAATATTCATCCCCCATTTTACCCTCTTAGGAGATGATTTCTGGACTACAAATTATAGCTATATTCCCCAAGACCAAATCTCCATACCAAATTTCATCTAAATGGGTTCTATCCAAATTTTCACCCCTCATTTCACCCCCTCAGTAGATGATTTTTCAGGATAAAAACTATGCATTGTCCTTCCCTGGGATTCCTTCTATCTCTTTACCAAATTTTAACTAAATGGAATTTTTCCACATTTTCACCCCTTGTTCACGCCCTTAGTGGATGATTTTCGGGATTCAAAGTATCCGTTGCCATTCTTCGGGACTCAAACTATCTCTATACCAAATTTGATCTGAACGCAGTCTATCCAAAATTTCACCCCCCATTTTACCCCCTTAGGGGAAGATTCTCGGGATAAAAACTATCCAATGTCCTTTCCTAAAACTTAAACTACCTTTAAACCAAATTTTATCAAAATTTTAAAAAAATCTTATTTTCGTCGGGTTATAAAAAAGGTAGCATGCGTAAAAAGGTCTAGGAAATAAAAACATGGGCGACTTAGGTCGCCTATTGGTTATGATATACCAATAGTCGACCTAAGGCTTTGCGTGACGCCCTGGTCCCGGCTAAGTGGCCTGAAATTGGAGGATGGCGTAAAATTGAAAGTGCCGATCAGGCTTGAGGCGTGCCTTGACGGTCCTTCGTGACTCGCCAATTGTGGCCAATTGTAGACATCGGTGCAACCGGCATAAACCTTGTTTCGCTTCCGATTTAGACAAGTTGTTTTGACGCAACATTGTAACGTCGAATCTGAAATAATTTCTCGATAAATGATACATTTTTCTTCTTAAGTTTATTGACATAATCTGACTTTATTAATTTGTATTATTCAATCGATTAGATATAGTAGTAACACAACACCTTGAACAGACACCTCTATAACTTAGGTATCACAGACAGCCCCATGTGCAGATCGTGCATGGAGGCAGAAGAAACGACTAAACATATACTACGTACGAAGTATACAAAATAAAGCACCTAGGTTCTCCAAACACACTACGGGACGCAGTCAGCAACACCAAGGCACTCACCAACTTTTTAGACGAGCTGGGGTGGTTAGAGTAGCGCCACACCGCCGTTTCACGCAAAATAGGCACAATGGATGTCGACTTGCGGAAAACGCCCAGTATAACTAACTAACTAGTAGGTATAATGTAGTTAATATAAGTAGTAGCGTAGTAGGTATTAGGTAGCTGTTCCGATCTACCGGAATTGATTCTCGAAACAACGTATTTTGCCATGTCGCGGCGTAAAATTTGATTTCCTGGATACTTGTTTTATTTTTACAAGTAACCATTTAACTCCGTGAACGGTTAACTAAGCACTAGCGCAAAATAAGCGCATAAATCAAAATTGACGTTCCTATCATAGCATCCGTAAAAAAATGCTTTTCGCAATTCCCAGACAACGTATTGTAAAAAAACGATGTATGACTCCTTTTTATAGTAAGGTACCCACCATGGCCAGCAGACAATAAGTGTCAATTTTGAAAGGATATAAAATTCATGGGCCCTATAACGCAGCGTGGCAGTGAATTTTCCGTATTACCGCGTTGGCCGGCCCTCGGCTGCGTGACTTGGCTAGCGAAAGACGAGATTAATGACAGGGAGTCGGCCACCGGTCACACCGTTATATCATAATTACACATTCATTAACACGGCTTCACGCGGCGTTTATTAACGCTTCAGAGTTTAGAGTTTTAGTGCTGCTATTTCTTATTATTAATGATCTTTTGTGTTGAAGAAGAAGAAGTCGAGACTACACTTGCTTTAAATGGGTCGCTCCCGAGCGCCTAGCGTAGTTTTAACTTGTACTTATCAAAAATGTTGATTTTTTTGTTCTTAACTTTCAAAAGAATATATTGATCCGAGCGCAGCTTAGGTACTTTTAATGTAAAAAAAAACAGAAATTTTAAATAATGTTGATTAAGTTTTGTTTTTTTTTCAATAATTACATTATACAGCGGTATTGCTCATGTTACATTTGATTAAGTATAATTAATGTAATTAATATTGGATACAGAGTTAGTACTCTTTTATTCCTAATATATAATAATGATATCATTGATTCTTGTAGTTATCCTATGATTTTATTTGCCGACGACAGTATCTTTGTAGAATTTGACATAACTAATAATTACGAAAATGAAATTACCTTGACCACTGAAAGTATTATAAAATGGCTAGAAAGTAATAACCTGAGGGTAAATATAGAGAAGACATGTATAATGCAATTCAGTCAAAGAAAGGCCGTTCCATCCCTAAATGTAAATTATGAAGGTAACAATGTAGCGAAAACGAATGTCACAAAATTTCTTGGACGCGTTATGGGATAATTTTTAGGGGAAGCTCTACACACAGAAATATTATATTTAGAGCTTAGAAGCGATGTATTAGGGCCATCGCTGGACTGACTCCCTCACAAAGCTGCCAACCACATTTTAAATCATTGAATGTTTTGAATTTACCATGCTTGTACATCTTTGAATGTTGCGTTTATGTTAAAAGCAATCGCTATCTGTTTGACATGAAAATTGTGACGAGACCAAATCTTCGATACAGGAAGCCTAAAAATCCAGAACGGCTCTGATGCCCAAGAATATTTTAGTTATGGCTCCAAAATTGTTTAACAAACTACCTGAGGATTGGCAAAATGCAACATTAAACAATTTCAAACGAAAGCTTTTTAACTTTTTATCTGACAAGTGTTATTATAGTATTTTAGACTATCTTAATGATAATACTACTACTATACTATAGCTTGCCTAAATAAATAAATAATTACTGCCACTATATATGACATCGACATCTTAATTTTCAATTTTTAAATTATATTATTGCTCCGTTTAAGCTATTTAACTTTATCTCATATTTACTTGACTTTGTAATTTTATGTTCGTATGCCTAATGGGCTCATCATGGTCTTCGTACTGTAAACATTTTACCAACTGTATCTTTACATGTGATGACGAAATAAACGTATTTTTGTATTTTGTAAGAGTTCGTAAACGGCATTTGGTAATTTTAACCTTTTTGCACAGGCTTTGGACTACAGAAACGTTTTAGTAATATATTTTTCTATACGACTACCGAGATTCACTAAATCTGGATTTTATGAAGGGTATCATCATCATCATCATTATTAAAAAGCGTTGCTCTTGTCGGTGGAGTAACCGTCACTCTCCTTTGTCCATTACCAGCCTCTTGACTTCCTCATATGACTCGACAGCAACTTTATTCTCCACTTGACTTAAATAGGTTAGTCTAGGCCATCATCTGCCTCTCTTGCCTTCAATATTTCCTTCTAAGATGTTTAAGTATTACCTACACTAATATTTAACTGCAACGTACGTGTAACCGCAACGGTGTGATAAGGTGCGAACGTTATCAGTTCTTGGATCTCACTTCCGATGGATTCGATTGTTCCGTCCGACTCTGACTCGAATACATTACAGCTGACCCTACCCGACGTTGCCAATTCCTGCCCAATTTAGACGGGCGCAAGTAAGCTTGAGTTCATAAAGGGTGGTACAGTCCGTCTGGACTGCTATAGTGAGATGTTTTTAAGACGTCTGAATGGCCATAAACAGCTTATCTTTAGAACAATGCTGTTGTGCATATTGTTCACTGCGGCTATATACTACTTATCAGTTATCCATCCATCCATGTCCATTTTAGCAGTAAATAGTCTATTCTAATAATAAATAGAGTCTGTTATTTTGAATGTTTTTAACTATATTACTTTGTTTGAAGGGGCTATTTTCTGAAACTACCTATCTCATTGAAAAAAAAACACCAATATATGTATATGTAGAGTGAACTTTCGAGATAGACATAGGCTAGGTATATTTTGTCCTGTGGGTCGGCCTGGGATCATTGAAATGCTCGGGCAGCTTGTAACTAATAAAGACTATGTTAACAGTTAAACGATGATTTCTCTAGTTTTAGTCACTGATGTGCCGCTAAGCAGCAATGTTGTGATGTAGGGAAAAATAGGTGGTGACCTGACTAGCAGAAAGGATTTACAACTTATGCTTTACGTAGAGTTAGCACTAACATTCCATCTTAGTCCTCAAAGTTAGCAACACATGCAGTCTTATTATTTTCTGTTGGTATGTATGTTTTTGTGTTCAATTGTTGAAGACGTTAATAAATGTATTTTCTTTCTTTTTTTTTATTTACATTAAATTTTTGCGTCAAATGTGTATGTGTGCTAAAAAACCTATGCGAAGAAGCACTTTCCCAAAAGCGCATGTAACTAGAAAAAATGCTAGTAGGCACATGTTTATACCGTACAGTCAACAGTAGGTAATGAGGATTCGTTGTGAGTAATACTTTATAGTTATTCCGTAGTTTTATTATTTGCACATGATACTTGAATAGGCATTTAAAATCATAATTACGATTTCGAGTGTACGGAAGTTGTTATGAAAATTATTGTTATAAAACCTATATCCGCTATTAGCTGCGGAAACCAAAAACGTTCAATCACTCACTTTACAAGGTTGATATCTCGGTGTCCCCATTAAGCAGCCTTGGAGTGGTGATACCGATTGTCTTAATTACAGAAGGACGCGTCCCCAGGATATCATTTTTCTTTCATATCTCATTTTGTCCGCGATAGGTACGTGACAGAAGGCGCCTTGTTCCCTCTTTCATATCTCTGTCTTTGTAAATCAGAATAACAGTGACATCTAATTGGATATTATGTCCCTTTCTGACAAATATCGCGTATATCGTCCCTGTTATTACCCGACTGCCGAAGGAGAGGAGGGTTATGTTTTATTTGATTTTGAATGCCATAGACATTAAAATGGGGTCATTACATTTGAATCTAGAATTGCGCCTCGGAGTGACCGTTCGAGTACGAAAACACAAAATAAAATGTTTTATTAAATAACACCAATGGAGAAGTATACCTACACGACGCGGGTGAGAAAGTTACGAACTAGTTCGCGAAATATATATAAAGTGCAAATAGGGTTGCCAGATGTCCGGTATTTAAGCGTACAGTCCGGTATTTTCGAGGCCTAAAAAATGAATGTTCATACCGGACAGAACAATATCCGGTATTTTAAGGAAAGTCGGTACTACTGGTCACAAGCGCCTACAAAAGTAGGCATATGAAATCCCTCAAACGCAAAAACTCGCGCGCGCTCCTCGCGCTCGGTGTTCAGAAGCTTCACTTGCTTGGACCTTGAACGCGGTCTACGGTCGCAAAAAATCCGTATTTTTGCGACCAAGCTTACCCCCCCTGTTTGGGGTTGTCCGGTATTTTTTCGCGACTCACCTGGCAACCCTAAGTGCAAACCATATTTCGTCAAACGGTGCAAATTACAGGATATTCTCAAACGTTTAATCATTCCTATTAAATACGGTACACGAATGTAAAAAGTCAATATTAACATTAATCATTACGTTTTTGGATAGGTACTTATAAGAAATTATAGAGTCGCCACGTATCAGTGCGGTCAAAGCGGTACTTTAACTATGTTGACCGGTAATTTGATGTAATCTAGTAGTCCCAATCAAATTCCATTCAATATATAGCTGACCAAAGATCGATAGCGTCTGAATAGCAGCTCATTATTTGGCACCGTGTGTTGAGCAAAAACGGAATGAGCAAAAAACCTTTCATAAATTGACATTACGAATCGGGCTGCAAGTTTAATTGAGCAAACGGCTTTCAATTTAATCGAAATGGAGCATCTTCATGCGAAGAAGTTGTAAGCAGTTTCCACACCGCGCGCATAATGTTATAACTGCAATGTAATAAAATGAAGCCTATGTGCGTTGAGCTTTCATTAAAATGAGGTTCCGTCTTATCCGTATGCGATACCGCTTAATATTTAACAAACATATACTTACTTACATATAAAATAATAACGTTACTCTCAATCCTATTGAGCATCAAACAAATTACATGAGTTACTTTTTAATAAACTCTGTAGGCTTCGAGGATTTAAATTTTATTGTGATAATGTAGGTATTGTATTCTAACCAGGATAAGCTATGTGATAATTTAAATCCATCTGTTGTATAAGAATACAACAGATGGATTTAAATTACTGTTATGTACCTACAGCTTTAGAATTACTTATCACATATCTATGTTTAGATCTGTTTGGATCACTCAACTATTTATTGTTTATTTATTTATTTAAACTTTATCCTTCTTCAGGCCTACGAGTTAAGTAAGTGTTATTCTGTCCCCTTGTCAGAGTTTCTTAGAAAAAAATATTTTAACAAGGACTTACATGCTTATGATAACCATGGCAACAATCGTCAAAAAAATGCCCGTTTCGGTATTTTTTTCTTTGACGGAATCCTACTAACCGCCGGCCGTCATAATAATGCGTCGTGTGAAGTATCCTCAGATGCGATGATAAGAACATCATTATGTAGGTACCATCTGCCTGCTATTCTGTAACTTGTGTTAAGCTCACCTCAACGCTCACCCACACATATATCTTGACGCCGCGATTCGTAGTAACTAAGCGTAGGGTAGAGGTCTAGTTTCGTTAAGCGTGACGGGTGTGGAGTTACCGGGAGTGAGGCGCATGAGCGCATAAAGAATAACAGCCCCTGCGGACGTTGAACGTTAAGTAAAATATGTTGAACGATGTTAACATGAAGTCGGACGTCGTACTGTTATTTTCCCACTGTGTTATTGTTACATTATTTAACGCAAAAGTGAATGTTTCCTTTTCCTTCAACGTGTCACGATGCAAAGTCAAGGTTAGAATTGTAATAACTGGTAAGTAGAGTTTTTTCATCACACTTGCTCATAAACGGTGTTATTATATGCCTGTATACGGAAAGACAATGGCCTCAATTGTTCCCGCGGGAAATAATGGTCCCAAGGGAGTAATGAGCTAGTGTGTGATCTGATTGGTTAAGCAAATCTTGACGGCCGCGTACGACAAGAATTCTGGCTCTGTGATTGGTAATCGAGCAGGCCATGCCCTGCAAGAACCACATGCTCCATGCTGTGATTGGTTGAAATATTGAAACTACGCCCCCCACTCGCACTGATCTGGAAGTGAAGTTGTCAATTTCGTCAACATTTGATTGGTGCGCTTGTATAAAACATAGATTTTTCTGTCTTTTGTAGTTATTTATTTCCTCGCAAATGTGATGAAAAACATTGTGTATAACACGGGCGTATATAAGAATATTGCAAACTCGAGTCATCAAAAGCCCTCCGCCTCACGGCGTCGGGCTTCTGATAGACTCTCGTTTGCAATATGCCTCATACGCCCCTTGTTAAACAATGTACTATCGTTAGTACAAAGAAATTGAAATAAAATTGCAATAATGTGCCTATAAACTTATTAAGTATAGGTAATACAGTACTAAATGTTGTAATGAAAATCATACTCACACACATCACATTAGTGATAACGTAAAAATTAAAAAAATATAATAATAATATTGCAGAAACTTAATTTCAGCTTTTTTCGCTTGGAAGTGTTATGATCATAACAGGTGTACAGTCAAGGGTGAACGAATACATACGTACATAAATATCTGTACACGCCTTTATGACATTGACAATATAGAGTCCTGTAATAGTACATTATGATACAAATGAGGTATGTTGATCATAACATCAGAGGCGGAATTGTCACGCGAACCGCAGGTGAGCGTGATAATAGAGCCGAGGATGTAATTATCAAAGCTCACGCGTGTCATACGACGTTTTTCAACACATTTGCGAGGAAATAATCCTTTTCATAAAATGAACATGTTACAGGCTCCTAAGTTGTTTCCTTTAGTTATTGATGACAACAGGTTTTTACTCACATATTTGTACATCTCCAAGAATGTACAGTGGCGTCAATTCTATTTATCACTTTTCTATTCACTACGAGTCAACATTTTTAACAATAACCAAACACGCATCATCAATGTTTACAAATATTTGTGAAATTACCTATAATGGCGCGCAACTATTTTTTTTTCCTGAAGTTCGCGCAGTGCGCCCGCAGCGAGGCTTAGATGAAATCTCTAAACAGCCAATACAAAATAAAATAAATATTTTCTTATTCAATATAAATTCATGTAAAATGTTATCACCAAATCACAGTTCAGTAAATAGTTTTACTAAATGAAACGTTTCTATATCATATCCAACAAGAAATAATCAATTAATCCACAAGAACGATTTAATTTGTTTAGTCGAGTAAGAATCCATTTGCCGAGAATTAAAAACAAACCTGTATAACCCGGTCAATTTAAGAATGCGCCGAGTCCATACATACACCTTGCTGCAAGGTGCCAACGTGTCTTAATCGGGATATAAACATAACTGCACGAGTGTCGTAATGTTATTAAACACGCGTGTTTAATACCCAGGATTATGAGCCCAAAAGCGGCACAATAAGAGGCTCGTTACGAGCAAATGTGCTGAAAAGATATTTTTGTACTCGACGATTAAAATATGTGTATTAAGATTTCATAGAGAATACTGCAACGTCACTCTTTTCATAGTTGTAGTCCATGTTACTGTCGAAACAATCGAAATATTATTTTTCGATACGCTCCAGACAACTAAAATAAATTCGACCAATCACGTGGCTGCTTTACCGAACTGTAATGAATTGGACCAATAGAATCGCTTTGATGTCGTACGCTCGTTGATATCTTTTAAGATATCAACAAGCGTACGAGCGATGAGCTGCACTTCGTTTCAACAGTATCGAGTTTGTTTAATTAGTTCAGTTGACTCGTAGAAAATTAATTTTAATGAACTCGTACAAAAAGTATTGTTCACAATAGTGTTATAATCAAGCTTTTTAATCTCGTACCTTACTTAGGCCACTCAGCAAGCTTCGTGGCCTAAACACGGTACTCGACTAAAAAGCTCTCTATTATAACACGATTGTGAAAAATACTATTACGTCATACCTGGCCATAAAGTATGCTATGTGCTATGCGTGCGGAAAACCCCAATTCCTGGCCAGATAGAGACGTAAAATTTTGTACTCACCACGGGCGGTAATAAAGAAAGCCTCAGAGCTTATATTTATCGCCCTTGCCTTCGGCTCGGGCGTCAAATACCTGCGATCTGAGACATTCTTTGTTTAAACGCCCTAGGTAAGTAATGTACTATTATGTCCTTATTTATGTACCTACGTATTCGATCACCGTCGACTGTACAGTCATCTGCAGAGAAACGTGACCCCGTGCATACAAACAAACCTCTATGCAGTGGAATCCCCTCTCTATACTTATAGCTAACTGTACATCAATATAAAGGGTTAATTTTATACTAAGCAGAAACGTCCGCTAACGAAATTCTAGGTTTCGATCAAAGAGGAAAATTGAAAAATTATTCGCCACGAGCGGAATTTGAACCCGCGACCTCTGGAGTCCGTCTAGAAGTCTATAATAATAGAAGAGTGAAGGGATTGAAAGATTCGTTGCCACTGACGGGACCCACGGTAGCTCAGTTGAATAAGAGCAATGGACGGATTCCAGAGGTCGCGGGTTCAAATCCCGCTCGTGGCGAATAATTTTTCAATTTTCCTCTTTGATCGAAATATAAAGGGTTGTTCAAAACATTCAGTTTCTTATTTAGACATTTCTAATAATTTACACAGCATTACGGTTCTAACCAATACAAGGTTAATTATATATACTTACCTAGGGCGGTTAAACAAAGAATGTCTCAGATCGCAGGTATTTGACGCCCGAGCCGAAGGCAAGGGCGATAAATATGCGCTCTGGTGCTTTCTTTATTACCGCCCGTGGTGAGTACACAATTTTACGTCTCTATCTGGCCAGGAAGTGGGGTGTTACGCATGCATAGCGTGCGGTAATTCCTACTTTATGGCCAGGTATGACGTAAATATTATAATCATACATCATCAGACGGGGTGTGTCATCCTGCGAATATCGCAGACCCCGAAAAAATCCCGTCACACAGCCGCACGTCGCCACGCAAACATGTCACACTCCGGTGTTAACATTAAGACCAAGCATTGCTCATTACCAATAGGGCACTAATTCAAATTTCTCGTAGTTTATTGTTATCGATCTGATGACTTGAGATCCCAGGCCCCGATAAGGCACGTACACACGACACGATACATTGCATACTAAACAGTTATGTCAATAGCCCGTAGTCGGCTAACAAACAGGCTAGCACGGTTCAAATGTTTTAATTAATCTCGACGTGCACTGTCTAAACAAAAGTTAACGGTGAATATCGTCAGGTTAGTGTTTCAAATTTTAAAAGTTTGATAAGTTATTTTGCTTAAAAAGTTTCTTCGTAAAAACGTCGGCGTCGGTAACTTACTTAAGTTTCTAAGCGTTTACTGAAAGATAATCCTTTGTCAGCCATTATTTATTTCGTTTATTTTCGACTAGCTGTCCGCGCGTCTTCGCCCGCGTATTGCAAAGAACACAGGCACACCTGCAGAATTATATAAAGCCTATATCTATCCAGAAATTCCATTCTATACAAAGGTGAAAGATTTTTTGAAATCGGATTATTGGTCCCGGAGATTTCCCCCTACATACAAATATACAAACTTGCAACCTCACAGACTTGTAATCTTTATTATCTTAGTATATTAAAGAGTTACTGACTGACATTGAAAACCAATATTTTTTACGTCTTAAAACCTAAGAACTATTTAAACGACTGTCATAATCCCGTCACAGCTACCCATTCCGTGACTTTCATTTCAACCAGTTGAAAAAATGAAATAATATCATATTCAAGAGCTGCACCACCGGCTTTCAACAATGTTTCGTTATAAATCATCCAGTGGCACTGCAGTCCTGTGATATTACATTTTTTACTTCCTTCCCGGTCCTTATGAATACTAAATCGTTGCTCCCCCATTATAGGCTTAAGTACGTATACTGTAGGTGGCTGGAAAAGCAATTTACATTCATCACTTTAAATAATAATATTTTTAACGTGCACAATTTTATGTTCTTGATTTTCGCTCTTGTCAATGATATTTAAGATTAAGGAGTGTGGTTTAGAACTGGAGTTAATACCTAATTTGGTGGCTTCAAATGTATTTTTATTTTATGCAACGATTAGCAATATAAAGAGGGAGATTTTGTTTAAAAACCAATGAACAACTGTATATTATGTTCGTATTTAAGGTTATAAATATAGGTACCTAATATTAGAATTATTTCTGGATGGACATTAATTTACTCATGCCGATAGTACGAGTAGCAGGTTCGTTAGTAGGTATGGCAGCGAAACGTAGAATAGTTTTGGTCCTAGACTATATCACTACATAGTATAAAACAAAGTCGCTCCCGCTGGCTGTCTGTCTGTCTGTCTGTCCCTATGTATGCTTAGATCTTTAAAACGACGCAACGGATTTTGATTTTGATTTTTTTTAATAGATAGAGTGATTCAAGAGGAAGGTTTATATGTATAATACATGCATGTTATTATTATTTGCATACATATAAACCCGTGCGAAGCCGGGGCGGGTCGCTAGTTTTTTATAAAGTATTCCATAAATATTTTATTTTTTCTTACAGTACCTAGTCCCTATCTAATCTTTTTCATCTTAAGTAATATCACTAAGACCCGAAAAAAATCTTTAATTAAAATTCTTACCAATTTTTAATTTATTTAATAAACAGATATGGAATTGGGAATGGGGAAAATATTTATAAGTGCCTTGTTATTTTTTGGTGATAGGAATAACCTTCCTTAGCACCAGAAAAAAGTTGCATACTTTTCAGCTGCGTCAATTATTAAACTTGTTATATGAAAATCTTATCTTCTTATTCGCCGTCCTAAACCCAAAACGTAAGCGAGGAAACTGTTTATATTTAAAAAATATAATTGACGCAGCTGAAAAGTCTGTTAATTTTTAAAGTTCCGTACTCAAAGAGTAAAACGGGACCCTATTACTAAGACTCCGCTGTCCGTCCGTCCGTCCGTTCGTCCGTCCGTCTGTCTGTCACCAGGCTGTATCTCACTGATAACGTGATAGTTCATGCTGAAATTTTCACAGATGATGTATTTCTGTTGCCGCTAACTATAACAACAAATAAGTACTAAAAACACAGAATAAAATAGTTTTTTTATAGATAATGGTACGGAACCCTTCGTGCGCGAGTCCGACTCGCACTTGGCCGGTTTTTCTGGTGCTAAGGAAGGTTATTCCTATCACCAAAAATATTATCAGCCACTTCTGAAAATTTTCTCCATTTCCAATTGATTATTCATCTACCCCCGTCAATCGAACTAATGATATAGGTACCGTAACTTCGGGGTACATTAACCCAATGGAGGGTTACTTTGGCCCGCATAAAAACCACACATAGCAATGTCAAATAATAAAAGTACCAACGTGAGCAGTTAGCTGAAACTTAAAATAAGGTGATCAGACCACTCTTAAGCTCTAAAAAAGCGGAGGACCAAGTAATTCGCGAAAGCCAAAGTAACCACCAGGGCCAAAGTACCCCGATGTTACGGTACAGCCAAAGAATTAACCGTAGGCATGTTACTTTTTTACAAGCTTTTTTCTTTATTTCATTTCATTTAACTTGATCTGTTCGTTTGTTAGTGTGGAACAAATCTTGGAACTGAATTTTGAACCAGTTAACATCAACCGATTGAGCTGAAGTTTTGGGTATAAGTATAGTTTGAATGACAATTCAATATTATGGTACCATCGAAATGATCTGATGATGGAGAGAGAAGGTGGCCATGGGAATTCAGTACTTATCCGCGTTGAGTTTGGGCTCGTTAGAATCGTCTCAATGAGTAGTTGATGACGGTATACAGAAAAGTACAGTTGGCAATAAAAGCTTATACCAAAAATTCAATTTTTGACAGGAACTTAGTAGTTGCCAAGATGTAGTCCATATTTAGCACGTGAATGCTGGTAACTCATGATGGACGAGACCGCACTCGCTCATTCCGTAACTGTACATTATGTGCACTCGACAGTAAGCCGTAATTAAACAGATTGCAGTAGGTACTCGGTCGGTAGTTATCGCCGCGAACGCATTCTGCTGGTGAAAAAAGGTTAATCTGCTCGATTGTGGGCAACAAGCTACGATCTCTCAAGAAATGGAGCGTGAATTGGTGTCTAGACCTTAAAACTAGCGTATTTTTTTTATAGGATGAAAGACTCTAAATCTAGGAATTTTCATCTTCGTATTGAATGTCCAAAGAGAGGTATAAACAACTCCAAAAAAATTTAAAGGTAGTTGTCAACTGTTAGGTAGAACTTTTAAGAGTTCCAAAGAAACTCGACACAAGTCGGTTCTCCATACAAACGTAGTTTGGCTTTCATTTTAAAGCGGTAGGCTGGAATAACATGAAACTTTGTATACACAAATTAATCCTTCATATCTAGGTCGGAAACTAGTTTCTGTTACTAGAAATAATATAATCAAATGAGACTGTAGAAGTTTTCCATAAGTACTAAACTTCTTTTCTCCCATTTTTTTTTCTTTTGAGTCTAGCTAGTCGTGCTTTCTGGGGAGTCTTGAGTTGATATTTGTCAAGACATTATACAAAAGCGTTATTATTTACACCTCAATTCTAAGTTCATGCAGCTAGGATGAAAAGAGAGGAGGCACCAGAGGCTTTTTTATGTGTATTAAACATATTATGTGTACCTATTTAAATATGTCGTTGTCTAGTACTCATAACTCCAGCCTTATTGAGCTTACTAGTTCGATATGTGACAGATTGTCAAATAGGCTGTATGCCGTATGCCGATCGTTTATACGGATCGTATGGTTCGTTTCACAAAGCTACAATTACACAGGTCTAAATCAGCAATACAGGTCAAATGGCCAGTCCTTATTTATCAAACACCCAGGTGGTCAACATGATTCGACATTGATAGGTATATGAGCTGTGTCAAAAGTCAGAAGGAATGCGCGCTACTGATATCATATTGGTATTCGAAATGGCCAGACAAGTTGACCTTTAACCAGTATTGTAGAAGATAGCCATGTCAGCGCTGACCGAACGTGATTGTCTGATGAAAACGGCTTTACTATAATCCCTCATAATAGGTTGTATAAGCGAATAAAACAAGTTACAGCTTTTATATCGACATCCAATACAGCATGTTGCAAGGCTAGACTGAGTCACGATTATACTCAGCTATCGAATGACATTTTGTGCTCAAGTTCTGTGAGCTACTTAGGCTAGGGCAGGATTATTTAAACTGATTTAATATAGCAATAGGCAATCGTATCTCATCGTCTTCCCAACTCTTTTCTCGGTTTATTCTAAAGGAGCCTAGGGTCTGCTTTGGCACCTAATCCCAAGTTTATGCAGGCACCATTTTTACGAAAGCGACTGCCATCTGATCTTCCAACCCAGATTAATGTAGACATTGATGGGGAACTTGGGATTTGACCGGTTTCTACACAACGTTTTTCTTCACCGAAATTGTAAAACTGTGTATGTCTCATCCGATCGAAATAGAAGACTGGCTGAACGTAATCATAAGACATCGGTTACACGCTAATTCTGGCGTCAGTTCAGTCCATTAGTAGGTATGATGAGAGAATGATAGTGTAACCGTTGTGAATGGCAGAGACAGACAGATCATACTGATGGACTGAACTGACGACAGAATTGGCGTGTATCCGAAGCCTAAGAAAGCTAGTAGACTGTGGTTTGCCACATTGAGAGGATGGTGCATACCGTGGTCCCCCAGTGTCGACACTGTGTTGGCCGTCGTGGTATCGACAGATTATTATTTTTCCTCTTGTTTGGCCTGCAGCGCAGCTAGCAACTAATTTACTATTGGATAACCTCCTTGGGAGCCTTATGGCTACTCAGGGGAAATGGTATCGCTGGCGCAAAGTGGTTGAAGCGGATTTGCGCGTTTCCAAATCATCTGATGGCTCGACTCTCGAATTAGAGCAGAGCTGAGAAAGGAACCGCACTCTCATGTCGGAAGCCAAGATTCAATTGGACTGCCGAGTCAACGGAGTTAGTAAGAATCTGCTTAAGCAAAGTTGTTGAGGTTTACGTTTAGCCTGAATAACCTTTTAGACTTATAACATGTTCTGCTTTTGCGATTTTAAATAGTAACACATTTATGGAAAAAATAATGTTCCCTGTGTGAACTTGTGAAGTAGCTTATGAGGTTTCTATCAGATTAAAATTATGGTCTTCAAATCCAATTTATATTTTTTGTGTGCACTCCATCTGATCAGCGACACTATCGGTATGCAATATGCATGTTACACCTTCGACGTCGTCACCACATTTACCATCGGCACAGATTAGATAATAGTACAAGTACCTACATCGGGAGAGATGGTAAGTATTCGTATTATTTCTATTTAAAAAAAGATGCCACACTTATACTAGGTAGGTACTTAATGAGAAAAATCATGATGACCCTAATAACCAGCCTAAAGTTAAGGATAAATCAATAAAAATTCTACAAAGTGCCTCTAACTAAACGCTAATCGCTCTATTTATTAGAATTAAATTACCGAATGGGCCGTAATTTTTCACAAAATTTAATCTCATTCAGATTGTTAATTTTAATAGAATCGCAGCTTATAATTATACCCGTGGCGTTAATAACCCGAAATATTTTAACCACGCATTCCTTAGGTCATTGGGCGCAAAAAAATTTATTTGAACCCCAGTCAAATCCTGCTTAGTTTTGAAGATATTATCATTTTCATGTAAACTATTTATTGTGATTAGTAAAGTGCATTAAGATCTTTTGATGGAGACGTTGCTACCGATGCACGATGTTGCCAAGTTTCGAGTCGTTATTGACATACATCAAAGTGACAGCTACCACTCACTAAATTCATTCTTTTTTGGAGAAATAATAGTTACCATTTTATTAAAAAGGATGATTTCCATCCAGGAAGCGATACTTATCCAAATTGTATTTACAAAAACCGAAAAAAATACAGAAAAAAAATTTTTTTTTGCTGAATTTGGATTGGATTCATATAACATTTTTTACTCCTAATGACCTCCGGAATGCGTGGTTAAAATCCTTCGGGTTATTAACGCCCACGGTGCATAGTGTCATATAGGTACTAGGTTTACAAGAATAAGTAGTTTTAAAAAACCAACGAATTTTTTAGTAGGTAATGTAATAAGAAGATAACTTGGTATATTGAATTTGGTAAGTACTTAACTTGCGTGTTTGTAAGTTACCTAAGTTACGTATCAATGCCCTGTCTCCAAATACATTAACAACCTAAAGAAACCCAATAAGTTCCATCAGGGATAGGGATGCGACAGAAGTAGGTAACTAAATTGACCAATTTCACATACCTAACTCCCCTCGCCTAGCTCTTTACGGATCTTAATCCCGATTGTATTTACTTGGGTCTATCTTAAGAGCTCCTTCTAACACCAATTTACTTAACAACGTACTTTACAAATTTGCTTAAAACCACATTTGCCTGCGTACCTACTTAGTTTCTAACTTCTTATGTGGCTACATTAAAGCTGTACTTGGTACCTACACTTTGTTAACTTAATTTATTCATTACTTAAAACTTAAGCACGGAAACCTACGCGTTAGACTTACCGTCTCAGTAGTTCTCTCCCACGATTCAATATTCAAGACGCAGTTTTATTCAAAACTGCGCTGATATCGAGATCGAGTCCCAAAAGTTTTTAGGTTTATCAGATCACTTTCGAATCCAATCCGTCCGAGATTACACAATCCACAAGTTCAATAAAAGTGTTTACACAATTTGTTATCACGTCAACAATGCAGTTTCACTTTCAGCGAGAGTCCGCGATCAGTCACGACAGGGGAAGGTCGCCGCTGCAAGCATCCGTGCGATCTCCGCAAAACTTCCGCCGCCGAGAAATGCACCACCTCGCTGTAGCTGCCCGCCCGAACGCCGAACAGCGACTGTGATAACGACACTTCCCGCGAATGAACCTGCGAGCCGCTCCATCCATACACAGGGTATAAGCTCGCCTCTCTCTCGCCGACTACACAGAACGCCCCTACTAACCGGTAAACGAGCACCTTATCACAACCGGACACAGCTCCAATTCCACCGACACTCGCGACTCTCAACTCGTCTCGTTGGAAACGCGTAACGAGTTTACGGCACGTAAATCGTAGTAGATTTGTTTTGCAGTACCGCCACAGTAATTCAGTTCTTCGCCCCGACGCACACAGCGCTTTTTCCCGATTTGTTTCCGGTTAAATAGAGCCTTCTTTTTGTACAACCTGCCCGTCGGTAGCCTATGTAGGGAACGCGGAATAACCGCTATGGACAAGATGCCAACTTTCTAAACTAAACCTATAAGAGCGCTCTATTGGGGCGGTGAATTACGTTGTTTTTATTGGAAGTTACTCTATCCGGGACAATAATAATAAAGCATTTAGGAAATTGGATGCTCTGCGCGATTACTGTCTATTTTGTACGTGAACTGCCGAACGTGTCATAATTCCGCTCTTAGATTATAGGTGTGATATATAGGTGACATTTTCTGCTTAATAAGCTGGTGTCGATTACGACGGCCGCGCCGCGGCCGAAGCCTTTCAGCTGCAGGGCAAATTGGATACTAGTCAACCGAACTAGATAATACCGCTTCGCGAAGGCTGGCCAACGTTACGTAACTACTTAATCTCTTCAGAGGTTGTGTCGACCCAGGTTATGTATCTAATATAACTCGAAGTAAATAAATCTTGAAACTTGCATACCATGTCTGAGACGCATACACAAAGAGGTTCTCGAATATTGTAACCGTAAACCCTTTCGGGTGATCTCGAACTAGGTCAGCGATGTGACGTGCCGCCGGTATCCTCACTTGGAATTGGAACTCTTGAGAGTGGAGAGCTGCCAACGCCAACTTGGATCTATATCATGTTGTAAACTTAGTTAATCTGGTTAGTGTAGTCTGAAACAGGACATGGACACCTACACTGACATTTAATTTAATTTTTCCATTGTGTTCAACATGTATGTCTAATGTAGGTAGGTACATAAATATTTACATTATTTGTACCCATGTGTGCGCTATTAGTATAACGTCGTGTCCAGCTTTATTTAAAAATGTAACTAACATACATACCTACATACATACATATAATGACGCCTCTTTCCCAGAGGGGTAGGCAGAGATCACGGATCTCCATTTGCTACGATCCTGACAAACCACTTTCGCTTCACTCACTTTCATAACATTTCTCATACATGCTCGTCGGTTTAGGGTACTTTTGACCTGGCCTTTCTGTAAGATTTCTCCAACTTGATCGGAAAAAGTTCGCCTAGGTCTTCCCCTTCCAACTTGCCCTTCCACTCTTTTTATATACACTCTCTTCGTTAATCTTCTTTCATCCATCCTCTCTACATGCCCAAACCACCTTAACATACCCTTCTCAATGTTAGTGACTATATTATCTCCATCCATTCCACACTTATCTCTTATCACACTGTTTCTGACTCTATCACTCAATTTCACTCCACACATACTTCTCAACGCTCTCATTTCTACTGAATTCACTCGACTTTGATGTAACTAAGGTGAATAATATTCTTTATTATAATATGAAATATATAAAATAAAACTGAAATTATTAAACGATGTTAAGCTATGCAAGCCCCTAATGCTATGTATTACCCTATCCGATTGGGCAGAATAAATATTTGATTAAAGATGTTTTTTTTTATAATATAAACTTGAAATGAGTTGACTTGAGTTTGAAATGTGTGAATGGAAAAACCAGTTAAAAAAAAACTTAAATAAAGTCCAATTCAAGTTAATTCTACATACATACGCATACTTATATTACTTATATACCATAGATCACTTGTATAATTTTGTTCATTAGTTGTATACGCCTCTTCTTCGTCGCTGATTGATTGCAAACATCAAGGCTAACAACCAAAGATAGACTAGTAATTACAAATAGTTATATTTAAAAACAAGTGGATTCAATTTATCAATTTGAATAATTGATAGTTATTAGTATTGTATAATTATTCGGCTGCTAAACATGCACGGTACCGATTAACTACAGGTTTTGCATATCTTCATACTTCTGACATTTGTTGCGCTTGGACGAAACTTATCATGGATTTATGAAATACCTTAATAATATTTTAAAGCCTTTTTACACAATTCTGTTCATGCAACTGTTAAATTATTTTTTATTAAAACAAATGGAACTACTGTTTTCATTTGAATATTTAAAATCGTTATTCTTGTCTGCCTCCGCCGCGTCACAATTGAATTCATGCAATTGTGACATTTTTCATACTTCAGGAATGCACTGCTGTGACAGCACTCAGTGAGACAAATATAGGATCCCGTACTGAATATCCAATTTCAATATATATATATATGTATGTATGACATCGACATGGCACTTGAAGAAATGCCCTCTTTTGTCATTCGCTATTTTCTAGTCAAGAATGTATTTCCAGATCGAGCACAAAACAAGTTTTGCGTCGTGCTTGGAATTTTAATAAATGTAAATAGATTGTATTAAAATGTATGATACGATTGGTCTGGTATGTAGATTATTGCGTTGGTCCCAACTTGTTCCACTAAGTACTAGCTCCTTTGAATTTTGAACAAAATTATAGACGATGTCGGTGTGTCTATTCGTTTTGATACTGTTACTGCTTGGTAAAGCCCTTCTTGTATGTAGTGGTGGTGTATTCGAATAGACATTACATTTAAAAAAATATCGAACACAAATAAAAAACAAATGGCTATTCGAACACGTCACCCATACATCCAAGAGGGGCTTTACATAAAGGGGTCTTTTACCTATACAGACAGTTATCATCCTCCTAGCGTTTTTTTTTATTTATTTTTATTTATTAGAAGACCAACAGCATACAATATAGGCTTATTCCCAGTTGTGCCCTAAAGGAGCCCGTAGTCCGCTTTGACACCTAATCCCAAGATTTGGCTTAGGCACTAGTTTTACGAAAGCGACTGCCATCTGATCTACCAACCCAAAGGGAAAACTAGACCTTATTGGGATTAGACCGGTTTCCTCACGATGTTTTCCTTCACCGAAAAGCTAACGGTAACTATTCCATATATAAGTTCCGAACAACTCATTGGTACGAGCCGGGATTCGAACCCACGACCGCTGCTTGAAAGCCGCACGCCTGAACCACTAGGCTACCGTAGCTCTGAGGGGTAATCAAGTAACGTTCTGAACGCGCGTCGGTACAATTTAACTGTCAATTTTCCATATAAAAAGTGACATTTAGACCTACCCGACGTTCGTACAATGCGTTACGTGATCGACCTGCAGCTTTACCTATACAGAGTAGGTAGGTAGTTATTGTTCAAAAATAATATTATAGTGGTACGTTCCAAGTAGACTCGGTTTTTAAAGATCCGTTAGACTCTATCACCCCAAATACCTATTAGTTAGTACCTAACTTAAAATGCACATGTTTTGTTACCGACAAATCTTTATTTATAAGGCTGGGCTTTGATCAATCATCATCCTCCTAGCGTTATTCCCGGTTGTGCACCTAAAGGAGCCCGGGGTCCGCTTTGACACCTAATCCCAAGATTTGGCATAGGCACTAGTTTTACGAAAGCGACTGCCATCTGACCTCCCAACCCAGAGGGAAAAACTAGACCTTATTGGGATAAGACAGGTTTCCTAACGATGTTTGCCTTCACCGTTAAAATTCTATTATACCCTATTCCAGATAACATTAGAAAAAGCGTGTGTTAATCGTCATGCGATTTCAAGGAAAAACATTTTAAATCGCAAAAACTCTAGTATGCATGGTTATGTTTTAAAAGCACTTAAATAATGATCGAAATAAGTAAAACTATGTAGTACAAAATTTGCCTTTGATGTCCTAGCCTAGATAAACCAAGAAACGTAGACGAAATTGTCCGTTAAAAATCGAATGTTATTTTATTTGGAACTAGCTGTTGCCCGCGACTTCGTCCGCGTAGAACTTAATACTTAGAAAATATAATGCAAACAAACTTCTACCATCTTAAGGGATGATTTCCGAGGCAAAAACTATTCTATATCCTTTGAAGGGTCTCAAATTATCTCTATACCAAATTTCATCTAGGTATATGGATTTTATCCAAACTTTCACCCCCTTTTCGGGATAAAAACTATCTAATGTCATTCTTCGGGACTCAAACGACCTTTATACCAAATTTCATGTAAACGGGATTCATCCAAATTTTCACCCCCCATTTCACCCCCTTAGGGAGTGATTTCCGGAATTACAACTATCCTATGTCCTTCCCCAGGACTCAAGCTATCTCTATACCAAATTGTATTAAAATGGGTTCCATCCGAATTTTCACCCCTAATTTCACCCCCTTAGGGGATGATTTCTGGGGTAAAAACTATCCCATGTCCTTTCCCAGGACTTAACCTATATCTACACCAAATTTCATCAAAATAGATTACATCCAAATTTCACCCCCCCCTTTCACTCCCTTAGGGGATGATTTCCGGGATAAAACCTATTATATGTCCTTCCCCGGGACTCAAACTATTTATATACCAAATTTCATCTAAATCGGTGCAGCGGTTTAAGTAGCTCCATACAAATTTCCACCCCCAATTTCAGCCCCTCAGATATAAAAACTACCCTTTGTCCTTCCCCGGGGCTCATTTCATCTAAATCGGTTCAGCGGTTTGGGCGTGAAGAGGTAACAGACAGACACACTTTCGCATTTATAATATTAGTATGGAAGTATGGATTATTAGTATGGATAGTATGGATTATTTCCGCTTGTCTTCCAAATAGAGGTGTAGCTGTATACTCACTTCAAAAGAAAGAAGAAACTAAAAACTCATTCAAATATCTCAAAAAATAACGAAGCTACAACCGTTTTAATGTCGCTTGTTAGAGTGAGAAAACGATCAGGGACCGTGACGTCACGATCCTCGAGCGTCATAGTACAAAACAATCGTTTCATTATAAAGGTGCGTTTTGCGGAAAAGAGACGCAACAAACCTCTCTTAAAACTTTATACACTTACTAGCTGTTGCCCGCGACTTCGTCCGCGTAGAACATGTTATCGTATCATATATATATAAAATCATTGAAATTAGCTTTGTAGTCTTGTAGTAAACAGTCTAAAACTGAAGTTACAAATCCCTTACTTTAAAAATGTTTTGCTCTCCATACAAACTTTGAACACCCTTATAATACCTTTTAGGGGATGAATTTCAAAAGACGCTGAAATGAGTTTTGTAGTCTTTTAACAAACATACTAAGATCGAAGTTACAATTCTCATACTTAAAAATTTTCTTGCTCTGATAGTCTGCATACAAACTTTGAACCTTTGAATTAACGCTTTTCGGGGAAAAATTGAAAAGAAAACACTAAGTTTTTTTATTGTAATAAGTATTTTTTCTACAAAATATCAAGTCTCTAGCTCAAAAAATGGGTTTCCCATACGAACCTTGCACCCCTTTTTATTCTCATTACGGGTCGAATTTTTCAAAACGCTAAAAGTACTTGATTTTTATTGTAATAAGTAATCTTTCAACAAAGTTTTAAGTCCCTCGCTAAAAAAATATTTTCTTCATTCAAACGTTATTATAAACCCCTAAAGATCGAAGTTTCTAAAATACTGAAAGTATTTAATTTTATTTTTAATTAGTAAGCATTCTACAAAATTGTAAATCGGCTAAAAAAATGTTTCATCCACACAAATGTTGCACCCACTTTTAACCCCCTTAGGAGTGGAATTTACTAAAACGCTGAATATCCTTTTTTTGTATTTCAATAACTAATCGTCCTACAAACTGTTAAGCTCCTATCCCAAAAAGAGTTTCCTCATATAAACTTTGCAGCCCTTTTTAACCCTCTTAGGGGTGGAATTTTCCAAAACGCTGAAAGCACTTTGTTTGTACTCAAATAAGTAATGTTTCTACAAAGTTTTAAGAACCCCCTCAGGAGATGATTTTCGGGATAAAAACTATGCATCTTCCCTGGGACTCTTACTATCTCTATACCAAATTTCATCTAAATGGGTTTTATCCAAATTTTCACCCCCTATTTCATTACCTTGGGAACTATTTTCGGGATAAAAATTATCCTATGTCCTTTCCCAGGACCTAAACTATCTCTAAACCAAATTTTATCAAAATTGCTTACTTCTAAATTTTCACCCTCTCATTACCCCTTTAAGGGATGATTTCCGGATTCAAACTCAAACTATTTATGAACCAAATTACATCCAAATCAGTGCCGCGGTTTAAGAAACTCGATATAAATGTTCACCCTCAATTTCACCCCCTTAGGGGTAGATTTCCGGGATAAAAACTACCCTATGTCCTTCCCCGGGACTCAAACTATCTCTTTACCAAATTGTATTGAAATGGGTTTCATCCGAATTTTCACCCCTGATTTCAACCCCTTAGGGGATGATTTTCGGGATAAGAACTATCCTATGTCCTTTCCCAGGATTTAAACTATCTCTGATACAAATTTCGACAAAATTGGTTACGTCCAAATTTTCACCTCCTCATCTCACCCTCTATTTTACCCCCTTAGGGGATGATTTCCGGGATCAAACCTATCCTTTGTCCTTCCCCGGGACTCAAACTATTTAAATACCAAATTTCATCCAAATCAGTGCAGCGGTTTAAGTAGCTCCATACAAATTTTCACCCCCAATGTCATCCCCTTAGGGGTGGATTTCCGGGATAAAAACTACTCTATGTCCTTTCCAAGGACTCAAACTATATCTAAACCAAATTGTATTCAAATGGGTTCCATCCGAATTTTCACCCCTTATTTCACCCCCTTAGGGGATGACTTCCGTAATAAATACTATCCTATGTCCTTTCCTAGGATTTAAACTATCTCCAAACCAAATTTCATCAAAATTAGTTACCTACAAATTTTCACCCCCTCATTTCACCCCCTTAGGGGATGATTTACGGGATCAAACCTATCCCTTGTCCTTCCCCGGGACTCAAACTATTTAAATGCCAAATTTCATCCAAATCGGTGCAGCGGTTTAAGTAGCTCCATACAAATTTTCACCCCCAATTTCATCCCCTTAGGGGTCGATTTCCGGGATAAAAACTACCCTATGTCCTTTCCCGGGACTCAAACTATCTCCATACCAAATTTCATCTAAATAGGTTCAGCGGTTTAGGCGTGAAGAGGTAACAGACAGACAGACAGACAGACAGACAGACAGACAGACAGACACACTTTCGCATTTATAATATTATATATGGATAACTTATTGATTACCTATACGAGTATAGCATCTTGCGTTGTTTTTTTTCGAGATAATACAACATTATGATTATTTTGTTTAGTGTCTACATCCCTATTTTCGATAAGATAAGATAAAATAAGATTTCTTTATTGTCAGAACTGTGTACATTTAGTTGTTTTGGGTAAAATAAAGTCCAACAGCTTGCCCATTTCGGACGTACAATATTAAACTTAAAGCTAGTCAAATATACTAAAAAAATAACAACAATAGTATTTCCAAATAATTTTAACCATATTCACACATAAAATATTAATTTAGATCTATCCGACATTTTAAACCACGAACTTCGGAATTCGAAAATATTCGGGTATCTCTATCTCTATCGCACTAACAAATGACAGGAATGCAGAGGGCCTACCGCGAAAGGCATTCGAAGTTTCCCCTCTCTGTCATACTTACAAGTTCGTACATAAGTGCGACAGAGAGGGAAAACTTCGAATGCCGTTCGCGGTAGGCCCTCAGATATACAAACTTCGAGTTTCGGTTTTCGTGGTTTGGCTGAATACGCAAAGAGCGCGCGCGCGTGCCATTCAAAAAAACCAAGTTTATATTGTTCGAATTTGTTGTTACATTTGTACAAATTACGCGTTAATTCGACATTTGCGCATATAAGTTCGCATTTCAAAATCGATTAATTTTATATTTGCTTTTGGTACCTATGTGTCTCGTCAATGTATATCGTAGACGGGATTAAAATTATTAATATGCGAAAGAAAGGAAAAGCTATTCCGCCATTTGTCCGTAGTATTTCTTATTACTGTGATTTTGACGTTTCTTTTAGCTGACAGATGTGGCGGCGATATACTTTAAGAATAATAAATGAAAAATTAAATGAAGTCGTATATTACGGAAAATAAATTAATTGTCGCAGTCGGATAAAAACTATCCTAAGTTGCAGCTGGAATAATAACGTACCTATATAAAATGTTTCATATTTTTCCGTCCATGGGATGCTGAGAACATTCGTACCACAGAAAGCTTAGTTTCAAACTGGCTGATTCTTTTTTTAATTTAGAGATTTATTATAAGTGGAGATGAGGTATTGCATACGGCATTTCTTTCATCAGGTCGATCAAGAAATCAGGTCATTCGGATCTAAATGTCACTTTTTCTACGGAAAAATGACAGTTGAGTTGTCCTAACGTACGTTCGAAACGTTACGAGATCACATTAGGATAGGTGTTTTTTTCCTTGCTCAATGTCTTCTTCAAACTCCACTTGTTTGCTATCGTTTTAGACCAGGTACTCACCTGTGCTCTAATTACTATGTACGTAATCGTAAGTACCTACATTCCTTGCCAAAGTTACTGCGTTATTGCTTGAAGAAGCAGGCTACTACGCTACACGCCCCAACTTCTCATAAGTAGTTCTTGTTCCTACAGCTTCCTGTCAATACTTGAACTTTGAGAAATTTGCGAAATTCTTTTTTTTCAAGAGTTTCATTCATGATTCATGATTGAGTTTGACAGTTTTTTAGCGTTCCGTACTCAAAGAGTAAAACGGGACCCTATTTGCCTATTTTTACTTCGCTGTCCGTCCGTCCGTCCGTCTGGCTGTATCTAAAGAACCGTGATAGCTAGAGAGTTGAAATTTTTACAGATTATGTATTTCTGTTGCCGCTATAACAACAAATACTAAAGACAAAATAAAATATTTTTTTAAGGGGGCTCCCATACAACAAACGTGATTTTTTGCCGTTTTTACGGAACCCTTCGTGCGTGAATCCAACTCGCACTTGGCCGGTTTTTTATTTCTGCATAAGTTGTAATTTTTCTAAGAAAAATTACCAATATATAGGTAAGTAGTATAAATAAAACTGTAGACTGGTAAAATTTATACTTAGAGTCAACTGGACAAAAAAATACAGTTTATTCTAAGTTTAATACACTTGACTTCACGCTTCTATAGTTAACTTTTTCTAAAATTATGACGATCTTTCTAAAATCAAGTAAGCACTAGTAAGACAGGCCTTTAAAACGTTATGAAAATAGTGATATTATAACGTTATAAATAACGATATGTTTAAAATTTCTATACAAATCTCGGCAAATAACGGAATTATAGCGTTATAATAGCGCCATTTTTATAACGTTTTAAAGGCCTGAGTATGAGTTTCTCTTCCTAACGTTCGAAACGCGTTCCCAAATTTCCCCCGGGCGCTCTAGGGAATAGTGCCTCTATAAACGACATTGGCAGACCACTGACATTATATTGTGACGAGCCTGAGGTAGTCGCACTACACTTTTATGACCCTGTTATTTTTTATGTCGCGAGTATGGTACCCGATCGGGGGTTTAATGAGACCAGCGTCAATGGTGTGCCAAACTACAGAGGCTACGTGGTTACAATAGATATAATACCCATCCCAAAGAATAAATAATAGTACTACGTCCAGAAGGTTCACTGTTAAGAAATTCCCTGTTAAAAGTTGCATTTACGAAGCGAATTGATACGCGAATGTCGTAAAGAAAAGCGTAACAGAGCGCGGCATCCACTAACATAGGTACGGTCAAAGAATTTAATTTCCTACCCACTTTGGACTTTGTCAAAGTGACGTAATCAATCAAAACGTAAGAGACTTCTTATGATTTTATTTACAGTGTCACTTTGAAATAGTCCTAAATGGGTAGGAGATTAAATTCTTTGACTGTACCTACCAACAAAGTTTGTGGCCGGCATGAACTTGTAGCGGCGCGACGAAATCACAGAATTAAGAGTAAGTAGTGCTAGCGGTACACCCCGAAATTCAGTAAAATGCTGCAAATGGTGTTAAAAGCACTTGGCCGGCTTCATATGGCCTAAAGATCAATCGTTCCGATTTTCATGCTTTTAACACCATTTGCAATTCTTTTTGGCGTACCGTTAGGACTAAGTGAGCCGCCCCTGTCCTGCCCATACTTACTAACGTGAACGTGACACTGTTTTTCTGTCCGCCTGTTTGTTGCATTTCTACGTTTAAACTACTAATAGACTGGTTGAGGTTAAATTTAGTCTTTTCTATCCCGAAAACCAATCCTTAACAAAACGTGCTGTAAATAAAATCAGATGTATGGAATGGTTGTTTATCCAATTAGAAATCAAGCTAAAGTTAATGAAATTATAGATACCAAGACTTGATTCGAATCGAGTAATCCCTTGGTGACATTTATTTTTTCAAGGTTAACTTTTGCATTTGGAGTTTATACTAAGAAATCATTAGAATATTATGTATGTATGATCTTAGCAGACACTATTAAGCAAATTAACAAGAATTTGAATAGGCACATATTGCTAACCAAAGCTCTTAGTATACCTTACGAGTATTTACCTAACTATTTATATTGAGGTTTTGTTCAGATATCTCGGGCTTAACACAAGTTATAATGGAATACTTCTTTTCAACTTTATATCAATGCAGCTAATGTCTAAAAAGCGGCCAAGTGCGAGTCGGACTCGCACATGAAGGGTTCCGTAAAATAAATTGCGGTTTACGATTTATGACGTATTAAAAAAACCTACTTACTAGATCTCGTTCAAACCAATTTTCGGTGGAAGTTTGCATGGTAATGTAGGTAGGGAACCCCTTATAGAGGCAACTTCAGACATCATTCCCAGACAGTTCGTCTTTGACAAAAAGTACAAAGTTGAACTATACGAAACCCCCCAGGAAGGACTTAACCCCAGAGAGTTAAGAATCTTCACGGACGGGTCCAAGACAAAGTCAGGCACCGGATCAGGAGTATTCTCGGAGGACCTAAACATACGCATTTCGACACCATTAGGGACCCACAACACCGTCTCCCAGGCAGAGTGTATGGGCATAATAATGGCTGCGCACGCAATCGCCTCCAGGGAGGTAAGGGGATATCCCATCCGCATACTTTCCGACAGTCGATCCGTACTGCAAGCCCTGCAAGGTCACGCAACAACTTCTGGGCTGATACACGAGTGCCACAAGATCCTATCAGAGGTATGTAATAACAGCGACATAACCCTGCAATGGATCAAAGGGCACAGCAATTCACGTGGTAACGATGCAGCGGATGCACTGGCTAGAGAGGGTTCAGAGTCAAGAGCTGTAGGACCGGAACCCACAATTCCTCTACCCTCTGCATGGCTGCGGAGCACACTGCGACTAATCACCAAGTTAGAACACCAAAAACTTTGGAACACCCTAGGAACCTGCAGGCAAACCAGGGAGGCCCTCCCGACAATCAACCCCGGATTCTCAAGGAAGCTAAAGAGGCCGGCACTCCGTCTTCTGACAGGAGCTATAACTGGTCATGCACTACTAAACAAACACCTTTTTACTTTAGGTGTTACAGACAGTCCTCTCTGCAGAGCTTGCATGGAAGAGGACGAGACAGCCGCCCACGTCATCCTGACATGTCTTGGAGTGGCGGAATACAGAGCAAAACACCTCGGAACACCGAGGTCACTACCGGAGGTCGTCGGCAACATAAAGGGTCTGCTAGGCTTCCTGGTGGAACTGGGTTGGCACGAATAACAGTAGTGCCAAAACCCCTACGCAAAATAGGCGCATTTATGACGTCGAGTTGCGGAAACCCAGCCCTCGTACAACCTATAACCTATATGGTAATGTACATCATATATTTTTTTTTAATTTTATCATTCTCTTATTTTAGAAGTTACAGGGGGGGGACACCCATTTTACCACTTTGGAAGTGTCTCTCGCGCAAACTATTCAGTTTATAAAAAAATTATATTAAAAACCTCAATATCATTTTTGAAGACCTATCCATAGACACGTATGGGTTTAATGAAAATAAAAATTTTGAGTTTCAGTTCTGAGTATGGAGACCCCCAAAACTTAATGTTTTTTTTTTCTATTTTTGTGTAAAAATCTTAATGCGGTTCAAAGAATACATCTACTTACCTATCAAGTTTCAACAGTATAGCTCTTATAGTTTTGGAAAAAAGTGGCTGTGACATACGGACGGACAGACAGACAGACAGACATGACGAATCTATAAGGGTTCCGTTTTTTGCCATTTGGCTACGGAACCCTAAAAATGACGATCCTTTTCGTTCTGCGACTGCACATAACAGAGTAAGCTAAGCTAATTAAGGTTGCCTTGGGAGGTGTGTTGGTGTTGTATACCCGTATGTATGTCAAGTTAGTCGCCTGATGAGCCCAGCCTAGTGATAATGCCCAGCATAATGATGAATACCTACGTTGCAGCTATTTTATGGTCATGTTAATAAGGTCTTAACTGTAATGGGCCTTTGGAAAAGGATATAAATAAAAAGTCTTTAAAAGAAGCAAAGAGGCTCGGAACAAGTATTTTAGCTTTTCGGCCAGACGGGCCCTTTCTGTTTTACAGGAAATCGAGTCCGCAGCCGGGAAATCTAAGTACGTTGAGCGTAATAAAATTGCTAGGAAAGAAAATGCAGTAAAAGTGTGAACTTTATACGCGAATTATCTTTATACCTATACGAACAGTGGGTGTTAGTGTCAATTCGACCGAACAAACATAATATTTATTGCTAGATTAGTCTGTTTAATCTTAGGTTAAGCTTTTCCATTTTGGTCGAATGGGATCTTAGAATGGTTAACATTTTCACTGCCAGGAACCCGCCTAGCGAGCGCCTGCGCCGTAGTCGCTTTACACTACATACGGGGAAAACCACGGGATTGGCTACGAGCATAGCGTGAAGCGACTCTTGTCAGTAAATGTGCTCGGAGATATATTATGTCGATGACAAGACAGCACATACCTACTAAAAAAAATGTGCTAGGAAAACATCACGCCTCAACTAATGTCCACTATTTTTTATAATTCATGTTGTTAAAAAAACATGCATGACCATAAAAAATCTTAACGTCACCTGTTCTTATTTCCCTACAAACTTCAATCTAGCAGAGCGTTTTTGACGTTTCATAAAAAGTGTCTGATTTGACTATCAGTCATCACGCCTACTTAATTAATTTAAGAACTATAATAGTAGTTTATGTGACTGTACATAATGAAGGGGATTAAATACGAGTGTGGGTTCATAATAACATCACACGAGTGTTTTAATGCCTAATTATGTACAGTTACATACACTACTTTATCTATCCACATATCATTAGCCTCCATGATGCATTCAGGAGCCGCTAATTATGACCGGCATCGCGGCGTTGTTTTCTGGCAGCCGTCATAGTTTACTTTTTTAATTCAGAGACAAACTAGAGTCGGATCCAACTAGCATATCATTCGATATCTTACTTACGTGCGACATTTGTCAAATTTGTATGCAAATTGACAATTCATTTCGAACTAAACGTCATCTCGACAGATATTAGAATAGAGGTTAAATCAAATTCTTTGTTTTTCAGAGACGTTCGAAATTTGAATGAAATAATATTATCGAAATCGATGTTATTATTTAGCAATAATAACATTTTCACAGATAAGAAATTTGTTCTAACAAAACTGTCTATTTTTATGGTGGTCATAATGTGCGGTTCTTGAACGCATCATGGAGGGTTTATGATATTTGGATAGATAAAAATTTGTTTGCATCACGCATCTTCTTATTTGGTTTAAAAAAAATGGGAGAAATAAAAACTGTTCAATTGGCTATTCTAACATAACTGATTAGTTTTTTTTTATGTAGTTATATGTTTTTATTCGTTCAATTGAAATACTCGGATCTACCGATATTGTGTATATTTATGATCTTATCTAGGTGAGGACCCTTTCGGATGCACTTCGACCCAGTGGGATCTTTTGTGCATTTGCCCTCTCCTTTATACCTGCTCCCAGGCTTTTTCCACAAAGCGGATGATGCAGTTCACCGGGAGCACCTTGAATTCCTTTGGTTGCGGGTAACCGTTACCAAAGTAGTTCATTATTTGTCTGGCAAGGGCATGACATTCCCACAATGTTCCATAGTCTCATCCTCCTAGCCACACATTCTACAGTCTAAACTATCCGATAGTCCCATCTTGGCCAAAAGATCCTTGACCCCGAAGTGACCTGTGAACACCCCAGATATAATTCTGAGTTGCTTCCTACTGGATTTCAAGAGTTTTCTGGTCTAGCCCGAGTCCACTCCTTCTATGAAGAGCTTAGAGTGCCTTAACCCAGCCTCATTCCTCCACTCGTGTTGGTGTTTGGTTTTGGCGTAGGCTTTAAAGGCCGATATTATGGTTCCCTGCGAGAGTCCCACAAATGGTTCTGGACCTACAAAGTGATTTGTAGAGCCCCCTCTTGCAAGCTCATCTGCTCTTTCGTTGCCGGCCGATAAAGCCCTTGTGCCCTGGTATCCAACCTAGTTGCACCTTATCGTGCCTTCCAAGCCTGTTCAGTGCTTGGACGCCATTATAAATTAGTCAAGAGTCCACTTTCGGCGCCGTAAGAGCTTTAAGGGCCGCCATAATTATGATAAATAAGTTGGTAACTATTTACATTATTTTTTTTACTGATTTGTTGTTATTTGTTATAAATGGGACAGTATTTTATATCCGAAGAGCGTTAATTAAGGATTTCTTTCAACAATAGGTTAGGTACTTTCATCTATCAAAAACAATCAAAATTAAATTATAAAAGTATTTTTATAGGTATAGTTTTTAGATATGGATCGTAGCAAATGGAGATCCGTGATCTCTGCCTACCCCTCTGGGAAAGAGGCGTGATTATATGTATGTATGTATAGTTTTTACCATAAGAAATACGAATATGACCCAGTTTTGTTATAAAAACATAAGATTTATTTTTTATTAGAAAATTAAAAACGTAATTTTATTATCTGTACCTATATGTTGCGTGACCCAAAACGCCGACCGCCATTTTGTCTTCAGTGAGTGACGTTAGAACAGCAAATGTAAAAATCAGAACCAGTACAATACAAAGAGAAAATAATTAAGAGACGGGGCTTCGAACGAGGTTTTGGATGACAGTGACATTGTCATTTGATTTTGACATGACAACTCATTCATACTTTAGCTGTTTTGAAATACCACAATACAAATAAAAATTAACGTCCAATGCGGAAGTGGACTTACCAACCTAACGAACGAGGACGATAGTAGGAATGTAGTATATAACGTTATCTATATCGATAATATTAGAACCCAACGTTATCGATATCGATAGATTATGATTAGGGACGTCGTTGGGCCCACTGCATGAACAGAAAATTGCTTTACAAAATCTGACACTAATCCGATTTAGGTATGAAATAAAAGGAGAACAAATATTTCATACAGTTTATTTCACGCTTATTTCCAAATCATAGTATATTTACAAAAATTCACCAATCTGTACACATCTTCGCGGGTCGTAATTAATTCTTCTCGTACTAAGAAACCTCCCGCTTCTAGGTTTTATCCAAGTACCTACCAACCGTTGTTTTTCATTATTTCATCATAGTAAATTAATATTGGCGCTTGATATTTCGTTATGGGTACTTACGTGTTTTATTTTAAGATAATTATTAATTTCATTTCGTCAAAAGCATTGTTTGTTTGACACACAAATGTTTTTTCGTGAAGTTATAATATCCATGGTAACCGGCCAAGGTCACCATGACAAAATTACAGAAAGAAAGAGAAAGAACGGAAGTAGGAGATAGCATGAGTCCGCCATAGCAAAAGCACAGATAGAAAAATTGTCTCTTGTCAGAACTTGTCAAATTTGATGCTGAATTTGAGCAATGGACGTCATTCATCTTTTTGTTCCTAGTTGCGCGACACTAAAACAACACACTAGGTAAGGCCTGCAACACACTGGCGCGGCCTGCGGTGGCGGATCATAGTAAATTTGACAGCTAGTGTGATGCAGGCTTAAGAAGGGCATGCACATTTGACGTTTCTATGTTTCTGCACATAGTATCTTCTTAGTAGTCTGTGGTCTGTGGTTTGGTATTGCATTTATGACGTCAATATAATATCGTTCAAATTTCAACCATAATTTATTTGCATAAAGCGCTATAATTTTGGGGAAATAAAAATACCAGTTGACTATCGAATCGATACTCGAACATTTTAAAATATATTTACAAAAATCTTAGAATAACGAATTGAAATGACTTGTTGTGGTGGATGCATGTTGCATGTCTAAGGCCGTCGGAGAGCAATTTCTAATCGGTAGTCTTCATAGATAACTTCAAGGTAAAATAGTTGCGAATACATTCTATAACAAATATTCAACCAAGAAAACAAATTGCAAAGGTTCCGTCCCACTCAATTTACCTTTGGAAAACTTTGGCTAACAAACAATACTCGTATAACGTACTCACTACCTAACCCGCTTTACGATAGCTAGTTTACAAAATTCCTCGTATTTGTATTATGCGGTCCATATTATCCACTTCTAAAGTCATGCGATTTTACACCCTACTCCAATGTAATAAGGTCCTCAACTTACCTTGTGAAATGGCGAGCCAGCTCAACAATACATGTTTAAATCTTCGTAGTATCGACATCGACAATAGCTTTATTCTTGGTTCGCTCGTGGCTTACGAAACCTTGCTAGCAAGCGTCGACTTAGCGCGCAGGGCGTGCTCCAGGAAGGACCTCTATTCCGTATCACTAAAAGTAGGTAAATATAAATTACGTGAGTATTTATCTCAATTAATTATAAAACTGTCTGTCTTTGATTTCATCTCGGACACTGATAGGCGTACCTAGTTAATTGTAAAGACCCTAAGAACTGGTCGTTATTATCAGCATTGAACGAGCGAGCGAGGCGAAAGGAATTCTCTGTTTCGGCGTGAGTCAAAATTCTATCGTATGTCCGGATGGCCAGATGTCTGACTGCTCGCCGCATCTACAGGCCGCATTTCTAAACAGATTCTCGTGAAATTTTGTGAGCAGGTTCAATAATTATATAGATTTTATACGTCAATTAAGTTTTTAGAATTTAAAAAAAAAATTGCAATAAGACAGGCTCGCTAGCTCTACAGCTTACAAGCCGGTCATCCTGCCAACTTACCCAAAAGTATGAATGAGACAACATCATCTTGAAACCTCATTGTCGACTAGTTTCGAATGGCTCAGAGGGCCTACCGCGAAAGGCATTCGAAGTTTTCTCTCTCTGTTGCACTTACGTACGAACTCGTAAGTATGACAGAGAGGGAAAACTTCGAATGCCTTTCGCGGTAGGCCCTCAGCACAGTACAACGGATCCAGTACTCGCTTAGCGTTCAATAGACGCCATGTCACATGCATAATTCATACGCACAAGGTTCTATTAGGAAAAATCCGGGCAGATTAAGTTTTACATAAGCTATTACTTCTATTTCGTATATTTTGTTGGTGAAGTAAATTGAGTTCTGGTAAAAGATTCGTAAAAAAATAACACGAACTTAAGGGCATGAATTGGAAAATTATGAGATTTTTTAACGCCGGAACTAGGAAACTAAATGAGCTAAGTTTCGGATATCTTGACTATATTATATTTTATTCTTCTTAACGAAACAAATTATGTTATTAAATGTTTCTTTCGTGTTAATACGAGTATAACGACTATGATGGTTTATTTTTCCATTATCCCTTCAGCTGTGGTTGCCCCTCTGCGGGCTTCACATTTTTTCCTGCAGGTATGTGGAGACCCCTCAGAGGGCCGCAAGAGCAGTTCTTACTTTCTTAGAGAAATAAAAGCCAAACGTGGATCGATCTCGTTTTAATCCGTTAAAACGTATAGCTAATGAAGCGAGACAGCTAGCAACTCATCATTTCAAAGGCCAATGGAGGGAAAATTCAATTTGGTCGTTAGTCTAAAACGGTCACGGCGCGTATGACACGGTCGGTGTTCGCGAGTGAAAATTTGTGGGTTTAGTGCTGAATTTTAGTGCCAGAAAGAGAACACTTGTGAACGGGTAAGTAATCTATCGTTCTTCATAAAAAAAATATAAAGTTCAGCCCATTCTAAGCGGGAAATCATGGGAGGAAACATATTGTCGGGCTGAGGGCGCGCTTGCCGGAGTAGCCTCGTGGCTGAAGAGTAATCTACTCACACTTAATATTGGTAAGACGAATTTCGTAGCCTTCTCAAAGACGATAGCCTCATCCCCGCCTGTAAACAGAACTATAAAATTCCACTCCTGTGTGTGCTACAGTTTTGCTTCATCTTTTAAGCCCGTGAGCAACTGCTCTTGTCAAGAAATTGAAAGACGCCACTACGTAAAATACTTAGGTATTCTTTTTGACCAACATCTCTCCTTCAAGCAACACCTGTCCGCGCTTGCCGCCAGAGTTAGGAAGCTGATCTACGTGATGAAGCGAATTCGTGACTGTGCTGACCTTGATGTTCTCCGCCTAGTATATCATGCCCTATGCCAATCCATCCTTCAGTACGGAGTGGCCGTCTGGGGCAGTGCTGCCAGGTGCTTCATGCTCGAGGTGGAGCGTGCTCAGAGGGCGGTTATAAAGGTAATGCTGAAAAAACCGTTTCGGTACCCCATTGACACGCTCTACCGCGAAAGTAAGCTGCTGCGAGTGAGACAGCTTTACATCATGAAAGCAGTTTCCCGGACCCATACATGCCTACTGAAGTCGCCAATCTACACGGAAATTTTGAGCAAGCGTATATTCAAAGCACCTCTGCCGCCACTTAGTTCAGCGTTAGGCAGGAAAAGTCCTGCATTTTCTCATCCCCACATCTACAATAACATTTGCAATCATCTTAACATTAAAACGACACCCGTGATTAAAGCGAAATGTGTAGTGAAGAACTGGTTACTGACGCTTTCATACTCTCTGACTGAAAACCTATTATAACAAAGGTAACCAAACCGATACTGTTGTAGCCTAGTGGAACTCTCACACGCACACATCCACACACACACAGACACACAGACACACACACACACACACACACACACACGCACACACACGCACACACACACACACACACACACACACACACACACACACACACACACACACACACACACACACACACACACACACACACACACACACACACACACACACACACACGCAGTCACGTACACACACGCCCATGCACAAATAGTAATTTTAAATTGTAATTGTAATGTTAATGTTAATCTTATCTCAATGTATACTTTTAATGAAACAGAAATTAGAGTTTTGTACTGCAAAATGGTAATATTTTAAGTAGTTCGTGTTAATCGCACTCGCAGGCGGCCAAGATACAGGCTCAGCCTAGTTTGGCGTCTGACGGATATAACGTTTTTAATTTAAGTGTGTTTTTTGTTAAATAAATAAATTTAAATTTAAAAAAAAAAAAAATATTTTATTCTCGGTACTAAACCTGTGACTAACAAATCATACCTACTCAAGGTCAAAATTTGCCAACACGTCATTTAGCGCTTTTCTAATAATTTGATATCATTAACAGCTATTAACATTACCGTTATTTATCGTAAATTAATTTAAAATGAACGTAAATGTATTAACAATTGCCCGAAAGTAAATAAATCGATCGAAATTGGTAGCGATCATAACAAAGCCCGCAGAGGGCCGGTAACAGTCCGGTAAAAGACCCTCCGAGGGGTACTCACATCGCACTTCGTGACGTCATCGTCGCTGCGCACTCATACTAATCATGGCCTTGATTTGTATCGTGTTTAGATCATGTTTTTATGGGATTTTTGTTTAACTGATGATAAGATTATAATTTAAACTAAAAGTATATTTAATGGTAATATTTAGAAACCTAATTTATCTGGTTCAAAACATATGGTTGCTGTGATAATTGCAGTCGATTGCAAGTGATCATTTTGAATGAAAGAAGATACGCCTTTTTTTCATTTATCTCTTAAATAACGTCTAGTGCACCTACAATAAAAAAATATCTGGAAACACCTAGTCAATGACCTATGTTTACTGTTTATGTATGAATTGAATAAATATAGTAAAAACACACTTCAGAAATGAACGTCTAAATCAAAGTCCATGCAAGCACCTTTTGAGTGTAGGTCCCATTTTGGTAGAATACTTCAAATGATCTGCTGTAAAAAAAAATACTTTTGAGCCTGCCATTTTATGGTTTTTGAATGTGTATAACTCCAATATCTTCAAACTAATGCCATTCATTAACCCAGAAAACTAATCAAACATATTCAAAATTACCAAAAAATGTAGTAAATTTTGGTGCCCTAGTGATAAGGCCGGTTAGATAGCCCTAATACGACTATAGTGTAGTGATGATACACAGTGACAGTTAAATAATTTAATATAGATTGTGTTTTATCTAAAATCTAGCCTGTAATTAGGTAAAAAACTGATAAAAATTCAATTTTACCAAATCACGTATCGCCAGAAACATTGTCTGTGAAGCGGCCCTCAGAGGGGTCCACAGACAGGGGGCCATGTTTTTTTTTTTTTTAATAAGAATAAGAATATTTATTTGCGTTAAACATTACCAAACAGGTGTTACAAACAAAATTACAGGTAGGTTTCCATGATTCCATGTTTAACCATGACTGGTATGCAAAATATACAAGATTACACATTAAAATATTTACAGAACTATAAAATCATTATTTCATGTCAAAGAAAAAAAATCATTTAAAGAATAAAAATTATTATTATTTAGCCATTGGTGCAATTTTTGTTTAAATAATCTAATATTTAATTTCTTAATCTCTATTGGTATTTTATTATAGATCTTAATCGAAAATATTATACAACTTTTCCTGTACTTTGACAAAGTAGGGTGCTCGTCAGGTAGAATTCTATCCGGATTTCGACATGTTCGTGGATGACTATCACATGCTTTTTTTAAATACTTTTATTTTATGAACAAACATGCATATCTCATAAATATACAAGGCAGGAAGTGGTAATATATTACGATCTTTAAAAATTGGTCTGCACGATTCATCTGGTCGCATACCATGCATTGCTCTGATGCATTTTTTTTTTGTGCAACGAACACGCGATTTATGTCAGTGCTGTTCCCCCATATTATCAAGCCATAGCGTATGACAGATTCCACATATGCATGATAGCAGGAGAGCGCGGGTTTTATATCTGTAACCCTCCTTATTTGTTTAAGAGCAAAAACATATTTATTTATTTTATTTGTAACATAATCTAAATGCGGCTTCCAGTCAAGGTTCTCATCCACAATTATTCCTACGCCTTGCGCCACAGTTGAAGTGTTATATTCGTTATCTGTGTATCTTTTATATATTTTATTTTTTGTCAGAAGCCCAACACGTTTGCTTAAAATTTTCTATATAGAAAAAGTCGAATCTGTATTTTCTATTTATACTTCTGCCAACTCAAACAATAATCATATTATTGAACAGTTAAAATGACAGTACAGTATTTTACCACATCTTGTCTCATAAAAGTGTTATTAAATTAAATATGAATAAAACTACACAAATTTAAATATTTGTGCGCAGGTTACATAAACGTGGCTCTTACGGGGCGTGGCTTACGAAATTTGAGGAAACCCCTTAAATTCGGCATGATTTCTAAAGTCGTTTCTATAGTAGCAAAAGACAACAATGTAAATCGTTTCTAAATAGTAACAACATAGTATATTGTATTTGCTAATTGACGACAAAGGTACACCAGAGTATTGGAATGACGTTATATAAATAGCCTAGCAAACAGTATTAACCTAAAAAACTAAATAGATTTTAATTGCACTCATTAGTAAAATTGCGTGATTACTGTTGATATTTTCAAGTGGTAGGTATGTTTAGGTCCGCTCATGCCAACTGAGATCTATATTGGATCTCATTAGGCGAATTTTAACATTGAGGAAGTCACGGTGTCACGGTAGACCAAGCGAATTCTCTAAATTATAATTACGATAAATTGACCTTATTTCCTCGTGTAAAATTGGAATTAGAGATAAATGTTTAATTAGACAGAATTCATTCCAATAGGGTACTGTCGAATTTCGCGAGATTTGAATCCGAGAGCTTGTAGGTACTATTACTTATTCTGTGCTGAGAGGAACAAATGTCGATATATATCAGAGCACAATAACACCCAAATATGGCAGTGTCATGACAATCTCAAGCAATCTCGGACACTCCTACCGAATACTGAAAAAGCCCTATTAAAATTAAGAAAGAAAAGCGATGTCATGACGTAGGAGTTCCGTTATATGACATAAAGCGAGTCAATTGCTGCTTTAGTAGTGAAATACTGCATAGACACATAATTATTGTACAATAGGTATGTTTTTGTTCAAAGTGCATATTGTGCCTTGACTATAAATGTTTAAGCTCTTCGGTGTGTTAACATTAATCGATGTTATCGTTAATAACACATTATAATTACATTACAATTATGTATGTTTTTTTAAACAGGAGTTAGTTGACACAACCAACGTGCAACACAACGGAACCAGTACATTATCAAGATTGTTAAGAACCGATTAAATAAATGATGGGTTATAATTACTTACTTAATTTTCCAGTTCGTAACTCTGCGGTTTACTTTTCAAAAGTTTGATTTAATCTACAACGGGAATGTAACGTGTAATTATATAACAGCTAGGTGAGTAGGTACATATTTGTTGGAAAAATTACATTTACCTGCTTATCCAACTATTCTCTCCTGTAAGTTTTATTACTCTGAGTAAGGATTGAATTAGTGTGAGTTTGAGTACCTATAGCGACCGGTTGGATATAATACCGAACACTACCTATAGTCCACCGTGTAGATTAAAATACTGACCGTGTCTTATCCACACTCGACATTGGCGGAATCATCAAGGCTTTGATGGAGCCATATAAACTAAAAATTGATTGAGTACCTACAGCCAAGTGCGAAAATATGTATCGAATTAATCCTCTCATACATAATGTACCGAAACCTAAATCCGCTGACATACTCGTAAGAGCGATGGGACATATTTATGAGTAAGTTTTATGCACCCATGTTTTATGCACCCATGTTTTAAACTGCTACAGCTCTTTACCCAGTTACTACTACAGTTAATTCAATTCAATTCAATTCATTTTTATTTCAGACAAGGTCCATACACATTTGTTAGTAAAAAATAATTAACTTATGACTAAATGAGTGTTAGTTAATAATACTACTTAGGGTCTAAAATTCTCGTGCGCGCGTCTTTACCTGCACATTAATACCCACCAGAGCAAGTTAGCAGAGGAAACAGCATTGCTAGGCTCGAACAAGAATAGGTCTACGGTTGTACGGTTTCCCCCGCCTGTCGCAGAAGGCGACTGAAGGGGGTCATCGGGGTCGCAGTGTTTCTGGCGGGGGCGGGGCACTCGCCTAAAAACCCCAGGGAAGGCGACGGACATCTTTTCCACCGTTTTTTTTTTTTTTTTTGTTTTACGTGGAGAAAACCTGCGAACCAGGTACCCAATCATCGGGGGCTGACTGGGTTATGTGGTATTTCTATCCACTAAAAACCCCACGGCGGCCGGCATCTGCGCTCTCATGCGGAGGACTCCAGGATCTCATACTGAACGCACTGGAGCGCCTCGCCACATTTGGCTCGTCCTAGGATGATGATGGTCGCCTTCCCTGGGGTTTTTAGGTGAGTGCCCCGGTCCCCGCCAGAAACACTGCGACCCCGATGACCCCCTTTAGTCGCCTTCTACGACAGGCGGGGGAGACCGTAGACCTATTCTTGTCCGAGCCTACACGGTTTACGGCGATGGCCTACGGTGGCCGGTTTCGTTCTCGTCCTCGACGTCGTCTTCTTCGAGAGGGATCTACTCTCTCTCGTTCCCTTTCAGCGGTCTCCTTCTGGGTCATCACTACCTCACAGAAGGAGACCATGGCTCTCCACGCCGAGTCCACTGCCAGCATTTTTTTTATGATTACTGTCAGGGACAAAAGTATTTGTCAGAGAGCAATTGTCACATATGCGTTTTTCTAAGTGCGAATTTGTCCAACATTTTCATTCCGATATAAGTAGATACCAATCTATTTTCAAAAACTTACCAGCTCCATAATTTTGACCTTCAAAACATAATATTTTTACATGTCAATGGTAATAAATAATTTAATCTTAGTAGCAAAAAGGCAGGACCGTGGTATTAAGGTAGAAATAATTTACAAGTTAAAGGCTGACTTTATAAACTGCAGTACGAATAGTATGATTCACATCTAATCTCGACTCGCTCACTGCACCACTCGCACCGACTTGACCTTAAGTTCCATGAAAACAACCGCCCCTGTATTTATTTGTTACATTAGGATAGAACTTGCGGACAACTTAACTCTAATTAAGTACTTTTCTGACTATTGTTTTCAAAATCTAAAAAATAGTTTGCTCAGCTGAAGATATTTTTAGTGGTGCGTACCAAAATTGGTCCAACGAAACACTTATGCAATCACCCAGAGTATGTCCGTCTGTCACCGCCAGTTTTAAGTAAACAGAAATGTATGTGTTAATATCACACATGTATAAAGTTATGAAAAACATCGATATAGTAGTGGTATTTCGTGTGTGTTTAATATTTCACCTCACATCCTACCAACTTCGATACCTACTTAAGAAACCGGCCAAGAGCGTGTCGGGCCACGCTTAGTGTAGGGTTCCGTAGTTTTTCGTCCGTCACAGTAAGTGTGTGAAATTATTTTGTATTTTTTTTTCAAAAACTATTCAACCTATCAAGTTCAAAATAATTTTCCTAGAAAGTTTTTATAAAGTTCTACTTGTGATTTTTTTTCATATTTTTAAAACTTATGGTTCAAAAGTTAGAGGGGGGACACATTTTTTTTACTTCTGGAGTGATTATCTCCGAAAATATTAACATTATCAAAAAAATATTTTTGCAAACTTGTATTCATTTTTAAATACCTATCCAACAGTATATCACACGTTAGGGTTGAAATGAAAAAAAAAACACTCCCCACGTTACGTATAGGGGAGGTACCCTAATAAAATAAATAAGTTCACTTTTTATTTTACCCACTTTGTCGGCGTTATTGATATACATATTAGTACCAAATTTCAGCTTTCTAGTGCTAACGGTTACTGAGATTATCCGCGGACGGACGGACAGACAAAGCGAAACTATAAGGGTTCCTAGTCGACTACAGAACCCTAAAAAGTCGAAAGTTAGTAAGAAACTAAGTGTGAAGTTGGTGAGAATGCGAGATAAGATGGCATTTTAATAGTCTTAATTTGGTTCGCAGAGTAGAATTCAGCCTTGCTGGACACCAATCACTGAGCTTTGAAGACAAACTTAACATATATACTTACCTAATACCTATTAAGGCTCATCTTCACGTATGCAGAATTAGGACTCAATTTTAATGGATGAAATAAATATTTCCACCCAAAATTAGAACACTAATAGGGAACATTACTGCAATGTTCTGCCGCCAGAGTTCAGCACTATCACAATTAGTAAACAGTTTTTTTGACAACTTTGACAAGTCCTTCAAAGCTCTGGATCAAAAAGGGAAGAGAATATTTCAATAAATAAAATGCATCAGTGCCGCGTAATTAGATGCAAGAATGAATGGCATCATTCATTTCCGAAGGAAACGATGATACGAAAACTATGGGAAGCGGCAATACGTCGTATAGCAAAAAAAAGCCCTCATCCACCTTTGAATGGCTATAGGATGCCATTTTAATATCACAGTACAGGTATTTTACACACGAAGGATAACAAAACTATTGTAGTTTAACGCGTTTTCATCAATTATTTGTTATTGTTTGTTAGGTTAATAATAATAAATATGACATTGTACGTCATGGCGGTTTGTTTACGGGTTGTGTTAGTGTCGCCCCCTACGCAGAGCTTTGCGTAATGTCCCCTATTTAAGCCTTCAGAACATTTAACGTAAGATATCATCAAAAGAATGTAACAAAAGGACAGGCTCAGCTAATATCCTCTAAACATTCAGCTGAGCCTATTTCATACTAAGCGTCAAAGTTGAATGGACGAATCCTGGGAAAACCTTTGTACTTAGTGGAATTGAAGTAAACTTGATAGTCAATAGCCACACAGAAGTTAAAACTAATTATGTGTGAAGGAGCTTTATGCCTAAAAATAAATTTTCCTTAAATGACTTGGGGAACTAACGAGGTGAGTTTAGGACGTTTTCGTTCGTTATATTCCTATTTTATTATTGCGTCCGCTATAATTTTGTACTGTCATGAAGACTTACGCATAGTAACACAATATTACAAAAATATATTCCAACTGGAACTCATCCAAATCCGCCTTAAATAATAGACCGGGAGATGCTGACACAATTTTTTAAAGTATTTGTTCCAAGTACGGCGACCCTTCAGGGGTCTAATTACGTAATGAAGAAAAGGAAAATGATGGTCATAGCGCTGGTACCGGCGGGCCAAACGTGTGGGCGGTAATCGAACGTGTCGGATAAATTACGAAAGTCGAACGATTTGTTACACTAAAATTCTTGTATTTTCCGATAGTCGATGAAAAAAGAAGTAAGCGATAGCGTAATGCCATACTGCTCCGTTGTGACTAAGAGGCCACTATACGAACGAAAACACATTAATTAAAATAAAACCAATTTAACCATTTGTATTACCAGGCAAATTTTTGCACAGCTAATGATCGTCGAGTAGCCATTCACGAAAATCACCATACCATACTTTTCCGACGGTTCCAAATGGCCATCATCCGCCGCAAAGGAGATATGTTTTTTTATTTTTTTAAACGATTTGTACCAGTATGGCATTTGGATTTTTGTAAAGAAGCTAATACAATGTGACCGTTATTATAATGCCATACCTGTGGGAGGCGGCGAAAAGGCACAATATTTTTTCAAAATTGTGTGAGTTATGCGTATTTTTAACGATTTGTACCAGTATGGCACTAATGTTTCCTGTAAGTTTGAGGTTCAAAGAAAATAAATACAAGATTTCAAACACATAATTATGTGGCGGCAATCTTGTTTTATAACCAGATGTTATGTTGTATTTCTTTTTTTAGGTAGTATTGTATCCAAACGGACAGAATACAATGATGCCATGCTGTAAAAAAATGATTTTACGTATTGTAGAGTCGTATTTTGAAAACGTGCCGAATAAATAAGTTTTCAAGTATGGCACCATTTTTTCCCCCTAATAAGTAACTACTAAGTAGTACTAAGTTTTTAAGTATGGCAAATATAATAACGGTCACATTGTAGCATATTCTTTCCAAAAATCCAAATGACATACTGGTACAAATCGTTAAAAAAAAAAACGTAACTCCTTTGCGGCGGTATGGCGGCCACTTGGAACCGTTGGAAAAGTATGACATGGTGATATTCGTGAATGACTCGGCGATGATTAGCTGTGCAAAAATTAGCCTGGTACAAATGGATGAATTGGTTTTATTTTAATTAATGTGTTTTCGTTGGTATGGCGGGCTCTAAGTCACACCGGAGAAGTATGGCATTACGCCTACTTCTTTTTTCATCGACTATCGGAAAAGACAAGAATTTTTGTGTAACAAATCGTTCGACTTTCGTAATTTATCCGACACGTTCGATTATCGCCCACACGTTTGGGCCGTCGGTACCAGCGCTATGACCATCATTTTCCTTTTCTTCATTACGTAATTAGACCCCTGAAGGGTCGCCATACTTGGTACAAATACCTGAAAAATTTGTGCCAGCATTCCCGGTCTATAAGGTTTAATCTAAGAAAACAAACGAAGAGTACTCGTACTTACTAGCATAAAATATAACTAAACACCATTGCTAGTTAAAGCAATAAATAACGAATCACTCAAAGAAAACTCTAAAAACTACAAATTCATAAATGTGACATAATATTGGAGGGGGTTTCCATGGCAACCATTTATTCTTCTATTATGCTTCTCATTCGAGTTTTCTGACGTTAATTTTTATGGAAGGGTTTCCGCTATTAGGCGAAACAAAGTAAAATGAGGAAATATTCAACAAAATTTTCTTTTGTTGATGATAAAGCAAGCAGTGCATCGGGCAATTTTCTCCGGACAAATACATAATTTTGGGGGAAGAAGTTTCCCTTCTTTTATGCAATTGTTATTTTTGCTGACAGCAAGTCCTGTTTAGGCGAACAAAGATAAAGATCTCAGGGGTGGTATAGTAGACATAGCCATGGGGGCAGGATTGTGGCAGTGCCTGTGAATACTTGAATAGTAAATAAGGAAATAACTTAAGTTTTGTAAACCTAGACAGCTGTAGCCTAGACGAGCTCGTCTCAAGATATCCGCTGACAAAAAATGTTGTGCAATACGAAGAGCACACACACATCATTAAAACGTCTGTAAGTAGGGAGTTAGATACAGGTTTCTGGGGAAATTTAGAGGGTTTGCATCGAAATAATTATTAAATCAATCATACATACCAAACATTTTTATACGATTTGTGTCTCAAAACATGACAATACTGTATGGACACATCCACCAAATAAATATTCACCTTCTACATGGGAAATGCGAGCCGTTTAATATCGAGCAAGAACGAGCAAAAAAAAATAACGTTTGTTGTATGGGAGCACCCTTAAATATTTATTTAATTCTGTTTTTTAGTAGGTATATGTTGTTATAGTGGCAACAGAAATACATCATCTGTGAAAATGTCAACTGTCTAACTATCACGGTTTATGAGATACAGCCTGGTGACAGACGGATACATTTTTTGCCTCACACCCGTCGGTTAGCAAAAGCATCCCAAACAAAGTACACGTATTCGTTTCAACAACTAATTGGAGAGAAATTCACGGTGTCCAGCCAGTCGTTGCGTAAAGAACAAAAGGAATCCAGTGGAAAACATTCATTGTTAACACAGTAGTACATAAACAGACAAGGAAAAGCTTTACCGGGCGCGCCAACGGAACGAGCGTATGGGCCATTTGCCGCGAACGAATTTCACCATTTTAAATAGGACGGATCCATGTAAGTTTGTTCTTGCTCCGCGTTTGTGTAAAGTATGCGCTGTGGTTAAATACTTGCTTGCCAAGTTTGTTTAAAGATGCAGATTGCAGAGGGTTTGGTATTTTCTGCAACTCGAATAACCTTTAACAGCAATATATGAATATTGAACTAATGGATCATTACATAGAAAAGCTACACTGTAACAAAACCGATGTTTGATGAGAATACGGGTGAACCTATCACAACCTCAAAAATTGTTTGTAAAAAGAAAATCATTTGCCAAAGTTTCGTTTGTCCGAAGAATTTTTTTTCTGGCACTATTGAGAATCCCAAACTTTTGAAAATATGTAGGTTAGGTTAGGTTTGTTTGCTTAGTACCGTGGACTGCTCACCCACGGCGAGGCTAAGAGGCACCCAGGGCCGGCTGCCGGCTGGCCCGAGGAGGGCCCTCCTAGTGGGCTTGCCCAAGCCCGCTTAGGATGCGTTGGGGAGGGACCGCAGTTGAAGAGTTATTATCTCTATCTTCTGCGGCCGAGGTGGGATCGCAGGGGGAGAGGCGTGTTGGTATAACGGTACGCCACTCTCCCTACCCCTGCGAACTTGGCGGGGCCGTTCCGCTGAAACGGCATTGGTGGGACCGCAGAGGAAGAGGAATGCCGGTATTACGGTGCGCCGTTTTCCCTATCCTCTGCGGCCGATACGTGATGGTCAGAGGCGGAACCGCAGATCCGATCCGCCACCGGGTGCTGGATTTCCCGCACCCATGATCCCCTCGTAGCGGACTCAGGGGGGTCCGCTACTGAACAGGTGGAGATCGAGGAGGAAGGCACGCCAAAACATCTGGCGTGCCTCACGTGGAGGGCCCCTGGGTATCCGCGAAGGAGCCGCTTGTGGGTGGCTGCTGCCGGTGGGGTCGCGGATGTGTGCGCAAGCGTTCCCGTAACCTCGCCACCAGGCGGCGAGGCGGCAAGTGGGGGGGGTTTTTAGTGGGTACACCGTGGGTCTCATTAGCCCATACGGGAGTCCCACATAACCACTCGGGTCAACGGCCTACCAAGGCGTAACGCATTTTCCCGTCTTAACAAAAAAAAAGTTTTTTTTTTTATAAAAATACTGAAAAAAAAACGGTTTCTGAAAAAATAATAATTGGGACAAATTAAACCTTGGCAAATGAGACGTTCGGCAAAAGTTGTTATAGGTAACCAAGGCGCAAATCATAGCATACCTACAGCATAGCAGGTGTTTCTTCATCTATATTACCTCATTCCATATAACATTAGTAGCGGAGATTAGTCAACCCGGTTTTACCCAAACCCGACTGTTTCAAGAGCATGCGAACTGTTCGTTCGTTTAACGTTGGTGGTAGTAAAATAACCCTAATTTTTAAATTTTCAAGATATTTGTCGATTTTGTTTTTACTATTATGCATATTACAATTTAAACTTTCGTGAGATATGTCTAAAATACTACAAATAAATCCAAGGTTGAACTCTCCTATTAAATGTCACTACGGGTGACATGTTTCGAACTCTTCGGGAGTTCTTCTTCAGGATTAGTGTTTAGGCAGCAATGTCACTTGAAGCACTAATCGCGAAAACACTAATCCTGAAGAAGAACTCCCGAAGATTTCGAAACATGTCGCCCGTAGTGAAATTCAGTAAGTGAGTTTAACCGTAGATTTATTAGTATGTAACGCATGTTGGTCTATTTTGGCAAGGGATTTAGTAAAATACCTACCCTAAGCACTTAATATTTATTCACAACTGAAAACGTAGGTGTATCTAAAATACCGACTAAATAAGTCAGGGCATTTATTTGTGTGTTTAGCACGAATATTTGTTCCTGAGTTATGGATGTTACATATGTATATAAGTATCTATATGTATTTATCTATTATATATATCATCGCCTAGTACCCACAACACAAGCCTTACTGAGCTTACCGTGGGCCTAGGTTGATTTGTGTAAGACTGTCCCATAATATTTATTTAATAAGTAGTATTCCGGAGCTCATACACGATACACGATACAGTAGGTACAGCCACTTCCCAGATAAACAGACAAAACTTAATCAACACCGCGAACACAAAGCAACACAATCCGGAGAACAACTCTACAAGGAAAGGGAAGATTAAATTTACCTACACACACAAAAACAGTCTGATTTGAATTAAAGAAGTTAGATGCTGGAGAATTTGCAAGACAGGATTCAGGCAGGATTTCGGTTTATTCTCTAAATGATAGAATAGTGGAGCTGAATTTCGAAACGCTTAGTATCAATATTATTGCGCTCGGGCTGGAAAAATTAAACGTTATGGAATAGATTGTTCAGTAAAAAAAATACAATCCTGTTCTGACGTAAGTGGAAGCTGCTGTAAGTAAAATAATTCGTTCAACCCATCAGCGCGCAGGGTGCGTTCCGGTAGCATGCCAATTTGATCTCAGTTCAACGTCAATTTGACATTGATAGATTATAAACTAACGAAAACTAATGCGTTAAATTGTGAACTGTCAAAGAGTGTGTTTTTCGACAGTTTATAATATAACTGACGGTGTTCATAATCTGACGGTAACATAATCATATACACTTTTCGCCTTATGCAAAAGTGAAATCATATCTTTGACGTTAGGTACCATGAAGAATAATAAATTCTTTGTCTTGTTGTTACATACATAGATTCACACATTTAGTCCCAAAAGGGATAGGCAGAGCATATGAAACTTGTGTTCCAGTACCACTTTTAGAAGATCGACAACAAGCAATATGTCGCAGTGATATGTTGTTAGCCCACAGTACACTTCAACCCTGTTCCCTTAGTACGACTCTTACTACACCCACGGGAAGAAAGGGGGGTGCTATTCTAACCAGACACCACACTGGATTAAGGATATAGCTATATCATTTATTTGGCTAGGCTAATTAGGCCAAGGTAACTATCATAATCCGCACGTGAAAGATTACAGAAATCGCTCATCATCGAAGCCGAACAAGTTTAGTGCCTGATAAAGTACAGGATATAAGCCGGCCTAACGCAGGTCAAACGGCGTAATTCTGCTGAGCCGTTAGTATTTGGAACTGTAGGTATATATTTCAATGTTTGATACGATACATCAGTTAATTTAATTATCCAACTACTACAGGGTGGAATTTCATAAACTGTACATAATAAAAGGAGAAAAATTTTAGCCAATTTCATCGGTGAAACGGTGTTTTTTTTTTTCTAGTCATTAGTTTTTTTTTTACAGAATTTTGAAAATTTTTGTAAAAACTCGGGTAATACACCTAATTCAGACGGTATAACTTTTGATCCAATGGTCCTAAAATGAAAATAAAAAATGCAGAGTATTACCAAGGGACAGGTTAATAATTCTTAATAACAATAGAAAACCAACTAGAAGAGAAAATCCGCAAAAAAAATTATTGTTTTTGAAAAATGGCTACAAAAATTACGAATTTTAAAAGAAAAACACAATTTTCTGAAAAAAACGCACATTTAGTTACCATTTTTTTTGCTTAGTATTAAAACTCACTTAATGCCGATTCTAAAACCGTTTTTAAACTGTCTCAGACTTTGAAAAATACCACGCAAATGGGTACGTAAATCAAACCATAATTTTATTAATATTAATCCTCTTAAAATCCTTAATGACCGTTTGTTCACAGGTAGTTGAAGGGTGTTATTGGGTTTTAGGTGGAAATAACAAATTACGTACTTAGTATTAATCCTCACTTAATGCCGATTCTAAAACCGTTTTTAAACTGTCTCAGACTTTGAAAAATACCACGCTAATGGGTACGTAAATCAAACCATAATTTTATTAATTTTAATCCTCTTAAAATCCTTAATGACCGCTTGTTCCCAGGTAGTTGAAGGGTGTTTTTGGGTTGAAGGTGGAGATAACATGAGGGGTATAAAGGCATTGGGCAATAGGTCAACTATTCAGTCGCTCGCAAATCGCAATTGCTTGTCTTTGCTCGCCACTTCTTTGATTACTCCAGTACTTGTTCAGTTTGAATCATCATGCCCCGCTTACGAGAGTTTTCGCCGTTACAAATAGCCAACATGCACTATTATTATGGATTGTGCCATGGATCTGCAAGAGCTGCGTGTATCGCCTATTTGGAGCAGTATCCTAATGACGTTCCAAGACCTGCTGCTCGCCACTTTCAAGAAGTTCATCGCCGGTTGTGCAATATTGGCCTGGGATACGGTGGCCGAGATCGCCGAGAGCCAGGAAACATAATTGATGTTGCCATAGAAGAAGCAGTTCTCAGAGACTTGTACGCGGACCCAACCACGAGTCTAAGACGCTTGGCATTGAAGCACGGAATCTCAAAATTCTCTGTCTGGAAAATTTTGAAGAAGGAAGGACTGCATCCATTTCATTATCAACGGGTACAAAATTTGCAAATTGGCGATGCCCGCGTTAGGTGTGTTATGTCGACTTGGATACTTGGCAATATCAGAAGGGATCCGGAATTTACTAGAAGAATTTTATGGATGGACGAAGCAAGATTTACTCATACGGGAATAACTAACTTCAGAAATTTACACACATGGGCTCACGATAATCCAAACCTAGTAAGACCATCTAATTTTCAAGACCAATTCTCCATAAACGTTTGGGCAGCGGTACTCGACGATCAATTGATTGGACCAGTCTTCTTACCGAATACTTTGAACGCCGACAGATTTTTACTGTTACTGAGAGACGAGCTCCCAGAGCTTTTGGAAGATGTGATGTTAGATGTGAGACAACGCCTGTTTCTCCAAATGGATGGATGCCCAGCTCATTGGGCATTAAGAGTTCGACATTTTTTAAATGAGCAATATCCCAATAGGTGGATCGGCCGAGACGGCCCCGTTGGATGGCCTGCAAGATCGCCTGATATGACGCCGTTGGATTATTTTCTTTGGGGTGATATGAAGCAACGGGTATATCACAGAATCGTCAATACCGAAGCAGAATTGCACGACAGAATTTTAAATGCAGCACAAGAAATAAAAAATAATCCGGGAATGATTCGACGGGCTACGCAACAAATTCAAGCTCGGGCCACATTGTGCCTTCAAGAAAGAGGAGGTCATTTTGAACAATTAATACCATACAGGGAACGCCCTTTGCAACACTAGAATAAGTTTTTTCTTTAATAAAGGTTTATCAATCGAATTTATGACTTTTAATTAAAATACATGATTTTATTTACGCAATTTTTAGGACTACTTTTCTTCCTATTGTTTTCTCTACCTAAAACCCGATAACACCCTTCAACTACCTGGGAACAAGCGGTCATTAAGGATTTTAAGAGGATTAAAATTAATAAAATTATGGTTTGATTTACGTACCCATTAGCGTGGTATTTTTCAAAGTCTGAGACAGTTTAAAAACGGTTTTAGAATCGGCATTAAGTGAGGATTAATACTAAGTACGTAATTTGTTATTTCCACCTAAAACCCAATAACACCCTTCAACTACCTGTGAACAAACGGTCATTAAGGATTTTAAGAGGATTAATATTAATAAAATTATGGTTTGATTTACGTACCCATTTGCGTGGTATTTTTCAAAGTCTGAGACAGTTTAAAAACGGTTTTAGAATCGGCATTAAGTGAGGTTTAATACTAAGCAAAAAAAATGGTAACTAAATGTGCGTTTTTTTCAGAAAATTGTGTTTTTCTTTTAAAATTCGTAATTTTTGTAGCCATTTTTCAAAAACAATAATTTTTTTTGCGGATTTTCTCTTCTAGTTGGTTTTCTATTGTTATTAAGAATTATTAACCTGTCCCTTGGTAATACTCTGCATTTTTTATTTTCATTTTAGGACCATTGGATCAAAAGTTATACCGTCTGAATTAGGTGTATTACCCGAGTTTTTACAAAATTTTTCAAAATTCTGTAAAAAAAAAACTAATGACTAGAAAAAAAAAAAAACACCGTTTCACCGATGAAATTGGCTGAAATTTTTCTCCTTTTATTATGTACAGTTTATGAAATTCCACCCTGTATAATAAATGCGATAGTAGGTACTATTACTTATTCTGTGATCCTAGGTCCACGCAGACGAAGTTGCGGGCGGAAGCTAGTCATGTCATAAAATACATCTTAAATCAAATGTGAAATCCTATCCTATCCTATACTATTAAGCGAGCAATATTTGTATATATATATGTACTCGTATGTATGTACAGGGTGACTGGTAATTCGACGTATTCCTTGAAAGGGGTTCTACTACAGATAACTTGCAAAAAATTACGTCCAGTCAACCAGGGGTGGAGACTCGCTGGTTTCCGAGTTATTCAAGTTTTTAGTTTGTATGAAAAAAATCCGCCTTGCAGCCTTAAGCTGGTGATTGTGACAAAAGTACTTCCATTTGGATGGTAAAAAAACATTTTTGTCACAACCACCAGTTTAAGGCTCGAAAAATTAAAAAAAAACTAGTTTTGACACCTGGTTGACTGGACGTAAATTGTTGCAAAATAGCTCTAGTATAACCCCTTTCAAGGAATACGTCGAATTACCAGTCATCCTGTATATATATATATATATATATATATTTGCAATCACGTTCTCGAAAACGGCTCTAACGATTTCGATGAAATTTGGAATATAGGTGGTTACGGGGGCGAGAAATCGATCTAGATAGGTCTCATGTCCGGGAAAATTAGTTTTCTCCTTATTTTCTCCATTTTCATCCGAGCGGAGCTCGGTCGCCCAGGGACTGTCCATAATAATTATATTAATTTGCAATGCTCATCTGTCTGTTGATCGTACCTATACATAACACATAACTTTGAAATTCTCAAGGCGACGTGAGATCCGAAAACGGATTTTTAAAAAATCGTAGCTCTTGCATGGATTATAATACGGCTGCCCTAAATTTAATTAGCAATCTTGAGGCCTTTTTCGAGGGAAATCAGCTATTCGAATCCTGAGTTTTTGACTTTCGCTCGATAGAAAAAAATCACGAACATAGGTCTAAAATACACTTAAAAAAATTCTAACAAATTATGCACAACAGGTAAACATATTACAATTTGTTCTTAAAATCGGCAATGTCATGTTTGAGGGAAATCAGCTATTACTTTTTAATTTATTAAAACGCACAAAAAAATAAAATTAAAAAACATGATATCCGCGCTTCCAAACACGCACTTCCATCTCGCTCACGCTTATGCTCAGTGAGAGGGAGAGAAGACCACGAACCTACGTCCCCTTAAGTACTATTTTTTTTACAATATAAAGTCAGTACCCTAAACCGACGAGCATGTATGAGAAATGTTATGAAAGTGAGTGAAGCGAAAGTGGTTTGTCAGGATCGTAGCAAATGGAGATCCGTGATCTCTGCCTACCCCTCTGGGAAAGAGGCGTGATTATATGTATGTATGTATAAAGTCAATACCTACAGTGGTAACATACTGTAATAAAATACAGTGAGAGGTCACTGTAAGATATTATGCGAGACGGAATTATGTATCCGAAAACTTTCAATTTTCTTATGTAAATGCTGAACGTTGTTTCAGTCTGTCGATAGGAGCCGCGGGCGGCATTTGAGAGATCGGTGCCATTCGAGTCTGGCACCCTCCCGATTCGTAGTTTATATACAGAGACTGACATTCATATGCTAAACTGATACGATGATTTGTCGGTGTAAGATTTAGATTTTTATTTTGTAGAGTATACCTAGTTGAGATTTTCTGAACTGGACTGATCTTCTTATCTTCAGAACAATAGCATTCAAGTCTAACAATACGACTGTGTGACGGGACGCGTGCCATTTTTTGCAAGAAAAGGTTTAGCGCCACATAAAATGTTCATTGTATACTGAACTCTATCATCTTAATCAATAAATTCAAAATGGACTAAAAGATGAAAAAATCCCGCTCCAAGTGAGCCAGGTATAACAACTGGTATAAGGCGTTGTGTGTCGTGTTTTGTCTCGTAGCTAATTTGGAATCTATTGAAACATTTTTTTTATACATTCATAAGCTCAGAACAATTGGGCATTCATGAGCTCAGTTGAAATCGGTTTAACTTTAAGTGATCCTACTTATTGTCTGTCGCTAATCATCATCATCATCATCATATCAGCCGAAAGACGTCCACTGCTGGACATAGGCCTCCCCCAATGAGTTCCAAAGTGACCGGTCCTGCGCCACCCGCATCCAGCGGACTCCCGCGACCTTTACCAGGTCATCAGTCCACCTCGTGGGAGGCCTACCAACGCCGCGCCTTCCGGTACGTGGTCGCCACTCGAGAACATTTCCGCCCCAACGGCCATCAGTTCTACGTGCAATGTGCCCCGCCCGCTGTCGCTACTGTCGTCAGTTATTGGCGTTTTTATTTTTATTCCTAGACCATAGGTAGTTGACGATTCCTCAATGTGATTTGAGACATTGGTGATATTGAGAAGCTCGAGTCTTCTATTTATATAGATATCGCTATACGCCTCCCTAAGGCGTTGTAAGAGGGAACTGGTTGAAAGATTTGTCAATCGAGCAAGATTGTTCAGATAGCTCATGCAGTTGGCTAGAGCGATAGGCCGCGTATGCCTGAAAGTCGCAGGTTCGAATCCTGCTCGGAGCGATTTTTTTTTAATTTCTCCCTTTTACTAGAAGTTGACAGATTCTTCACAAGCATTAAATCGTAGCTTTTGGCAAAATCGTCCAAACGGGACTTATCTAAATTGAGTTACGACAAATCAAAGCCACTACGTTGGTCTTATCAACTTTGTTGCATTACTCGTAAGTTCAGAATTGAGATTCATCGCGACGCGGCTAAACCAACCACACTATGGATTTGCCATTTACCGAAGTACAAAGAAAAGCAGAGATTATTCTCTGGATAAGAAATACGTTTGACTTTGTACGTACATAGTATAGTATTCAGTCTAGTCTACTGAATAAGTCGACACTATAAGGTTAAATCGATACAAGTATAGTGTGGTTTTTACTTAAGATAAGGTAATGTGCTTACTTATAATTTAATCATGACATTAACATGCAATTACGAGTCATCATCGTCCTAGCGTTATTCCCGGTTGTGCCCCTAAAGGAGCCCGGGGTCCGCTTTGACATCTAATCCCAAGATTTGGCATAGGCACTAGTTTTACGAAAGCGACTGTCATCTGGCCTTCCAACCCAGATGGAAAACTAGACCTTATTGGGATTAGACCGGTTTCCTCACGATGTTTTCCTTCACCGAAAAGCTAACGGTAAATATTCCGTACATAAGTTCCGAAAAACTCGTTGGTACGAGCCGGGATTCGAACCCACGACCGCCGCATGACAGCCGCATGCCTGAACCACTAGGCTACCGTAGCTTCTTGCAACTAGCTACTAGGCTACCGTAACATGCAATTACAATTAATACAATTACGAGTATGATTGGTATATTGTTGTATTATTAACACCATAAGACCATTACAGATTTCTTGGTAGTTCCATATTAAGTACCAAGAAATCAGTTAGTTAAACTATTAAACTCAGTCACGTGCGAGTTAAACTCGCGCACTAAGTACGAACAACTTAGTGCTTCAAAGGTCGGGTAAATGGGGATACACAGAAACACAGTGCAGTTTTTGCAACAGGAACGCTTTGCACATGGAACCAATAAAAGGAAGTAATTATAATACTTCGATACTTAATTTAGTATTACAAACCCTTGAAACGGTTCAAGTTCCTCGAAACATATCGTTTCTATTTCCACGATAAACAGCTACTTCGTCGGCGAGTTTGTACAAGCAAGGAATTAACGCAATTCCCTTTGGGCTGAATCTACGATGGCAACAAGCAACAATTTTCTCTGTCTCCAGATATACTTGTATTCCCGCTCCACGGCTACACATATATTATGTGAGAGGATAATGTTTTCGCTTAAGTTTAGATAGTGTTTAAACTGGGTTATAATTTTGAACATTAAAAAAGTATTCTCCGGGGAGATATACCAAGCCACTGCTGGTCACTCAAAGTCAAAAACAAAGGGACGGGCATACTTAGGTATGTTCTAAAATTCTTGATCAATAAATGAAATAAGTTATCTGCAGGAACAGAAGTTCGTTAGAACTATTATATAATCTGTGACAGAAGTGCCAAATTCCCTCAGTGTACGGCCAAAGTACGGCTCGAGTTGGGCGTGCAGCGAGGCGAGGTGCGGTGTTCGTGTTAATCTGAACTACCTATCAAACTGTTGTGTATACATCACGCTCCGGACTCCGCTTTGAACGGGCACTCAATTAAAATAACGGGATTTTAGCTTTACCGCTTGAATTTTTTTTAAACCCTGATAACAATATACACTACCTACCGATTGAGTAAGCACCACCGAGTGAATCTTCGATCATATAGGATTCAGCACCAATCAAAACATAATGAAAAGTATTTTCGTCGTTGACTGACGTGTTTTTTGGCCGTTTAAAAAGTATTCTCCTTGAAGCAAGTCTTCAGACCTATTTGTAAACATTGTCTGTATTTTCAGTCTAGCTCCTACGTTCAACATAATTAAACATTAGTGTAGTATTACTTTGTCGGGACACAGAACAGAAGGCCCTTATTCTTATTGGGCAATATATTATCGTGATGTTAAATGTACGACGCAGACGGGGGTGAAATTGGAGGAACGTTAATGCCGAAAATAATCCAAACTGATAAAAACGGATAAAATTGGAATAAGGAACAGTTATTATCCATCTTGGAGATAGGAACAGGTTGCTTGGAGGCAGCGAAAAGATAAAGTGAGGAGTTAAAGTTCAGTGAGTTGGCAACAAATAGCCGTAATTAAGTTTATCAACAATCGCCACAGAATTTTCTTTAAAGGGGATGTAAAAAATGGGGCTAAGTGACAACTAGATCATTTTGAGATAAACTGAAAAATGAAGAGGACATTTAATCAGATGTTTATGTTACGGTATTTTGTTTTTGTGCTGATGGCAGATAGAAATTATGTTATCATTTTTAACTTGGTGTTTACTTTTGTCACAATATAGAATCCGCCTTGAGTTAAAGAAGGAAAAAAATTCAACACAAAAGTATTAAATTACAAACTTATATATTAAATGATTATCGAAGAATAAAAAAAATACGCTAGATAGAGGTCTCGTTATACTTTTCCGGTAATATTTATGTTAATATTAATAATATATATTATTGTAAAATTTTTCGCTCGGTAAACTTCGGAGATAAAGGGGAATCATTTGATCCTTCTCCCGTCTTATAATGAATATGCGAAGTAGAACCAAGCAGCTGGCAACGCCGGCTAAAAGTCGTAAGGCGACACGTTCAGAACCAGGTGCACCCGCTGTGGGTGGGGTCGGTCGGTCCAAAAGTCAGGGCCTCACGAAGACTGATGCCACAGAAACACCCGCAGCTCTCGATATTGTTCGCGCGTGTCCCGCAACTACCACCACCGGCGGCTGCGGCTCCGCTGTTGCAGCCGAACATTTTGACGTTTCTCCTAGTTGCAGGTCGCACGTATCAGGGTCTTCGCGGTCATCAGCTACTATAAAAGCACGGAGGCTTTCTGCGGAGGCCGAGTTGGCCCGCAGAAGTATGGAGCGAGAGCAAGAATTGATGATTCGTGAGCAAGAAATTGAGATTGCTCGACAAAGAAAACTACTTGAGCAGGTAAAACAAGTAGAACAATTAGAAATGGAAGCTGCTCTGGCCGCTCAAGAAGCCGAAGAACGTTCCGCAAAGTCGGCCAGTAATGTTCATTCCCGGACGGCATCTTGGGTTCGCGATATAAACCAGGGTAGCTGCCTACGCATGACGAATGAGCCAACTGTCGAATTGCATCGCAATACAGGAAACGATGGAATTATACTCAAAGCGATTGCTGACACTGCAGCTGCAGCAAAAGCTTTGGCTTCAGGTCGTAGAGCCAACATAGAACTCCCTACATTCTTCGGGAATGGTTCCCAATGGCTACAATTTAAACGTCAATTTAGTAGTACTGAGTCTTCTCATTCCCCCGCAGAGAACGTTGCGCGTTTACAGAACGCGCTTCGCGGACCCGCGCGTGAGGCGGTCGCTTCGCTGCTCCACACGGCAGCTGCCCCCGAGGAGATCATGCACGCACTCGAGCGAACATTTGCGTGCCCGGAAATGGTCGTCTTTGGTGAGGTACAAGTGTTGAAAACGCTGCCGCGGCTTGGCGCCGAGCTTAAGGAGATTGGTATTTTTGCCAACAAGGTACGAAACAGCCTTTCTACTATGAAATTACTCGGTCTACGAGAATATTTACATTCACCTGAGCTATTTCATAGTATTTTGGGCAAATTTAACCCTTTAATGAAGATGAGGTGGTCTGACTATGCGTCAGAAATGTCAAACCCTCTCATGTCAAAGTTAGAACTTTTATCTGATTTTCTAACTCGTGAACACGAGCGTTATATTAAATTCGCATTATCTCCTGAAATAGGTTTTATTGCTACACAACAAAACATCATTGTGCCTGTCAATAAACATTTCAAACGTGAAAATATTCACGCTGTGACACATGACAATATTAAAACAGGTGACAAAACCGAATGCATTTATTGTAAAAAGTGCCATGATATAAAAAACTGTTCCGAATTCACAAGGTTATCAGTTGAAAACAGGTGGTGTTGGTTGCGTGAACACAAAATATGCTACAAATGTCTAAAGAGTAAATCACATCAGTGGAAGTTATGTAAAGTGAACCCTTGTGGTGTCGACGGTTGTACTTTCCGACACCATCCACTTTTACACGGCAGGCAGGATACATTTACATCACCGCAAACACACCATACACAGGCGTTCCATAATACAGTGTGTACAGCTGCGCTCAACCATGAGTGTGAAACAGAACTAAACAATATGAACAATACGGGGTGTACGGCACCGCTAAACAAAACTGAGTGTACTGCGTTCAATAATATTGGGTATGCGAATTTGTCTGAAAGGGATGCCAAACACACGCCGTGCTGTTCCAAGACTACACAGGAGTTGTCAAAAGAAAACGTCATGGTTTCTAATACAGGTATTTTAAGTCAACATGTTGGAACGACAACCAAAACACAACCACACAGCGCATTATTAAAAGTGGTACCAGTTATTGTGTCTGGACCAGCTGGCAGTTACGAAACCTTCGCACTCCTAGACGATGGCAGTACAGCGTCGTTAATTGATTCTAAAGTGGCTGCCCGTATCGGGGTGTCAGGGCCAGAGGAGGTTATTACTGTCAATGCTGTAGGTGGCTTACACAAAACTACTAAGATTTCTTATGTGGACTTTTACATACAGGGTAAACACGAATCTGACAGGTTTTTAGTCAATCGTGCCAGGGCCATGCCCTTACTCAGCTTGAGCACGCAAACATTGTCCAAACACACCGCACAGTCTTACGATTATTTGAGTGATTTAACCGATTATTTGACGTACACTGACGCTATGCCAACCGTGCTGATTGGTGCCGAGCACTGGCATCTGTCAATATCTCGTGATATCCGCGCTGGTAGTCGTAATGAGCCGGTAGCTTGTCACACCTGGCTTGGTTGGACATTGTATGGAGTGGCTTCTAGTAAAACGAAACCGGTTGAGTTTGTCAACCACTGTCACCTAGACCGTATTGAGCTTACTGAACATGAACGTTTAGAACTGCTAATAAAGGAGCAGTACAAATTGGACTCACTGGGTATTACCAAACATGAGAAACTTCATAGTAAACTGGATGCTCGAGCTGTTGAGATCTTACACAATACTACCACACGTTTGCCAACTGGTAGGTATGAGGTAGGACTTCCATGGCGGGATAATATTCAGTGCGTTCCCGACAGTTATCCGCAAGCCCTATCTCGCTTCTTAAGTTTAGAAAGACGTATGTTTCGAGAGTCCGATTTTGCTGAAGCGTACAAAAGGTTTATTGACAATATGATTGCCAAAGGTTATGCTGAAGAATGTGATCCTGTCACTTATTATGGTCATTCTGTCAGTAATAGGAACGGTACCAATGTTATCAACAGTAAACACAATTTAGTGGAATGTCCAAATAAAAATAACACTTCGTCAGGTTACATTCAATATGGTACAGTCAGTCCGAATAAAGTGCAACCAAAATGTCATGACTACATGTCAACCACAGACATGGATAAAATAAACTTAAAAACGACTTCTGAATCTTCTGATACAACTCAAAGTGAAACCAATACCGAAATAAGGTGGTATTTGCCTCATTTTGGGGTGTATCACCCACAAAAGCGTAAACTCCGTGTCGTCCATGATGCAGCCGCAATGAATCAAGGCGTTTCCTTAAATTCGTTGCTTCTTCAAGGACCAGATCTCTTAGAAAACTTATTAGGCATACTTTGGCGTTTTAGAGAGGGCGCTGTCGCAATGACAGCGGATATTAAGGAGATGTTTCCCCAAATACGGATCCGTGATCAAGATAGGGACGCATTACGTTTTTTATGGCGCGACGTTAGGTCAAAGAACACAACTCCCATAAAAGAGTATCGAATGACAGCTGTTGTTTTCGGGGCGTCATCCAGTCCATTTACTGCGCTGTATATCAAAAATAAAAATGCAATGTCACATCAGGATTTGTATCCCAACGCAGCCAATGCAAGCATTCACAGTTCCTATATGGATGATTTTTTGGACAGTCTTGATGAGGTAACTGAAGCTGCGCAGCTGGCATCCGATGTGGTGACTATCCACCGTAACGCCTGTTTTGAAATGTGTAGTTGGATTTCTAACAGCCAGGAAGCGTTGCGTCTTGTTCCAACTGAATTGCACGCTGCACAGCCTACTGAAGTGTCTCTTGGTAGTGAATCAACTAACGTCAGAGCCTTAGGTGTCTCTTGGGATCCTATATCGGATACCATTGGTTTTAGGACTGGTTTAGAAGGGCTCAAGTTACATGGTGTTTTTACTAAGCGTAAAGTTTTGTCCCACCTCATGAAAGTGTACGACCCACTAGGATTGCTTGGCCCTATAGTGGTCAAGGGCCGTATACTCCTTCAGGAGGCATGGAGATCCAACATTGACTGGGACACGGTTTTTCCACCTTCACAGGTATTAAGGTGGAACGAATGGTTTAAAGAACTGTCAGATATATCTAATATTAGAGTTCCACGTTGGTACGCTAAGGTAAACGGCGAGCCTCTGCACAGGGAGCTACACGTTTTTGCGGATGCGAGCGAGCTTGCCTATGCGACTGTCGCTTATTGGCGTTTTTTGTACGCAGACGGTACAGTCAAGCTTGCTCTCATATCCAGTAAAGCAAGAGTATCGCCATTGAAGCCCACTTCAATTCCACGCCTAGAATTGCAGGGTGCTTTAATAGCTTCACGCCTTGCTATGACCATCAAGGAATTTCACAAGAAAAAGCCTATTCGGACGTTTTTTTGGACAGATTCGAGAACTGTCCTTAGCTGGCTAAGAAGTGACGCACGAACGTTCAAGCCCTTTGTGGCCCATCGGATCGGCGAAATAACTGAAAATTCATGCGTTCAAGACTGGAGATGGGTCCCAACTGACTTGAACGTCGCGGACGATGCCACGCGAATCAAACCTCTCCATATCAACCCTAACCACCGATGGTTCACCGGCCCCTCATTTCTTCTGGCTTCTCCGGAAAATTGGCCTGTGGAACCAGCTGGCCAGCCTCCAGTTCATGAAGAGTTTAAGCATACTCCTACACTTGTGGTTGGGCATCTGGTTATCACCGCGGATTTCAGTCGTTTTAGTGACTGGTTGCGCTTACTGCGCGCCACTGCTCGCGTTTTGCAGGCGGCTTCTAAATTTCGCTCACTTTTGGACCGCGTTAGACACATTGATCACACTGATCCTAGCACCGATTTTAGGGTTCGTCAACGTACAAACGCGCCTACGTCCACCGCTCTATTACCCCTGACAGCGGAATTGATGCAAGCCGCAGAAAGGCACGTCCTGCAGAAAGTACAGTCCGAGACATTTGGAGAAGAAATTCTGCGGATTGAACGAGGAGAGTTATTGCCCAAGAGCAGTCGCTTAGCAAAGTTATCACCCAAGATGGGAACGGACAATTTGCTACGTTTGGTCGGCAGAATTGAGGCTGTAGAAGACGTCGGTACCGAAGTCAAATCGCCCATACTGTTAGATGGTCATCACCCAGTCGTGCGCCTTTTGGTTCTCTTTTACCATCGCAAGGCTGGACATGCGAATAATGAGATGGTCGTCAATGAGCTGAGACAGAGATACTGGCTTCTTCCCTTGCGCAGCACCATACGAAGCGTCGCCAGCAAATGTTTGTATTGTCGGATCAGGAAGTCAAAACCGATGAATCCAATGACTGGAAACCTTCCTCCGCAGCGGCTTGCCCACCATCGCCGCCCATTTAATTTCACTGGACTTGATTATTTTGGCCCGATTAACTCCACAATCGGACGCAAACAGGAAAAACGATACGTAGCCCTATTTACCTGCTTGACTTCCAGAGCCGTCCATTTGGAACTTGTGCACTCCCTGACGGCTGATTCAGCGATAATGAGTTTACGTCGATTTATTGCAAGGAGAGGTGCTCCCGAAACAATATTCTCTGACAACGGAACTTGTTTTGTTGGTGGTGACCGAATATTACGGGAGTTTTATCAGACAGATGTCAACGATTTTGCTGCCAGCCGAGGAATCAATTGGAGCTTTATTCCTCCCGCTGCTCCTTTCTTTGGTGGATGCTGGGAACGGCTAGTTCGCACCGTCAAAGTTGCACTGAACGCCACCCTACGCGAAAGGGCACCTAACGCAGAAGTACTCGTGACCCTCCTGATGGAAGCTGAGGCCATTGTCAACTCCCGGCCCCTAAGTCACGTTTCTGTGAGTCAAGATGACCAGGAGACGCTGACACCTTTCCACTTTCTAATTGGCACATCCTCGAATCAAGTCCTACCTGCAACCCTTGACGACCGAGACCTTCTTCGTAGAGCAGACTGGAGGAAGGCCTTGAGGTTAGCCGACCATTTTTGGAACCGTTGGGTGAAAGAGATGGGAATGGTATTTTTTTCTACATTTTCCTTTGTAAATCAATTTTTTACCACTATGGAAAGAAAAACTGTTTTAGAATGTGAATTAATTCAAGCCCTTTCATATGATACCCCACTTAGCCTACTAACTAGACTTTAAATTTTTGCCCCCCCTCTTATCCATCCTTTTTTATAGAAATTAAAAATATATCTTTAAATTTTTCATTTTCCATACACGTGGATTAGCTTTGTTTACAACTAATCCAAATTGAGAATTGATAGCATTAGTAGTTCCTGAGATATTTAACTTTGTGACAGACAGACAGACGGACGGAGTCATAAGGGTTCCGTTTTTACCTTATTGGTCCGGAATCCGGAACCCTAAAAAGCCATTTGCTAGCGTTAGATTTCTTATGCCCAATATCGGATTGGAAGATCGGGTAAAAAGTTATAATTGAAATGTTTTTTTATAGGGCTTCAGTTCAATATCTTCCTTTCCTTAATCGTAAAAATTTCTTTACCATAATATAAAAAAAATATACGGCCATAGAATACTGACAACGTTGGGTCCCATGCGGCCAAAGAGTTTGTTTTAATATTTGTGTTCGCTTAATTCGTTTTAGAAGTGATAATTTAACAATTAAGTTCGTCTTGCGTGCAGCGCTGGGTGACGGGGTGCCATCACGATTTTAATTAACAATTTTAATTAATTAATTTATGTTTTCTGTTGGCGTCAACTTGCGCCTCCTTCATCAATATTCAACATCTAATTCAGGATAAGATACTAACATTTAATTGCAATTTTGACCTGATGGCGACAATCAAATTATAAGTCAAATAAAACAGAAGTTAAACCTGGGCCGAATCCCATTAGCGATAAGACTAAAGGTGACTATTTAATCCCTAATGTGATCATGATTTTTAAAGAGTGAAACAAGACAATGGGGACATGTCGGCGCGGCGGTACAACATTTTTATCTCACGAATGCGCATTATATGCTCACCTGTGTGTGGGGGCAGACGTCGGCCATAATAAATTCTGGTATGAAAATCTGATACGAATCACAGTACAGAGGCAATGTGTTGCTACCTATAGTCAACTATAGTTTACCAATACGATCCCTAATTTTATTGTAAGTTATGGCATTCGCAGTCTATTAGGTACTGCTGTACTGCATGGCTATCTATCACAAGACGGCCGCGACATACTCTCGAGCTCTCTCGCACTATCCATCTCTTTCTAAGTGGTATAATAAGAGAGAGACGCATAGTGCGAGAGAGCTCGAGAGTATGTCGCGGCCGTCTTGTGATAGCCGTGCAGTAATGTTTCCGTACCTTGAAGATATTGATAATAGTCCAGGCAATGAAGTGACAGCTTGTATGGAAAATATGTCAAATTTGGAAATAATTTATAATAGCAGATTTTTTTTATGTAATGGATATATTATCAATTAAATAGTTACTTAGTGACAAAATTCAACAAAATTTCATACATCAAAAAAATGTTAACTTAACTAGCTTCTGAAAAGTCAGAAAAAATATTAATAAATGGTTTTTGGTTCATTTACATTTGCTTTATAATATTCAAGATAAATAATTAAAAAAAAACAATTGACTCTTTTTTTAGATCTATATAAATACTTCCGGATGGAAAGTTTGTTGGATTCTTGAATAAAGCATCATAGATCAATGTTTTAAAATGATATAAAGAAAAAAAAACGCTATTATAAATTAATGTTTTTCAAAACCGTATTTTGCCTGGAGTATAAGTAATAATGCATGCTGCCTAAAAAATTAATATAGGTAGGTACCTACACCTACACACACAATCATGGCACACCCACATCCGTGAAATAAAATTACTGTATCGCCACTAGCTTGTTTTTTTTGTAGAACCTTCATTCATTGGCATTAACCGGAGGTTAGAATAAAATCACCCGACATGCCAGCGTGTAGAAAAAACTGCCAAGCGAACAGTCAAAGGCTTCAACATTTTAATTATTAATGTTAATTACACCCGCGACCCGATCATTCTTCTGCAAGCGCATCATTCTTATGTAGGTATGTGTTATGTGCAAAGAAATATACTAAGTAATCTCGTGACCAAGAAATAAACTTAACCCTGTGATTAACTCAAATGACGCTACACAACAAAATATAATAATAGGTAAAAAAATCTTGCAATACAGTAGGAGGAGAAATATTAAGGAGGTTACTCCTAAGCCTTAAAAGCCTATAAAACGGAACACCTTCTTTTCGCAACTAACATTTGGCAAACTGATTCATTGTGCAACTTTTCATTTCCCAAACTCTGAAACTGTAAATATTTCAGGATTTATTTCAGGGCCATCGTGTAGAACCCTATGGGTTAGGTTAGGTTAGTTTATTAAAATCCTGAAGTATTTAACAGTTTCAGAAATATTAATAGGCTAGGAAATAAAAAGATGCGAAATGAATCAGGTTGCCAAACGTTAGGTTGGGAAACATTAGTGAACCCTATAAAACACTGTAAGTCTATAGAAATCAGAAGAGGTTACTCAGTTAGGGTACCTATTCATTACGGATCTGCCGGGTAAATGGGCCGAACGCCGCCTGTTCCGTGTTACATGATCTACCGCGGTCAAGAAATAGCCTGACCTTAAGCTTAGGATGCTTTACACTTACAGTATAGTATCTTGATATATATTTTATTACACACTTTGATAGTAAAGGAGGGAGAAATTATGAATAGTTATTTGTGTCACAAGGGAGCAAAATAGTATATCTACGGCGAGGGCGGTGTATTGAATCCTGAACGTAGCGAGGAATCCTACAATAGAATCCTGAGCGTAGCTAGGGATTCTAACGTAGGATCCTGAGCGTAGTGAGGGATTCAAGTGTTAACGCCCAAGACGAAAATAATTTTGCTCCTGAGTGACACATGTAACTTTTCACACCGACTATGAGGAAAACATTTGCAAAAAAAACAAAAAAAAAACAACAAAAAATAACAAAAAAAAGAAAAAAACAACAAAAACAAAAATAATACAAACAAGAAAAAAAACAAAACAAAACCAAAACAAACAAAACCAAAAAACAAACGAAAAAAGAAAAATAACAAAAAACAACAGAAAAAAAACGAAAAAACTAAACAAAAAACAAAAGAACATAAAAAACGAAACAAAAAACGAAAAAAAAACAAAAAAAAACAACAAAAACTGAACAAAAAAAAAACAACAAAAAACAAAAACAGTATTTAAAAAAACAAATAAAAAAAAGAACAAACAAAACAAAAAAAAATATCCTCATAAATATATATACATATACGTACATTGCACGTAGAACCGATGGCCGTTGGGGCGGGAAGGTTCTCGAGTGGCGACCACGTACCGGAAGGCGCGGCGTGGGTAGGCCCCCCACAAGGTGGACTGATGACCTGGTAAAGGTCGCGGGAGTCCGCTGGATGCGGGTGGCGCAGGACCGGTCATTTTGGCACTCTTTGGGGGAGGCCTATGTCCAGCAGTGGACGTCTTTCGGCTGATATGATGATGATGATGATGATGATATAAATATACGTTTGTCGATTACGATGAAATTACAATCGATTATTTTATTAAGATTCTATTGGCACATTGCGTAAATGCTACAAGCTAATGAATAAATTAAAAAAGTAGCTTGAACAGAAAAGTAGCATTTTGCTCCCTCTCATCGGGGACCAAAACTTACTTTTCGGTACAGTTAAAATACTGATGCCGCACCGACTACGCGCCGCTAAATGATAAAGTGCCGTACTTACAGTAGACGGCAAACTTCGTGCGCAAATGACCTTGCCTGCGCAAAGGACAATTGTACGTGCAAGCTGCCCCCCCACTTCCCCTCATTTGCGCACGAAGTTTGCCGTCTACTGTACCTGATAATATACCTACCATATTGTAGGAACATTCAATAGGTTTTATACTGAATTCGAGGTTTTTGAGGGTTATATTTTTCATACAAGTACGAATATGTGGGTCATGAACAATGAACATATTTAGGTAGGTACTGTCAGGGGTATTACTATACGTACATATATAATACTATCTTTTGCCCGCGACTTCGTCCGCGTAGAACTCGTTTATATCGTAGCTCAATACAAACTTTCACCCTCCATTTCTCGAGACTCAAACTATTTTTATCAACATTATCATCATACGGTAGCCTAGTGGTTCAGGCATGCGGCTGTCAAGCGGCGGTCGTAGGTTCGAATCCCGGCTCGTACCAATGAGTTTTTCGGAACTTATGTACGTAATATTTATCGTTAGCTTTTCGGTGAAGGAAAACATCGTGAGGAAACCGGTCTAATCCCAATAAGGTCTAGTTTTCCCTCTGGGTTGGAAGGTCAGATGGCAGTCGCTTTCGTAAAACTAGTGCCTATGCCAAATCTTGGGATTAGGTGTCAAAGCGGACCCCTGGGCTCCTTTAGGGGCACAACCGGGAATAACGCTAGGACGATGATGATCATCATCATAATATCAGCCGAAAGACGTCCACTGCTGGACATAGGCCTCCCCCAAAGAGTTCAAAAGTGACCAATCCTGCGCCATCCGCATCCAGCGGACTCCCGCGACCTTTACCAGGTCATCAGTCGACCTTGTGGGGGGGCCTACCAACGCTGCGCCTACTAACTACCTCTATACAAAATTTTATCTAAATGTGTTGTATAGTAGCTCCATACAAATATTCACCCCCCATTTCAACCCCTTAAGAGATGATTTCCGGGATAAAAACTATCTTGTGTCCTTTTCCGGAACTCAAACTATCTGTAAACCAAATTTCATCTAAATGGGTTACTCAAATCCAAATTTTCACCCCTTAGGGGAGGATTTTTGGGATAAAACTATCCTATGTCCTTCCCCAGGACTTCCAACTATCGCTATACCGTAAATGGGTTCCATCTAAATGTTCACCCCCATTTCACCCCCTTAGGGGATGATCTGCGGAATAAAAACAATGTATATATATATGTCCCTTCTCAGGACTCAAACTATCTCTTAACCAGATTTCATCTAAATGAGTTCCATCCAAATCTTCACCCTCATTTCATCCTCTCAGGCGATGATTTCCGTTACAAAATCTATGCGATTTCCTTTCCCGGAACTCCAACTATCTCTATACCAAATTTCACCTAAATGGGTTCTATCCTAATTTACACCCCCTCAGGAGATGATTTTTCAGGATAAAAACTATGCATTGTCCTTCCCTGGGACTCCTTCTATCTCTATACCAAATTTTAACTTAATGGGATTTATCCACATTTTCATCCCTATTTCATACCCTTGGGGGATGATTTTCGGGATTCAAACTATCAGTTGTCATTCTCCGGGATTCAAACTATATCTATACCAAATTCGATCTAATCGGAGTCCATCCAAAATTTCACCCACTATTTCACCACCTTCGGGGAAGGTTTCCGGAATAAAAACTATCCGATGTTCTTTCCCAGAACTTAAACTACCTCTAAACCAAATTTTATCAAAATGGGTTACTTTCAAATGTTCTACCCCCCATCTTACCCCCTAAGGGGAAGATTTCCGGGATAAAATCTATCCTTTGACCTTTCACGGCACTCAAACTATTTATATACCAAATGTCATCCAAATCGGTGCAGCGGTTTAAGTAGCTCCATACAAATTTCCACCCCCCCTTTCATCCCCTTAGGGGTTGATTTCTGGGATAAAAACTACCCCATGTCCTTCCCAAGGACTCAAACTATCTCTATACCAAATTTCATCTTAATCGGTTCAGCCGTTTTCACGTGATGCGCGGTCACATAAACAGACAAACATAAACAGATAAACAGATAAACAGACAAAATTTCAAAAATTTTTTTAGCTTTATTATCAATCAATCAATCATTTATTACAGACTAGCTGTTGCCCGCGACTTCGTCCGCGTAGAACTTTTTATCGTCTTAGAAAATGATTTCTCTCAATACAAAATTTGAACCCTCTTTTAGGGGATAATTAAAAAAAAAGTTGATGTTCATTTTCTAGTTTGTGAACAAAACAGTCTAAAACCAAAGTTAAAAATCTCATACTTTAAAAATGCCTTGAAATACTCAAACTTTGAACCAATTTTAACACTCTTAGGGGATGAATTTGGAAAAACTCTGAAATCAGTTTTGTAGTCTTTTAACGTACAGAATAAGACCGAAGTTAAAAATCTCTTACTCACACTTTAAAATTTTATTGCTCGCCATTTAAAATTTGAACCCCCTTTTAAACCCCCTTAGAGGTTGAATTTTTCTAATCGCTGAAAGAACTTTTTTCGTAAACTTTTAAGTCTCTAGCTCAAAAAAAGTGTTGCCCATACAAAGCTTTCTTAACCCCCTTAGGGTGGAATTTTCTAAAACTCTGAAAGTACTTTATTATTAATTTTAATAAGTAACATTTTGAATAGTTTTAAGTCTTGTAAAAAAAAAGGTTTTTCCCACACAACACTGGCTACCCTTCTTAAGGATCTTAAGGATCCCCTTAGGGATGGAGTTTTCTAAAACGCTGAAAGTTCTTTTTTAGTATTCTAATAAGTAATCTTTTTGCAAAGTTTTAAGTCTAACTCAAAAAAAAGTGTTGCCCATGCAAAGCTTGCTCTCCTTTTTAACCCTATTAGGGGTGGAATTTTCTAAAACGATTTGTGTTCTTTTTTTGTATTTTAATAAGTAATCTTTCTACAAAGTTTCAAGTCTCTAACTCAAAAACATAAACTTTCCCTGATAAAAACTTTGCACCCCTTTTTATCCCCCTTAGGGATAGATTTTTTCAAAACGCTGAAAGTCTTTTTTTTTTGTATTTTTATAAGTAATCTTTCTACAAAGTTTTAAGTGTCTAGCTCAGAAAAAGTGTTCCCCATACAAACCTTGCACCCTTTTTTAACCCCCTTAGGGAATGATTTTTGTAAAACGCCGAATGTAGTATTTTTCATGTTCTAATAAGTAATTTTTCTTCAAAATTTTAAGTCTCTATTAAAAAAAAAATGTTTTTCCCATACAAACTTTGCACCCTATTTTACCCCCTTAGGGTGAAAGAAAAAGCGTCATAGTAAAAAACAATCGTTTCATATGAAGGTGCGTTTTGCGGAAAAGGAACAGAACATACCCCCTCTTAAAACTTTGGACTCTTATAACTTAATCATTACCTATATAACCTCTTGCTTTGTTTTTTTCTCCATTTGACTATATTTATTTTAAATTCTTTTTCGAGAAAATACATTATGATTATTTACCATATTTTCGATTCCTGAACCACGAACTTCGGAATTCGAAAATATTCGGGTATCTCTATATCTATCGCACTAACCATACTCGAGTCACAGGGATGCAAATATATGAACATTGAGTATCGGTTTTCGTGGTAGCGCCGCAGGTACTTTGGCTGAATGCGCCGAGCGCGTGCCATTGTCATTCAAAAAAAACAAATTCGTGTTAATTATATTGTTCAAATTTGTTGATTTCATTTATTGAAATTACGACATAAAACGACATTTGCGCATATAAGTTCTCATATCAGAATCGAATATTTTTTTATGGTTTATATTTTAGCATTTGTCTCGTAAAGGTCTATCGTAGACGGGATTTCAATTATTAATAAGTGAAAGGCAAAGCAATTCCGCCATTTTGACGAAAATTTGACGGTTCTTATAGCTAACAGTTGGAGCAGCGTTTGATTTCAATAAAAATAAATGAAAAATTAAATGAAGTCGTATATTTCGGAAAATTAATTAACTGTCGCAGTCGGATAAAAACTATCCTAAGTTGCAGCTAGAATAATAATGTACCTATATAAAATGTTTCATATTTTTCCGTTCATGGGATGCTGAGAACATTCGAACCGCGCAAAGCTTAGTTTCAAACTGGCTGATTCTTTTTTTAATTTAGAGATTTATTATAAGTGGAGATAACGAAGATCCGTACATTACAAGAAAAAATAATAGTACATTATGATACAAGTGTGCTATGTTGGTCATTACACTCAGTCGGTTTTTAAGCCTGAGCCGAAGGCGAAGGCTTAATGGAGACGAGAAGTGTAATGACCAATGCTCACGTGTTTCATACGACGTTTTTCAACACATTTGCGAGGAAAAAAATAAAAAAATAAAATGTTAAAAGATATGTAATGAAAAGGCACTAGTGCGATAATGTAATGTAAAAGTCACGGCATGGGTAATATTCTGCATTATTTTGCTCATATTTAAAAAGATATGTAATGAAAAGGCACTAGTGCGATAATGTAATGTAAAAGGCACGGCATGGGTAATATTCTGCATTATCAGTGTAAATACGCTGTAATAAGACCTACTTTACGAGCAGGTGTGTTGAAAAATCATTAATGTGTTAGTTCAAGTAACTTAAAAACGTATGTTAGTAGGTATAAAATTTACATAACATGGAGTTGGTCCCAGTGCTTCATTATGGGACAGTCCAGCCTATTTGCTATAATTGCTAGGCGGCTGTTGGGGCTGTCCCTTACACGGCGCTTCATGCCGGCGACCCGTTTTCGCAAGATTGCGTGGAAACCGTCCACTCGTGTCACGGCAAACATTCCCGAAGCGCTACAGTGTCTAGGAAGACCCAAGAGCAACCTAAGCGTATTATTATACTGAACGCGCAAGACGTTGATTGCCCGTTGAGTGTAGCTGACCCACAGGCCGCACGTGTAAAAGGATTGGCAGTAAGCCTTGAAAAGGGTTAACTTAACTTCCTGCGTACATCGTGCAAACCTGCGAGCCAACATATTCCCCCGCACAGCCAACGCCCTGCGCTCCCTCTCAATGTCAGGATCGTCTGAGAGGTACTCCGTGACCCAGTGACCCAGGTATTTAAATTTCGTGGTTCTGTTTAGGGCTACTCCATACAGCGTGACTTCAGGTACCCTCTCAACCCTGTGTTCACGCGGCTGGAAAACAAGTAACTCACTCTTAACCACATTGTACCTAAGTCCATGTGCCACGGCGTACTCCTCACACTTGCTCTGCAGTTTTCTGATCGCACACACAGAAGGCCCCAGCAGCACCATGTCATCGGCATAACTTATATTGTTGACCATATAATTAAAAAAAATTGTGTACGAAATTACGTTGAACCTGACTTGTCTTTCCGAAAGCAAATTATTGAAACATGCAAAAAAGCCTTTCAGAATTTAGGTTTTGTATTAAGACAAACAAATAATTTTTATAATGCCGCTACAGTAAAAGCCCTTTATAACGCACTTGTCAGGAGCAGGTTGGAGTGTGGCGCGATCATATGGAATCCACACGAGACGAAGTACAATCTGATGATCGAAAAGATACAAAACAAATTCACCAGGTATCTATATTTGAAAGAATACGGGGTATATCCATTCTATCCCTTGATGTACCCAACGCTTTTTGTCCTCGGTATGGTCGGCTACACCAAGTTGGAAGTAAGGAGGAACTTAGCATTGGCTACATATGTGTTCAAGGTGTTACGCGGTATGTTACATAACCCCGGCGTGCTAGAGTCGCTGGCGCTAGTGGCTCCATGCGGGCCGCGGCGGCGCGCACCGCGCTTGCTCGCGCGCCCCGTAGCGCGCACCAACCTGCTCGCTACTGCACCCATTGTCCGAGCCATAACCATACTTAACCAGCTTTCAACTAAAATAAACTTATTTAATTGCACTCTGACTGAGTTTAAATTGAGTAAATATTTGTATATCGTGACTTTGTAGCTTTAAGTATTGATGTTTTATTTTTTGTGTTAGTCTTAATCTTTTATTGTTGTGTACATATCACGTGTTGGACTAGTCTGTAAGCGATATGTATATTTATACTACTAAATAAAATAAAAAAATAAAAAATATCCCCAGCAATGGCACAACCAACCCTAGTACTGCTGAGGTCCCCTATGAGAGAATTAATGTACAGGTTGAAGAGACGAGATATTATATGTATATAGATGTATATAGATAGATAAGGATATAAATATATGTACAGGAGTATATTGTCAATGTCAGAAAGGCGTATACAGATATTAATTTACACATTTTACACCTGCAGCCTATGGATCAATTATACTCAAAAAGCTTACAGCGCCCTGCGCGTCCAGTATAACAACGCTTTCAGGATGCTGTTGGGGCTGCCGAAACATTGCAGCGCGTCGGGAATGTTCGCGGAGGCGCGCACGGATGGATTTCACGCAATATTGCGAAAACGTGTTGCATCTCTGCAGAGACGTATCGGCCTTAGCCCCAACAGCCTCCTGGAGACAGTGGCAGAAAGGAACGATGGCCCATTTCTGTATCACTGGAATAAATTGCATGTGATATCCTTGTAGCCAAGCATGCCTTTTAGTTTGTCATATATGTATTAATGTTTAATATAAGTGGATAATTTTGTAAAGTGTACTAACATTACATTTAAGTTATTATAATCATAATCATAATCATAATCATAATCGTTTATTGCACCATGGTAAAATAAAAGTTCTTACAATATGTATGTGTCTCATGGACCCTGGACGGGTATAGCAAACTTAAATTATTAAATTGTTACCTACATTTGCTAGTGTGTAGGCAGAATTAGGAAAAGCTAAATTTACAAAGCAAAAACACACTATAGCTTATATAAATCTAAATTCAATTCAATATAGTATACATCATAAAATTTTTATTGTAATTAACCAAATATGGATTTATTCCGAAATAAAATTATTGATTGATTGATTGATTGATTAATGTCCTTATTTATGTATGTATATTAATACCCCTGTTTGTAAATAGGTCCCTATAATTGTAATAGGTCAAACTACTACTTACTTCACAGTCTTCACTCTACTACTTTAAACTAAATTTAAGCTCCAATGATGTCCAATTTTTTTAGGAAAATATATATCTAATAATAATATATACCTAGATATAATGTTACAATATAAGATTGTTTGAATTTCAGTATGTAGGTATTGTTGAGATTATTTAATGTTGCCGACTATTTATAAAACTGCCATTGGAATTGTATTCTTCTATTTTAAACGATAGAGTTGCTTTTTGAATAGGCTACTTTGATGCAATTCGGCCAACTCTAATAATTTCAAGTATAATGTGACCGTTACGGTAGTATCGGTACACGAGAATAGAAGCGCCTGTCTTTTTAACATAGCAATATAATTAAAAGTAAAATGTTATTCGTAAGTGTCCTGTCCGGACAGTGAGCGTCGACACAGGGAGGCGATATTTGACTTTCTTCTAGGACATAAATACGATTATAGTGTCAAGATGTCAAGCCCCAAAAAGCACTGATTGCCCCCCCTTTCTGGATCCGCCTACTGAGCGCTATGCGTTGAATAAAAAGATTATTACCCATTAGACGTTATGTTTTCTACTACTACTTTGAGTACTTATTTGTTATTTCCGTGAAAACCTTCGTGATTGAGACTCGCATCTTGCAGGTGAGCATAATATTTTCTGCATTCGGATATTCCCTGCATTGTACATTTCTAACGTCCTGGCCCCGTAGCATGGATGGCCTTATCACGCGATAAGTGATAGGATAGAGCTGCCGTCCCTGGCTGACACCGTTCGATAGAATGAGACGACACGCTTATCCTATCACTTATCGCGTGATCCATGCATCTTGAACTTTCACGTCATCACCAACTTCGTCGATGACACGAACATTTACATAGGTACCATTGGAATTATATGTATTGCTTTATTGTATATGTATGCTTATATAAATATTTTTAATAATTCTATGTTATGTAAGTAGGTATAAGTATACGACTTAAGAAACGATGGTTAAAAACAAAAAACTAAGATGACACAGAAAATTTACTGTTATTAGAAGTAGAAGTGTAGTAGAAGTAGAAACAAAAAGCAAATGAAACTAAAAACAAAAACGAAAAAAAAATGCAAAAAAACCAACAAAAAAAAACAAAAAACAAAAATAAACGGTAAAAAAAATCAAACAAACAAGAAACAAAACAAAATCAACAAAAAAACAATTGAAACAAACAAAACAAACTGAAAAATTTAAAAAAAAAAAACAAACGAAACAAAAAACAACAAAAAAAAACGAACAAAATTAAAAAAAACTACCCAAAAAAACAAAAAATGACAAAAAAAACAACAAAAACTGAATCAAAAAGAACAAGAAAAAAAAACCGGCAAAAAAATCAAACAAACAACAAAAACAAAACAAAAACAACAAAAAAACGGAAAAAAACAATTGAAACAAACGAAACAAACAAAACAAAAAAAATAACAAAAGAAACGAAAAAAACAACAAAAAACCAAAAAATAGAACAAAAACAAAAAACTACCAAAAATACAAAAAAATTACCAAAAAAACAAAAAAAAAAACAAAATAGAAACCACAAAAACTGAAACAAACAAAACAAACAAGAAAAGAATACAAAGAAAAAAAACAAAAACAAAACAAAAAACAAATAAAACAAAAAAAAATATCCTCATATATATATATATATTTATATATAATGTACATTGCGCGTAGAACCGACGGCCGTTGGGGCGGAAAGGTTCTCGAGTGGCGACCACGTACCGGAAGGCGCGGCGTGGGTAGGCCGCCCCCCACAAGGTGGACTGATGACCTGGTAAAGGTCGCGGGAGTCCGCTGGATGCGGGTGGCGCAGGACCGGTCATTTTGGCACTCTTTGGGGGAGGCCTATGTCCAGCAGTGGACGTCTTTCGGCTAATATGATGATGATGATGATATAATATATATACGTTTGTCGATTACGATGAAATTACAATCGATTATTTTATCAAGATTCTATTGGCACATTGCGTAAATGCTACAAGCCAATGAATAAATTAAAAAAGTAGCTTGAACAGAAAAGTAGCATTTTGGTCCCTCTCGTCGGGGACCAAAACTTACTTTTCTGAAATAAAGGTGTGAAAAATAAATTAGTTCCACTGAAAATCCGCAACATAGCGAGGGCTAAATAGGAACTTGTCAGGCTATAATAAAATTAACTTCGCATAAAATGTAAAAATAAAATGTTGTCGAGGTTTAATTGTAAGTTTTGATCCTACTCACCCCGTTTTACGGTACCTAATATTAATAATTAGTCATTTCCCGGGCATGTTCATGCCGCCATTATTTCACAAGCCCGTCAACCCTAAATCCCGCTTTAGGACCGCCGTCATAAGGCTTAAAATTCCATCTTCATCAAACAACACTTTACAAGACAAAATCCCAATGTACATCAAAGAAAATCCGCGTAGTTAATTCCTTTACTTGTTCCCGACATCTTACCACAAACGAGGCAAATTCGAGATGTTACATTAATTTATGTCATTTTCTCAACGGAATTTCTGAATAACATTCTAGTGTTATCTCAATTATTATTTATTAAATACCAGCTTATTCCGAGAATTTGTCACACAAGATTAATATGTGCAATACTTTGCTGTAAATTGTAGGTACCTAATTAACTTACTAATACATATATCCCACGTTTTAAGTTTAAAATTTATTGTGTATCAGTGTATTTGTGTGCGTGTAGCATCGTAGCTCCCAAACAGATAAACCGATTTGAGTGGGATTTAGAAAATGTTTTAATTATTTTACTGAAGATTAACACATTGTATTAATTAGGACGTATGCTTTCAACCCCTAAAATGTAAGTTCGTATGAAAGACACACACACTGCGCTTACCCGTAGAATTATCCTCCACGTGGATTACAAATACTATTAATAGTTGTAATAGACTTCATGTACTGAAAGTTTCCATGTAACTTCGGCATTTCAACAATATATACTGTATTTCTAGTTTTATTTAAAGATTTTATTTCGACAGTGAATAATTAACATATTTGTCGTTTATCTTTATGACACGTGTGATAATAAAAAAAGATAAAATTGTGCAATGCGTATAACTTTTGTACGAGCAAGCCTCCATAAAGGACGAAGCCAACCAGTGCCTTTATTTAAATATCTGTTGCATTGCATCCGCCACTTGACGAGTTATGCTCGAAGTTTTACGTGCATAACCATAACTTTAAAATATAAAGAACCTCAAAAAACTGAAAGTTGCAAACATTATGGCACTGTCAATCACAGTATCTGGTGTATTGCTGGTAGCTGCTTTTGCAACGGGAAAGAATTCTCTCCACCCACTTTCCGACGAGCTTATATCTCTGATCAACTCAAAACAGAATTCATGGAAAGCTGGCCGGAACTTTCCATTGGACACTTCGCTTAACTATATTAAGAAATTAATGGGGCTATTTAAGGATCCATTATTTCAAAAGCTCCCCGTAAAACATCATGATGCTGACCTGATTGCCAGTCTACCAGACAACTTCGACCCCAGAGAGAAATGGCCGAACTGTCCGAGTTTAAATGAAATCAGAGACCAAGGACATTGTGGAAGTTGCTGGGCTTTCGGAGCTGCTGAAGCCATGACCGATAGAGTGTGCACTTACTCAAATGGTACAAAACATTTCCACATATCAGCTGATGATCTGGTGAGCTGTTGCAAGATTTGCGGGTCTTGTAAGGGTGGTTCATCATATCAAGCATGGAAATACTGGCTAGATGTAGGTATTGTATCTGGAGGACAATATAATTCATCTCAGGGTTGCAGGCCTTATGAGATTCCTCCTTGCGAGCATTACGTGGAAGGAAACAGACCAAAATGCCAAGATGTGCATTATGACACTCCAGCATGCGTACAGAAATGCGAAGCTGGTTACAACATTGATTACAATCAAGACAAGCACCACGCCAAACGAATTTATTCGGTTAAAAGTGAAGACAACATTAAAGCGGAATTATATTTAAATGGTCCTGTCGAAGGTGCTTTCTTAATTCATGAAGATTTCCTTAATTACAAGAACGGAGTATATTCACACTCATTTGGAGAAGCTCTCGGTTTACACGCAATTAAAATCTTGGGTTGGGGAGTGGAAAACGGCAAGAAGTACTGGTCATGTGCTAACTCCTGGAACACTGACTGGGGCGATAAAGGTTTCTTCAAAATCTTGCGAGGTGAAGACAACTGTGATATCGAAAGCGATATAATAGGCGGGGAACCTGACTTGGTTGGTATTTAAACACAAATTGGGATTTTAATTACTAGTTTGTATAATTCAAAATGTTTAATATAAATAAATTATACTTATATATGTGAACCAACCTGTAATTTGTCTATGGAAAGGGGATCAATTTTTGCGTCTGAAGCGGACACTGCTGACGTATTCTAGGAAGATAACTGGGAAGACGCTAGAACAACAGCCGAACTTGGTCTTGCTAAAATTGCCCAATCTTCTCACTCTAAATACTAGCAAAAAATAATACATTTGTTTCATAAAATACCACAGTACAAAACCGGAACCAGGATACTCACTTAGGATACATACGTGTCAAAGAACGAGAACCCTAAACTGTAACTGCTCACAGCTATTAGGTAATTGGGTTGATAGTAGCAAATACCTTGGTATTATGATCGACCAGCGACTTACATGGCATGTGCACAGTGAACTTATTATGGGCAGAACTCGTAAGTAAATTTACATTTGTAAAAACTTGAGACATGCAGCCTCTAATAATATACTCAATCAAACTTACGTAGCTTTGGCCCAATCAGTCCTAGTGTACTGCATCTCAATCTGGGGAAGAGCCTCCAAAATTAAATTTCTCGAGCCCTCGATCGTTACTGAAGGTGATGTACTCGAAGCCCTTCAGATTTCCCACAAATAGTAGTAGTACAGTCGCCATCACATACATCGGAGCAAACAAGCACGTCACAAACATCGGAACACACCTCTATTTTCAAGGCATTAGGGTGCATGTGCCGATATTTTTGAACACCTATTGTGTACCTATGTATGTGATGGCGACTGTACCATACTAGCATATTACAAGCTTTGTTTAGTTTGGGACTAGGTCGATTTGTGTAAGATTGTAAAAGAAAAATAAAAAAATAAAAACAAAAATAAAAAACTTATTTATTTATTCTGTTTTTTAGGGTTTCGTACTCAAAGAGTAAAACCGGACCCTATCACTTAGACTCCGCTGTCCGTCTGTATGTCTGTCTGTCTGTCACCAGGCTGTATCTCAACCACAGACCACTTAACCTATAGACGCCGCTTACCAAGGCGCCCGCGTGAGCCAAGCTTAAGCTCAAAAAACACCAAGCAGCTGCCACGCCCCCAAACATTATTTTAGTACGCGGTCGACCGTTCACGAAGTAACATGTAATATTCGACTGCTTTCTTGGCTATAAAGTGTACAAAATATGCCTTATTGTATGGTTAAACTGTGTGGAAATTGTAGCAAGACATCAAGTCTTCAAAAGGATGGGATTTTATTTCACAAGTAAGCAATTTTTTACTTTTTACAACGCAAAAACAATCATAACCTAGCATTTAAATTTATAAAGTAAAGGTTGCTTAGCGTTGATGTCTTTCAACGGCTGTCTTTTTCTTTCGCTTACATTTTCTTGGCATTCCGTCTTTGTCGCACCATTGCAGTGTCTTAATTAGTGATGTGACTGGTCAATAACTTACGTCACCGATATCCGGAAAACAATATGGACTGTGGTGTAATACAACAAACTTGTATTATTGAAGTAAATACTACTAATACTGTATTTATTTATGAGTGGTGTATTGTATTTGTAAATAATGTTTTATTTTGTTTTACAAACTTTTATTTACTTTCACATTCAATCTTGCAAGTTAAATTTGACCCACTTTCCAGTGACCGATTGAGCTGAAATTTTGGGTATAAGTATAGTTTGGATGACAATTCATTATTATTGTACCATCGAGCTGATCTGATGATGGAGACAGAAGGTGGCCATGGGAATTCAGTACTTAACCGACGTAAGCCCGTTGAGTTTGGGCTCGTTAGAATCGTCTCAATGAGTAGTTGATGACGGGATACAGAAAACTTCAGTCGGCAATAAAAGCTTGTACCAAAAAAATGTTTTGATAAAAACTTATTTAGTAAGTATATATATTGTTTTACAAAACTCTAATAGTTAGTGGAATTTATTTTTGTTTATGCATTGAAGATGTGTAAAAGAAAATAGAAAAGTCACGGCTGTAGACAAAAGCCAATTTTGAACCATCCATTTTATCCATCCATATTTCATACTAATTCCATACTATTCCATATTATTTACGAAGACAATTATTAAACAAACGATGACATGTAATATTTATACTATTATAAATAAATGACTTATGACTTATTCCATTCCAAACTATACTATACTAGGTATAATATATATACTATATTTTACTATATAATATTATAAATGTACGTACTTAGCAAAAAAACACAACCGCACAGCGCTATTAGACGCATATACAGGAAACTAATACATTTTAAAAACCAATAAAATATGATATTCGCTTTAATGTTGACGTTGATTCCAAATTAAAATATTTACACTTATATTCTGTAGTATATTTTTCGAGTGTGTCCCATCACTACCCAAGATGGCGCGCGGCACCGTGCCCTTGAGCCAGCCAATCACAGTGCACTTGTCGCCCCCCGCGCCCCGCCAATTTGGCATAATGAAATACTAGACAAAGTTTTATGAAGTGGCGTCTATAGGTTAAGTGGTCTGTGATCTCAACAAACAGTGATAGTTTGACAGCTAAAATTTTCACAGATTATACAGATGATGTATTTCTATAACAAAAATTACTAAAAACCAGAATAAATAAGTATTTTTTACATATATATTTTTTTTCTTTTACAATCTTACACAAATCGGCTTAGTCCAAAACTAAGCAAAGCTTGTACTATGGGTACTAGACGACGATAAACATACTTATATAGATAAATAAATACTTAAATACATAGAAAACATCCATGACTAAGGAACAAATATTTGTGCTCATCACACAAAGAAATGCCCTTACCAGGATTCAAACCCGGGACCTCCGGCTTCGTAGGCAGGGTCACTACACCAACTAGGCTACAGGAGGCTCCCATACAACAAACGTGATTTTTTTGCCGTTTTTATAGATAATGGTACGGAACCCTTCTTGCGCGAGTCCGACTCACACTTGGCCGGTTTTTTGTATTTGTTGTCATAGCGGCAACAGAAATACATCATCTGTGAAAATTTCAACTGTCTACCTATCACGGTTGATGAGATACAGCCTGGTGACAGACGGATAGACAGACAGACAGACAGACGGACAACGGAGTCTTAGTAATAGGGTCCCGTTTTACTCTTTGAGTACGGAACCCTAAAAACACATCCAAACGAATTGAGAACCTACCCTTTTTTTAAGTCAATTCAAAAGAAGATGTTTAATTTTTTTAACTTAAGATACCACATTATGTTACTAAAGGACTTACGTTTTCAGCCCTTAATAGCCCATTAACGTGCTCACTAGCGCCACTGGTAAATAATTGTGATTGTTTAAATTGAACGATAGATATTTAAAATCACATTTTGTTGATCTTTTATACCCACATTTATGGTAAAAGTGGCACTGGAACACAAGTTTAATGTGCTCTGCCTACCCCTTTTAGGGATAAAAGCGTGATGGCATGTATGTATGTATGTATATTTAAAATAGTAGGCCACTGCACACTGTATTTTGTATTTAAGTATCTTTTGAATACATCATAATAGTTTTTACGTTGCTGGATTCGTGCGTCAATCTATGCGTCTAAAGTTAAAACGGCCGTTTTCTTTTTATTTCATGGATCGACAAATCCAGCAACATAAAAACTAGTTTGATGTATTTACAAGGTACTTAAATACAAAATACAGTGTGTAGGTATACATAGTGAGAGGCCTACTTTTTTAAATATCTATCGTTAAATTTAAATAATCACTATTATTTACCAGTGGCGCTAGTGAGTTACGTTACACAGTGGCGGGCTCTTAAGATATAAGTTCGAATGAAAGACTCACACTGCATATTGCTTCTTTCAATAATCTTACACGTGGAACGTTAAAATATCCTACACGGAAAAATATTCGACAGAGCATCTGTTCCGCACCAAGAAATTACGCATATAAGATTTTGTTTTTCAAAGATACCACGCTCCACACTACTGTATATATCTCCACTTATAATAAATCTCTAAATTAAAAAAAGAATCAGCCAGTTTGAAACTTAGCTTTCTGTGGTACGAATGTTCTCAGCATCCCATGGACGGAAAAATATGAAACATTTTATATAGGTACATTATTATTCCAGCTGCAACTTAGGATAGTTTTTATCCGACTGCGACAATTAATTTATTTTCCGTAATATACGACTTCATTTAATTTTTCATTTATTATTCTTAAAGTATATCGCCGCCACATCTGTCAGCTAAAAGAAACGTCAAAATCACAGTAATAAGAAATACTACGGACAAAATGGCGGAATTGCTTTGCCTTTCTTTCGACTATTAATAATTTTAATCCCGTCTACGATATACATTGACGAGACACATAGGTACCAAAAGCAAATATAAAATTAATCGATTTTGATATGCGAACTTATATGCGCAAATGTCGAATTAAGGCGTAATTTGTACAAAAATGTAACAACAAATTCGAACAATATAAACTTGGTTTTTTTGAATGGCACGCGCGCGCGCTCTTTGCGTATTCAGCCAAACCACGAAAACCGAAAGTTCGTATATCCTGCATTCCTGTCATTTGTTAGTGCGATAGAGATAGAGATACCCGAATATTTTCGAATTCCGAAGTTCGTGGTTTAAAAGAAAATACGGATGTCGGATAGATCTAAATTAAAATTGTATGTGTGAATATGGTTAAAATTATTTGGAAATACTATTGTTGTTATTGTTTTAGTATATTTGACTAGCTTTAAGTTTAATATTGTACGTCCGAAATGGGCAAGCTGTTGGACTTTATTTTACCCAAAACAACTAAATGTACACAGTTCTGACAATAAAGAAATCTTATTTTATCTTATCTTATCGAAAATAGGGATGTAGACACTAAACAAAATAATCATAATGTTGTATTATCTCGAAAAAAAAACAACGCAAGAGGCTATATAGGTAATCACTAAGTTATAAGTGTATAAAGTTTTAAGAGGGGGTTTGTTGCGTCTCTTTTCCGCAAAACGCACCTTTATAATGGAACGATTGTTTTTTACTATGACGCTCGAGGATCGTGACGTCACGGTCCCTGATCGTTTTCTCACTCTAACAAGCGACATTAAAACGGTTGTAGCTTCGTAATTCTTTGAGATATTTGAATGAGTTTTTCGTTTCTTCTTTCTTTTGAAGTGAGTCTACAGCTACACCTCTATTTGGAAGACAAGCGGAAATAATCCATACTATCCATACTAATAATCCATACTTACATACTAATATTATAAATGCGAAAGTGTGTCTCTCTGTTACCTCTTCACGCCTAAACCGCTGAACCGATTTAGATGAAATGAGCCCCGGGGAAGGACAAAGGGTAGTTTTTATATCTGAGGGGCTGAAATTGGGGGTGGAAATTTGTATGGAGCTACTTAAACCGCTGCACCGATTTAGATGAAATTTGGTATATAAATAGTTTGAGTCCCGGGGAAGGACATATAATAGGTTTTATCCCGGAAATCATCCCCTAAGAGGTTGAAAAGGGGGGGGGTGCAATTTGGATGTAATCTATTTTGATGAAATTTGGTGTAGATATAGGTTAAGTCCTGGGAAAGGACATGGGATAGTTTTTACCCCAGAAATCATCCCCTAAGGGGGTGAAATTAGGGGTGAAAATTCGGATGGAACCCATTTTAATACAATTTGGTATAGAGATAGCTTGAGTCCTGGGAAAGGACATAGGATAGTTGTAATTCCGGAAATCACTCCCTAAGGGGGTGAAATGGGGGGGTGAAAATTTGGATGAATCCCGTTTAGATGAAAATTGGTATAAAGGTCGTTTGAGTCCCGAAGAATGACATTAGATAGTTTTTATCCCGAAAATCATTCCCTAAGGGTATGAAATAGGGGGTGAAAGTTTGGATAAAATCCATGTACCTAGATGAAATTTGGTATAGAGATCATTTGAGACCCTTCAAAGGATATATAATATATATAATAGTTTTTGCCTCGGAAATCATCCCTTAAGATGATAGAAGTTTGTTTGCATTATATTTTCTAAGTATTAAGTTCTACGCGGACGAAGTTGCGGGCAACAGCTAGTATATATATATATTGCTTATTTCAATAATATTACTCGTGGCGTGGACCGTTAATATAGTTGGAATAGCTTACCATGTAACATCGGCATTGCAATGTTATCTATTGTATTCCTAGTTTTATTAAAATACTTATTTTGATTACCTACCTAATAAGCCTCTACATACAGTGAATAATTAACATATTTGTCGTTTATCTTTAGGGCACGTGTTATCTTTAGGTATTCGATCGTGCAATGCGTATAAATTTTATACGAGCGTGCCTTTTCTATAAAGGACGAAGCCAACCAGTGCCTTTATTTAAATAGCTGATACATCCGCCACTTGAAGAGTTATGCTCGAAGTTTTACGTGCATAACCATAACTTTTAAATATAAAGAAAAGAAAAAACTAAATATTGCAAACATGGCACTGACCATCACAGTGTCTGTTTTATTGCTGGTAGCTGCTTTTGCGACGGGAAAGAATTCTCTCCACCCACTTTGCGACGAGTTCATATCTCTGATTAACTTAAAACAGAATTCATGGATTGCTGGCCGGAACTTTCCATTAGACACTTCGCTTGACTATATCAAAAAATTAATGGGGCTATTTAAGGATCCATTATTTCACAAGCTCCCCGTAAAACATCATGATGCTGACCTGATTGCCAGTCTACCAGACAACTTCGACCCCAGAGAGAAATGGCCGAACTGCCCGAGTTTAAATGAAATCAGAGACCAGGGAGCTTGTGGAAGTTGTTGGGCTTTCGGAGCTGCCGAAGCCATGACCGATAGAGTGTGCACTTACTCAAATGGTACAAAACATTTCCACATATCAGCTGATGATTTGCTGAGCTGTTGCGAGGATTGCGGTAATGGTTGTAATGGTGGTTTTCTATCTCAAGCGTGGCAATACTGGAGGGATAAAGGCATTGTATCTGGAGGACAATATAATTCATCTCAGGGTTGCAGACCTTATGAAATTCCTCCTTGCGAGCATCACGTGGAAGGAAACCGACCAAAATGCCAAGATGAGCATTACGACACTCCGGCATGCGTACAGAAATGCGAAGCTGGTTACAACACAGATTACAATAAAGACAAGCACCACGCCAAACGAATTTATTCAGTTAGTAGCGAAGACGACATTAAAGCGGAATTATATTCAAATGGTCCTGTCGAAGCTGCTTTCTCAGTTTACGAAGATTTCGTTAATTACAAGAGCGGAGTATATTCACACACGTCAGGAGAAGCTCTCGGTGGTCACGCAATCAAAATCTTGGGCTGGGGCGTGGAAAACGGCAAGAACTACTGGTTATGTGCTAACTCCTGGAATACTGACTGGGGCGATAAAGGTTTCTTCAAAATCCTGCGAGGTGAAGACGAATGTGATATTGAAAACGACATTGTAGGCGGGGAACCTGACTTGAATGGTCTTTAAATACCAATCTCTTTTTCAATGGTCTTTATATTTTTTCTGATTAGCCAAATGGTTGACGGGCATTGAGTCCGCCATTTGTACTTTATCTTGTACTGTGCAATAAAGTTTAAATAAATAAATAAATACAAATTGGGATTTAGATTAGGTAGTTGGTATTATTTGAAATGTTTAAAATAAAATATGTGTAACCTACAATTTTTTTGAAAAAGTATTACAGTAAAGCTTGACGATAATTGTGTGGGGGTCGACCATATTGCGGAATAACATTGCAACTACCAAATTGTACTGACTGTTGACAATTGCCATATATAGTATATTACTAGCTTCTGCCCGCGACTTCGTTCGCGTAGAACTCGTTTATATCGTACCTCAATACAAACTTTCACCCTCCATTTCCCCTTTAGGGATTGATTTCCGGGATAAAAAACTATCCTATGTGCTTCCTAGAGACAATTTTATCTAAATGGGTGCAGCGGTTGTATAGTAGCTCCATACAAATGTTCACCTCCCATGTCCTTTCCCGGAACCCAAACTATCTCTAAACCAAATTTCATCTAAATGGGTTTCATCCAAATATTCATCCCCCATTTGACCCCCTTAGGGGATGATTTTCGGGACAAAATCATTCTCTATACCAAATTTCATCTTAATGGGTTCCATCCATCCAAATTTTAATTCCCTATTTCACCCCTAGGTGATGATTTCCGGGATAAAATCTAATGTCCTTTCCTATGACCTATCCCCGGGAATCAAACTGTCTCTATACCAAATTTCATCTAAATCAGTGCAGCCATTCTAGTAGCTCCATAAAAAACTCCCACCTCCAATTTTCCGCTCTTAAAGGCTGATTTCTGGGATTAAAACTATTCTATGTCCTTCCCCGGGACTCAAACTATCTCTGTACCAGATTTCAATTTAAATGGCTTTCAAACCTTTACCCCTCATTTAATCCTCTCAGGAGATGATTTTCGGGATAAAAACTATGCATTGTCCTTCCCCGGGACTACGAGTGACTACGTCACATGCGAGGGCAGTCTGTGCTTGCACAGTATTTCTTGTTGCTGCTTTTGCAACGGCTAAAATCCCCCCCATCCACTCTCCGGTGAGTTCATATCTCTGATCAACTCGAAACAAAGTTCCTGGAAAGCTGGCCTAAATTTTTCTCCGGACACTTCGCTTACGTACATCGAGAAATTATTGGGAGTACATGAGAATCCATTTACTCCCACTCTACTAACCAAAATACATGACGCTGGCCTGATCGCTAATCTACCACACAACTTCGACCCCAGAGAGAAATGGCCTAACTGCCCGACTTTAAATGAAATCAGAGACTAAGGATCCTGTGGAAGTTGTTGGGCCTTTGGAGATGTTGAAGCCATGACCGATAGAGTGTGCACTTCTCAGCCGATGATTTGGTGAGTTGTTGCGAGGATTGCGGGAATGGTTGTATGGGTGGTGATCCATTCGCAGCGTGGCAATTCTGGCGAGACGTTGGGCTAGTTTCTGGAGGATCATACAATTCAACTCAGGGCTGCAGGCCCTATGAGATTCCTCTCTGTGAGCATCACATGGAAGGAAAGAGACCAAAGTGCGAAGATGAGCATTATGACACTCCTAAATGCGTACAGAAATGTTAAGCTGGTTACAACATACAGTACGATCAAGATAAGCACCGCGCCAAAAGTGCTTATAGAGTTAAAGGAGAAGACAATATTAAAGCAGAATTATATGCTAACGGGCCTGTCGATGCTGCCTTCCGAGTATACGGTGATTTTCTTAACTACAAGAGCGGAGTATATTCATTCATTCAGCGATAAAGGTTTCTTCAAAATCCTTCGAGGTAAAGACGAGTGTGATATCGAAGGTGATATCGTGGCCGGGGAACCTATCTTAGACAGATTCTAAATTTTAAACAGTATTTTCTTACATTCAAACTAAATATTTCATGATCATTGTATACGTAAATAAAACCGTCAAATTGCGAATTATTCTTGATTGTTTAACCTCACTGTGCACAGTGTTCCCTTGGACCTCATTTTGAGACAGTCTAACTTTATTGCATGATCGAATAGAGAAAGATGTCACGAACGAAGGACAAAAACTCCCGCGTGGCTCACTATCATAGTTTTGAAACGAATGCAATCTAAACTTTAAGTCCCGGAATCTTAAGATAATCTTAATCTTTTTTTTTAAAGACACCAACTTAGATAAATCTAGATTTTGCACTGTGATAAAAAGGCTTACTGTAAGGCTAAATTATAAACCATTTAGGGCTTCTCGGTTTCAAGATAATCACGAAAATGTCAAAATCTTATTTTTTTTTGTGATTAATGTCTTTAGTATTCGCAATTTATTTTGGCTTTAAAACGTAGCCACAATAATGGACTACTACCACAAAAAATCCGATTGCATATCTCACGGACTTCCGGAGATGACAATTTTTTTTTAAATCCCGGTTTCCGGGATTTTGATAAAATTTAAGTGTCATTTATTGGCGATATTATTAAGTACCTCGTATATAACTTCTCAGTTTCAATATAATCCCGAAAATGTCAAAATCATATTTTTTTTTGCGATTAATGTATTTACTATTCACAGTTTATTTTGGCTTTAAAACGTAGCCACAATTATGAACATTAAAAAAAAACGATTGCATAAAGATAACAATTTTCTTTTTCAATCATGGTTTCATGGTTTCCAGGATTTTGATAAAATTGCAGTGTTATTTTTTAATTATTTACTTTTCGTCTTCTAGTATATTCGGTCATTTTCGTTTGTAATAACATGGTTACTAATACGGGGTTTTAGCATGCCTAACGAGGGTGGACTCCTTCCCGCATTACATATTACCTATCATTGGAAGAGTCAGTAGATCGTGCAGTCCACACAACGAGGGTATCGCATGAGCTCTACTGACCTTCAGAGCCGTAATAGGGTATGGTGGTACCTGGCTGAGGTGTGCGTCTTATAATTAAGGTGTTAAATATCAAATAAAGTCGTACAAGTGCAAATAACTTTGACCGAAGAACATGACATGAGACATAACAAGATATACGGCCAAGAAAGTGCCCTACCAGTTTTGACAAAAAATTCTGTGAGATCTGATTGTCGCTAAGGTTACTGTCATAATAATATTGCAAGTGGAAATCGACCTTGTTTTTTCATGACATTCAAATAAACCTCAACTAGTGTTGTGGATAGCGCTCATTTTGAGGCTTAAGGCGCTGTTAACACCAAAAACGCGCACACTGTCTATTTGTATCGGAGTAAGCGAGAGCGAGTGTTACTTGAGCGGCCAAGTTTTAGACGAAAATAATGAATAAATATTGAAATAAAAAAAAGTGTGGATTATTTGTGAAATATGGCTCGTCTACGGTTTAGGTATGAATATGTGGATTTCGTGTTTTTAATTGCAGACCCATACGTTAAAAAAATAAGGACATAGAACCGTTTAAGATGAATTTAAGACCAATCTTTGCAATTATTTTTTATCGAGCCGATTTCATCCAATTATGTTTCGAGTCCGTCTACGGTCTTGGAAATATGATAAATATTAACAGATATTTTTTTTGATGTGCTAGAACAAATAGTTTTTCTTATACAACTGCTCAAATAATTTCAATTTCAACAAATTTGGTCTTGTCAGCCTCTTAAAGACTCGAGCCCTAAAGACTCCCGAGGCTTAAAGACTCGAGTGACGAAAAGTCAATATTTTGCATTCATATGCGTAAAATAAACCAACACGGTTCTTAAACAGCATCGAGTCTTCAAGCCTCGGGAGTCTTTAAGGCTCGAGTCTATAAGCCTCGAAATGAGCGTTATCGACAACACTAACCTCAACCGTAGGGTAGACCACATTTTTGGCTGACTGTACATGACATGACAAAAGAAATACGTAAGTACTTCATGATTTCTAGATGTATACTAAATAATGCCACATGTCAGCTATATACGAGGTTCTTAATAATATCGCCAATAATTAACACTTAAATTTTATCAAAATCCCGGAAACCGGGATTTCAAAAAAAATTGTTATCTCCGGAAGTCCGTGAGATATGCAATCGGATTTTTTTGTGGTAGTAGTCCATTATTGTGGCTATGTTTTAAAGCCAAAATAAATTGCGAATACTAAAGACATTATTCACAAAAAAATAAATAAGATTTTGACATTTTCGTGATTATCTTGACACCGAGAAGCCCTAACCTGGCCACAAATGGTTTATAATTTAGCCTTACAGTAAGCCTTTTCATCACAGTGCAAAATTTAGATTTATCTATGTTGGTTTCTTTAAAAAAAAAAGATTAAGATTATCTTAAGATTCCGGGACTTAAGTTTAGATTGCATTCGTTTCAAAACTATGATAGTGAGCCACGCGGGAGTGTTTGTCCTTCATTCGTGACATCTTTCTCTATTCGATCATCCAATAAAGTTAGACTGTCTCAAAATGAGGTCCAAGGGAACACTGTGCTGTGTTATGCTGAGTATCGTACACGTACATCTCCATGCAAGAAATTGCATGCAAGTTTCATTACATTGCGGGTTACTGTGGCATACTGAGTTCAATTAATTTATCAAATGCCGCAGTGTAGTGAAAACTTGCACGCAATTTCTTGCATGTGTAGGAGCCGCTTAACCCATTGTATTCCAGCGATCCGGTGTTTGAAGGCCTGGTATCCCAACGACTTACATGTATGTCGGCATGTGTGGTCCCATTGGTCCAGCAGTCAGACCTCGATATTTTGTATATAAGGATCAAATTAAAAAAAAATCATGACCCACATGTGAGTCGTTGGGAGACAAAGGGTACCCCACTGAGCAGGTCATAAAGCTGGAAAAACTTCTATTAGTGTAGTTCGGAATTTATATTTACCGTATGTACCTATATGAACTATATCGGAACAAAAAGTGATTTACGGATTTATTATCATGTACTGAAGTCACAATTGCGAATATTTAACATATTTTTGGAACACGTGTTCATACATTTTTTTCCAACGTGTTACTTGCGTTATAAAATACGAAGCGCGTGTATGGCTTAGGCATTACACTTCGCGCATCCACCACTGCAAGCAATCGACGAGTCATACATAACCCAAACACAGAAAGATGACACATTCAGGCGCGGTCTGCATTTTATTGCTTGTGGCTGCTATTGCAGCAGTAAAAAATTCACTCCATCCACTCTCTGATGAGTTCATATCTCTGATAAACTCAAAACAAAGTTCTTGGAAAGCTGACCGAAACTTTCCGTTGGATACTCCGCTTAAACACGTAAAGAAAATAATGGGGGTACTTGAGGATCCACTATTTCGGACGCTTCCAGTAAAAAATCATGAAGCTGAGCTGATTGCTAGTCTACCGGATAACTTCGACCCCAGAGAGAAATGGTCGAAATGCCCAAGTTTGAATGAAATCAGAGACCAAGGATCCTGTGGAAGTTGTTGGGCTTTCGGAGCTGTTGAAGTCATGACGGACAGAGTGTGCATTTATTCAAATGGTACAAAGAATTTCCATTTCTCAGCTGATGATCTGGTAAGTTGTTGCCTACTTTGTGGATTTGGCTGCTTTGGTGGTTTTCCAGTTGTAGCATGGCTGTACTGGGACTTAGTCGGTATTGTATCTGGAGGACCATATAATTCGTCTCAAGGTTGCAGGCCTTATGAGATTCCTCCCTGCGAGCATGCCGTAGAAGGAAACAGACCAAAGTGCGGAAATAAGTATTATGAAACTCCTGAATGTGTACAGAAATGCGAAACTGGTTACAATGTAGAGTACGCTAAAGACAGGCTTCAAGCTAAAAGTGTTTATTGGCTGATAGGAGAAGACGAAATTATGGCAGAGTTGTATACTAACGGACCTGTTGAAGCTGCCTTCCATGTATTCGAGGATTTCGTTCATTACAAAAGTGGGGTATATTCATACACATCGGGAAGTTTACTCGGTGGTCACGCCATTAAAATCCTGGGTTGGGGCGTGGAAAAAAACATGAAGTACTGGTTATGTGCTAACTCCTGGAACACGGACTGGGGCGACAAAGGTTTCTTCAAAATCCTGCGAGGTGAAGACGAATGTGGCATCGAACGTTTAGTTTTAGCCGGGGAACCTGATTTAAATAGTTTTTAGGGTTCCGTACTCAAAGAGTAAAACGGGACCCTATTACTGAGACTTCGCTGTCCGTCCGTCTGTCTTTCACCAGGCTGTATCTCAAGAATCGTGATAGCTAGAGAGTTGAAATTTTCACAGATTATGTATTTCTGTTCCCGCTATAACAAAAAATACTAAAAACAAAATAAAATATTTTTTCTACTCCTGTACCGTTATCTGTCATTTATATAGGCTAGGCTGTAGCTCAAATACAATGACACCACTAATAAGACGTCGAAAAACTCTATGCTCTATGGCCCAAAAACGAACTGTTTAGCGTACTTTTTTGGTTCATACATTTTTCATAAAAGCACTGTTTAACTTTTTTTTAAATCGGCCGCTATATTGCAGTGGTGCCAACTTCATAAACAATTGTTTCGAAATAAAAGTATTTATTTACGATTTAACATTTGTATATTATAAATTATTTACTACAATAATAATAAATCATCATCTATTGTGTGTTAAATTACATGTTTTATAAATTCTTCGTATTATTTGTAAAAAAAAAACAGTTCGAATTCGGTCCGGGTCCGGATTCGATTTGGTTCGGATGGCAAGTGCAAACAAATTAAAAACAAAACAAACCATAAGCAAGAGCTGTCACATTTCCGATTTCCCACCAAAATACAGTTCAAAATGAAAAGACGAAAGATGATAAACTATTAGTCCTAAACTATTAAGATTATATTCGTGTTTGTGAAGACAAAAGTGTACGTTCCTTTTAAAAAGGTCGAAGAAATGAATAACTGCACTCTTGAAGAAATTGCGTGAGTAGCAAAAGTGCGAATAGAAAACTTGCTGTCTGAAAAGTTTAACTATTCTGTAGTCTGCTATTTATTTAAAATTTGTCGTAGAAAAAGTATTGTATGCAACGGTGTATAACTGGTCTAAAAACGCTCGTGGCGTCTTTAATTGCGATGCTCGCCAAGGCTCGCATCGCAACCCACGCCACTCGCCTTTTAAGTCCTTTCTTATACAACAGTTGCATAAAATACTATTTTTAAGGGGGGCTCCCAAACAACAATCGTGATTTTTTTGCCGTTTTTATAGATAATGGTACGGAACCCTTCGTGCGCGAGTCCAACTCGCACTTGGCCGGTTTTAAATAAGTTAAGTTCACATTAGTTCTCATTGTTTTTTTTTCAACAATATTTTACCACGCGCAAGGTTAATGAAGGTAACACCTTAATTTTCTTAGACAAATAAGGGGAACCATGGCGGATGCTGAAATAGTACATTTCGATGCTAGTGCGGAAAGTATGTCATTACTTCACGAGTGCCGAGATATCTTGCCACGAGCCGTAGGCGAGTAGTAAGACTCGGGACGAGTGAAGAATGTCATTTCCGCACGTGTATCGAACGACGGTTTTTAATACAGTTGCGAAAAAATAAGAATAACAACAAGTATAGAACAGTATTAAAAAAAATGTTATTGATCAACTTCATTTTTTTTTCAACTGTATTACAATATGTTTGACGACCGCTTTAGCCTAGTTGGTAGTGACCCTGCCTACGAAGCAAGAGGTCCTGGGTTCGAATCCCGGTAAGGGCATTTATTTGTGTGATGAGCACGAATATTTGTTCCTGAGTCATGGCTGTTTTCTATGTATTTAAGTATTTATTTCTCTATATAAGTATTTATATCGTCGTCTAGTACCCATAGTACAAGCTTTGCTTAGTTTGGGACTAGGTTGATTTGTGTAAGATTGTCCGCAAATATTTATTTATTTTATTTATGATGCATATGTAACTTCGACTTTACGATATGGAATAATTTTTTGGGGTAATTGCACTGACCGTGAGATCGTTTTTAGAAGTCAAAAAAAAATGTATTCGCGCCATATGTGGTATTCCGCCAATAGAATCATGTAAGCCACATTACATTAGACTACGTAAATTGACTCTGCCATGCTTATATATCTACGAAATTGCTTGTTATGTTAAATTTAATCAAAATAATTTCCCTAGTTTTAACAGTGTGCGTCAACGGGGTAAAATCTGCAATACCCTTTCATGTAAAACGGCCTTGCTCTCAAAAAGTGTTCTTGGGATGGCTTCTATAATTTTCAATAAGTTGCCAAGAAACATTTTAAACGCAGAAAATTTGATGATGTTTAAAAAGAAACTGTTTGCTCTTCTAGTGGAAAAGGCATACTATTCAATTGACGAATATAGTAAAGATACATTTTGAACTCGCATATTTATGTATTTAAAAAAAAAAAAAAAAAAAAAAAAAAAAAAAAGCACGCTGCATGAAAATTTATGTTTATGTTTATATTGACCATTAATTGAAGCCTTTATTTTGTTACACCTTCGGGTAAGACATAGCGATACCAAGCTGCATTTATAACATCTTTATAACCTGTGTTTTGACAAATAAATACTTTGAACTTTGAACAATGATGTTACAGAATTAATAATATAAAAGTTTCAAATTCCTTACTTGTTGTTTTTCTTGTTTTTTCGCAACTGTATTAAAAAACGTCGTTCGATAAACATGGAAAAGTAAAAAGCACTAGTGCGCAAAATACAACTTTGCGCACGATTTGCAGCTACAAAAAGTACCACTTTTTGAGCAACTTTATGAAAAAAATACTAATAACATTTGAAAATAACGCTAAATATACGCTTGGGAGAAGAACATACTTGGGAAAAAATATCCTGAAATAGCTAGCGAATGAAAAAACTTAAGTCTTAACCTGCCTATATTACTTTTCAACAGACTTGCTCGTAAATGGCTTTATAACGTGCAGGCATACAGAGCTGCAATTACCTATATTACGCCCACGGGTGTAATTTATTTATTTATTGTATCTATCACTCATGCGTGGTATAAAGTCAGGAGGTTTAAAATCAAATAGGTATTATGTTTGCAAAATTATTTATCTATAAATGTAAACGAATAAATAAACACTAATAAAATATTTTTAACAGTGATTTTAAATCGTCGATGTATGCCGGAGGGTCTTTGTCTTTGCCTTTTATGCGCCTTCCGTGAAATTCAACAAAATGTGACGTTTTCTATTCTTAACCGACTTCAAAAAAGGAGGAGATTATTATGTTCCACTGTACCTATGTATTTTTTAGGGTTCCGTAGCCAAATGGCAAAAAACGGAACCCTTATAGATTCGTCATGTCCGTTCCGTCTGTCTGTCTGTCTGTCTGTCTGTCTGTCCGTCCGTATGTCACAGCCATTTCTTTCCGAAACTATAAGAGCTATACTGTTGAAACTTGGTAAGTAGATGTATTCTGTGAACCGCATTAAGATTTTCACACAAAAATCCAAAAAAAACATTAAGTTTTAGGGGTCCCCATACTCAGAACTGAAACTCATTTTTTTTTTCATCAAACCCATACGTGTGGGGTATCTATGGATAGGTCTTCAAAAATGATATTGAGGTTTTTAACATCATTTTTTTCTAAACTGAATAGTTTGCGCGAGAGACACTTCCAAAGTGGTAAAATGTGTGTCCCCCCCCTGTAACTTCTAAAATAAGAGAATGATAAAACTAAAAAAAATATATGATGTATATTATTCCACCGATCGAAATTGGTTTGAACGAGATCTAATAAGTAGTTTTTTTTTAATACCTACGTCATAAATCGTGAACCGCAATTTATTTCACGGAACCCTTCATGTGCGAGTCCGACTCGCACTTGGCCGCTTTTTTTATGTATGTTCGCCGATTTCTCCGTCAATTGAGGACCGATTTCCAAAATTCTTTTTTTATTCGAAAGAGTATACTCCCGAGGTGGTCCCATTATCACCAAATCAGGAACTGATGATGGGATCCCAGGGAAATTGAGGGCAACCCTCAAGTTTTATAGGCACGCATGTAGTGATTTCGGTATTTTCTATTATCATTCGTGTATTTACCTTCGGTAATCGCAATTTTGGTGAAGTGGAACTGATACTGAAGACCACATATGACTTATGGAACTCCTCAAAGACGTAAAGTTCGTCAAAGATTCTGACATGATTCCTTTTAAGTAGCAACTCATGAAGTGGTAATTCTCAGATCCTTTGGGAATTGACGGAACTCCTCAAATATTATCAGCCCACAGATAGCGACTTGGGTTTTTTCTGTTATAATCAACGCATTTGCCCTCGGAAAGCAGTGCATGTGGTAAATTGGAAAGGAAATGTGGAAATGTTCATGTACCTAAGCTATATGGCTTGGCGAAGTACTGAATTGAAGTCGGTTTAAACTTTGTTTTTAAAGTAAATTATTTATTGCGATTAGCATTATGTTTGTTTAACATGTATACTTATTGGTTTCCTCGCAAATGTGATGGAAAACAATATCAGCGACATGTAATACGGTATGGGTCTAATAGACTCTCGTTCGTAAATAAAATCTTACCGTACTCGTGGCACCAACAAAGGGTGAATCATAGGGCGAAATGCTAACGCCTAGCGCCTAGCACATATAAATAGCAATGAATAGGAAAGGTTTGACGAACGCAGACTAAAAAACAAAATGTCCTTCTCGTCTGATCTTTGCAATGTGTTGACCGTGTGGCTGGAGGTTGTTCAATGTTCAGCTTCAGATTAGTTTGACCCAAGGAACAATCGTTTTAAAAGAACAATCGTGCCTAGTAGCGTTACCTGAGACAAGAGATCGAGTGCATACCTAGGTAGGTACCTACTGCCACTAATTCCCTCACTATATCCCGCAAGAGTTAACTTGAGACTCGAGCGCGTACTAAAGTCATACGACCGAGATCTCAAGTTAACTCTTGCAGGCTATACAAGTCATATCAGCATAGATAACTTTATTGGTGAAATTGTTGCTGTCATTAGGTACCTAATAGGAACAAGTCAAATCACGCTCCAGATCAGATGCAGTGCTTATTTTATAGATAAAGTAGTCTCATTATGAAAACAGAGGATCTAAGTTTAAGTAACAATATCATACGATTTTGTAAGTAAACGTTGAATACGTATCAATGTGCAGTTGAATAATAATGATAATGAGCCAGTTTAATAAGGGCTCTCAATGGAATTTCTAGTACGTATGGATGGATACATCCAAGAATACCGGGGCTAAGTATCCGTACTTCCGGCAGAAACGAAGATTTACAAGAAGTAAAGTCGAGTTCATAATGGTACGTAGGTTCCAAAATATCTATGCAACCTTATGCCCTTAACAAGAAAGTCGTGTTCACATATTTTCGATCACTTTGCCCGTGCACATATTTTAATAAATTATAAATAAATAAATATATGGGGACAATCTTACACAAATCGACCTAGTCCCAAAGTTCCCTAACTATAAGCAAAGCTTGTACTATAAATACTTACATGGAAAATATCCATGACTCAGGAACAAATTGTTATGCTCATCGCACAAATAAATGCCCTTACCGGGATTCGAATTCGAACCCGGGACTCCCAAGTAGGCTACAGAGGTAGTCAATTTTCGGACTCGACTGTACCTAAGTACCTATAATGCATTTCACGAAGGTGAGTTGGTTTGGCGAAATTAGACTTTAACGTCATTTCGTGAAAAATAACTGAAAATATAGGTAGGTAGAGGTAGGTACTGAAATTACAGATATCAGGATTGTGACTGATTATATGTCGTTAGGTACCATAGTACAACAGCTATGTAGGTATCCATAATTAATTTTGGACCAGGAAAATGAACCTAATCTTAGCAATCGGCACCGAAGACGGTTCTAAAATCTACATCCTATCCTATACAATTAAACGAGCAATATTTGAATATTTATAATCACGTTCTCGGAAACGGCTCTAACGAATTTGTAAATCGATCTACTTAGCTAGATTTCATATCCGGTAAAATTCGTTTTCTCTATTTTCACAGTAGAACTCGGTTGCCCAGGTACCTACTGACTTTGATTTTAGTTATGGATTTTTAAGAAAACCGATTCGCTTTCCTATGATTTGATTGGCACGTTTACCCCGTAGAGATTCAAGACATTCATTAGATTAAGAAGTATACATTTTTACAAAACTAGGTGTTTAGTGTATGTCAACGACTCCCAATAGAGTAGGTACAATGTTCATCACTTGAATATAATGTAGGTACTCAAAGAGTTTGTCAAATTATCTCACGTAAGTAAGACAGTAGTTAATATTGTTTTGCAACGATTAAAGTTTGTTTACCCGAATTGGGCCTGATTAGGAAGTTATTTTATCATTAAGTGTTATTTGTTAGCTTCGATAGAATATACCTACATAAGTAACATATTTTAAATTGTTAATCTTCGAAAAACACATTCATCTACATATTTCTATGAGATCTATACGGTTCTACGAGTAAGTAGCTGTGCCCACGCTTCGTCTAAGTAAGTAAAACCCGTCCACTTCCATACAAATTTTCACCCCCAATAAAGAGTAGCCTGTGTCCTCCGCCAGATATACTTAATGTACGTACCAAACGGTTAACAATTATATAACACTAGCTGTTGCCCGCGACTTCATCCGCGTAGAACTTAATACTTAGAAAATATAATGCAAACAAACTTCTACCATCTTAAGGGATGATTTCCGATGCAAAAACTATTCTATATCCTTTGAAGGAAAATGTCTCAAATTATCTCTATACCAAATTTCATCTAGGTACATGGATTTTATCCAAACTCTCACCCCCTATTTCATACCCTTACGGAATGATTTTCGGGATAAAAACTATCTAATGGCATTCTTCGGGACTCAAACGACCCCCCCCCCCCCCCTTCACCCCCTTAGGGGATGATTTCCGGGATAAAACCTATTATATGTCCTTCCCCAGGACTCAAACTATTTATATACCAAATTTCATCTAAATCGGTGCAGCGGTTTAAGTAGCTCTATACAAATTTCCACCCCCAATTTCAGCCCCTCAGATATAAAAACTACCCTTTGTCCTTCCCCGGGGCTCATTTCATCTAAATCGGTTCAGCGGTTTAGGCGTGAAGAGGTAACAGACAGACACACTTTCGCATTTATAATATTAGTATGGAAGCATGGTATATTAGTATGGATAGTATGGATTATTTCCGCTTGTCTTCCTAATAGAGGTGTAGCTGTAGACTCACTTCAAAAGAAAGAAGAAACGAAAAACTCATTCAAATATCTCAAAAAATTACGAAGCTACAACCGTTTTAATGTCGCTTGTTAGAGTGAGAAAACGATCAGGGACCGTGACGTCACGATCCTCGAGCGTAGTAAAAAACAATCGTTTCATTATAAAGGTGCGTTTTGCGGAAAAGAGACGCAACAAACCCCCTCTTAAAACTTTATACACTTATAACTTAGTGATTACCTATATAGCCTCTTGCGTTGTTTTTTTTCGAGATAATACAACATTATGATTATTTTGTTTAGTGTCTACATCCCTATTTTCGATAAGATAAGATAAAATAAGATTTCTTTATTGTCAGAACTGTGTACATTTAGTTGTTTTGGGTAAAATAAAGTCCAACAGCTTGCCCATTTCGGACGTACAATATTAAACTTAAAGCTAGTCAAATATACTAAAACAATAACAACAATAGTATTTCTATTTCCAAATAATTTTAACCATATTCACACATAAAATATTAATTTAGATCTATCCGACATCCGTATTTTCTTTTAAACCACGAACTTCGGAATTCGAAAATATTCGGGTATCTCTATCTCTATCGCACTAACAAAAGACAGGAATGCAGAGGGCCTACCGCGAAAGGCATTCGAAGTTTCCCCTCTCTGTCATACTTACAAGTTCGTACATAAGTGCGACAGAGAGGGAAAACTTCGAATGCCGTTCGCGGTAGGCCCTCAGATAATATACGAACTTCGAGTTTCAGTTTTCGTGGTTTGGCTGAATACGCAAAGAGCGCGCGCGCGTGCCATTCAAAAAAACCAAGTTTATATTGTTCGAATTTGTTGTTACATTTGTACAAATTACGCCTTAATTCGACATTTGCGCATATAAGTTCGCATATCAAAATCGATTAATTTTATATTTGCTTTTGGTACCTATGTGTCTCGTCAATGTATATCGTAGACGGGATTAAAATTATTAATAGGCGAAAGAAAGGCAAAGCAATTCCGCCATTTTGTCCGTAGTATTTCTTATTACTGTGATTTTGACGTTTCTTTTAGCTGACAGATGTGGCGGCGATATACTTTAAGAATAATAAATGAAAAATTAAATGAAGTCGTATATTACGGAAAATAAATTAATTGTCGCAGTCGGATAAAAACTATCCTAAGTTGCAGCTGGAATAATAATGTACCTATATAAAATGTTTCATATTTTTCCGTCCATGGGATGCTGAGAACATTCGTACCACAGAAAGCTTAGTTTCAAACTGGCTGATTCTTTTTTTAATTTAGAGATTTATTATAAGTGGAGATAACAGGTGTTTGCGAAGTCTGGTAGGTTAGGTTAGGTACTTAATCATTTTGGGCTGGAAGATGTAAACAGTCCAGGACCGCGCGTCCCCCAACTAATTATTTCCGACGGGTATAAAACAAATGTTTGCTAATCGTCGCAGAGCGTTCGACCGTAAAATAATCTCTGTTGGCTTTGTTTATTGCTAGCTGTAGATGTACGGTTAACCTTCGACACGCGCGGTCAAGCGCTGTCTCGCCCCCGTATATCAGCGGCGGGAGTTCGGACCGACGCAATTACACGCCGCGCGAGCAACGCTCGGACCCACTCGCATATACGTCTCGCGCGCTCCGCGTCCCCTCAGTCGGCGGTCCTCACTCGACACCGCTACACGTACAAGCAACAGAGGCCACTAAACATGGCACCTTCCACCGCTGTCTTCGCTGCGCTTCTATTCGCCGCCTTCGCAACAGCAACGAGCCCGCTTCATCCTCTCTCTGATGAGTTTATAGACCTCATAAACTCCAAACAGAACTCATGGAGAGCCGGTCGAAACTTCCCGTTAAGCACTCCACTTGCACACATCAAGAAATTAACGGGTGTACTCAAGGATGACCAGCTGTTATTGCTCCCCGTAATGAAACACGACGATGACCTGATTGCCAGCCTACCGGAGAACTTTGACCCCAGAGACAAATGGTCCGGTTGCCCGACATTGAACGAGATCAGAGATCAGGGATCTTGTGGAAGTTGCTGGGCGTTTGGAGCTGTCGAAGCGATGACTGATCGCGTTTGCACCTATTCCAACGGTACGAAACATTTCCACTTCTCTGCTGAAGATATGTTGAGCTGTTGCCCGATCTGTGGGCTCGGCTGTAATGGCGGTATGCCGTCGTTGGCTTGGGAATACTGGAAGCACTTCGGACTAGTATCAGGAGGTTCGTACAACTCTAATCAAGGATGCCAGCCCTACGAGATCGCTCCTTGCGAGCACCACGTACCCGGTAACAGAATGCCGTGCAATGGCGATTCCAAAACACCCAAATGTGTAAAGAAATGTGAATCCGGGTACAATGTTGACTACAGTAAAGACAAGCACTACGGCAAACATGTATTTTCGGTGAGAGGAGGCGAAGATCACATAAAAGCGGAACTGTTTAAAAATGGACCAGTTGAGGGTGCGTTTACTGTATACGCTGACTTGCTAAATTACAAGAGTGGAGTATATTCGCATACATCAGGAGATGCCCTTGGTGGTCACGCCATCAAAATCCTGGGTTGGGGCGTAGAAAACGGCAAGAAGTACTGGTTGATCGCTAACTCCTGGAACAGTGACTGGGGCGACAACGGTTTCTTCAAAATCCTGCGAGGTGAGGATCACTGTGGCATCGAAAGTTCTATTGTGGCTGGTGAGCCGATGTTAGATGAATTATAAATAATATTAAGTAAAGCAATTACTCATATTACCAAAGAAATTGTTAATTAGATTTAATTTGGTACCAGAATTATGCAATAAACTTTTTATAGTATGAAAAAGTATTTTCTTTCCCATTACCTGTAAACCTTATACCTAAGATACGTAGGTAACTATAATAATATGTATCTCACACATTTATGAACTCTAATTACTTACTTAAGTAAACTTATCGAGTATTTCAAACAAGATAATATTTTAACATCATATTATATTGTTATTATAGTGGGTACATATGATAGTTATGTTCAGATCAGTTAATTTTCTTTGTTAGTGATTGGTGGATCCCTCGGTCTACTGATAGCAATATGTTGACGCTTTGAAAGTAGGTAAGTTAATATCTACTATGTGAATTAATTTCTTCGGCAATCGAATCGAATTGATTTGTGAAGTAATGAGAGCATACTCGATCGACGTTCTACCTTTTGTTTTGCGGTTACTGTTCAATTACCTACCTGAGAACAATGGAGCATCTATATGCACGTGTAATCTAAGTTACTCATGCCATGCCACAGTTTGTTATCTTTGACATGACTCGCTTTCAAAATTAAAGTTAAGTTAACGTCTCCTAATTTATCACTTGTGTTAGGTTGAAGAGTTGCTTAGCAGTGGCGGAGCGCCCATACAAGCCGATTCCCACCGGCTTGCCTAAAATTTCTTCTTAGGCAGGCCTATCTGGCCTATAATTATATTTACTCTCAAGGCCTCCACACACCGGTCGCGGGCGCGGGTCGTGCGCGGGTCGGGCGCGGGCCCGCGCAAGTTGTAAAACATTGAAACTACACTTCAAACACACATCGAACGCGGGCCCGCCGCGGGCCCGCGGGACCGCGTTCGATGTGTGTTTGAAGTGTAGTTTTAATGTTTTCCAACTTGCGCGGGCCCGCGCCCGACCCGCGCACGACCCGCGCCCGCGACCGGTGTGTGGAGGCCTTTAACTCTTTCATAACTTTTTGGTTCCGGGTTGCCCATCGATAATTTTCACGCGCCGCAAGCGCAACTGTTGCTTAGGTACATCTAAGTGCTTAAGTAGGTATTTTATTAGTTGATTGATCCAAGATGTATGTCTATAGAATACGCTATCTAATCATTAGGTATAACGAGTATTTACTAATGATACCTACAACAATTGCAAAACAATGATACCTACAAAAAAAAACAAAAAGAAATTGTGCCAAATATGAGATACTTTTCAATGTCCGTTCAAATAGTTTCAGGATGAGTGGTTAGAACCAAATTTGCATTGAAGCTACACTCTATCACTATGAGGCTATTGTTAGTTCATTAAAATTAATTTAACCATGTAAGTGATATAGGCAAAACACTCATTATCCAGATGTATTACGCCCACCTTTGTTTTCCGATAAAAGCGATAACATGGTCAACGAATTGAAAACTTAACAATAACTAAGTAGGTACTTAGATAATGTAACCCACTTAAGCGTAAATAAATGTGATAAGTAACATCTTTTTATTTAAGTTTACAGTTAGACGTCTAGATATTTTACGTAGACTTCGAAAATAAATAGGAACTGTTAAATTGAATCTTTTGTAACAATGTTATGTATAGATGGTATTAGCTCAGAAAATGGTTCTCTTATAGTTTCCACGACAAAAGCACTAGAAAGACGCGAAGTCATCTCAGTCCAGACAGCGGTCTTTATCGGCGTCAAAGGCGATGCTCAACAAGGAAAAGAAAGACGCTATCTGTCGATTTATTTTGTGCCTCGATGAATAACTAGGCAGCTGAGCATTCTTATTCGATATCGAATGTTATTGTATGAAGGATAAGGTACCTATTAACCTACCTACTACGGGAAAATTCCGAAGAACCTATCAAAATGTCGGTATGCAAAATACCCTGCATAATACTTTTAAGTTATAATACGAAATCTGCTTTGACCCGTACGAATACGATTAAAACAGCAGGGTCAATATTTGTAACGGTAAAATCCTATCTATTTATATTTTGATATACAGTAAAAAACATGGTACAATTATTTTATTACCGATTTTTGTCTTTACTTATACTCTACCGAGTAGGTAGGTACGTACATACGCGGGTGGTATGGACAGACTTTGTGCTATTCTAGGAATGACTGTCAATCATAACACCAACAGGAAAATGCGACTTTTCTATAAGTAAGTATTAGTTACAGTACTGAACGCCTTTGTACCGTATCGCCACAGATTATATAATGTATCGTTATAACCCTTTGAACACCAAGAACGTCTAAAAGGCGGCGTGTACCTATTGTCGTACCCGAAGCGCCAAGAACGCCTTTAGCTGTTATGATTATGACGTCCGCTGTCAAAACAACCTTCTCTCTTTCATATAGGTAAGTCAAGTTTCATACAAGTCACTCACTTATGGAAAAAAGGTTGGCGTGTCAGTGACACTTTAGTACGTGAAGAATGGCGTTCAAAATGATAACGGCAAGTTTAAAATGCCGTACAAAGTTGTCAAAAGGGTCAAAGCAACTCGGTACCCAGGTGTTCAACTACTTAAACGTACATCGTATACCTAATAATAAAACTTGGGGCAGCCAGGTGAAACAGCTTGCCGAAATGGTAAGTTACCTACCTACATAGGTAGGTACTATCGTCCAAGAAACACACGTAGGGTTCACACTTTCTCAACAAATCGTCTGCGTACGGGTACACTCCTCTATAGGGTCATTTTTCGAATGAACTGTGAAAAATTACCCTAGAGGGGTGTACCCGTACCCTTCGGCGATAGTACCTATTACCCTAACCGTCCGCGGCATCCGCTAGATATATACAGTAATTGGTACATAAGAAGTGTTTCAAGAACCGTTAGCAGCGTCTCCATTTATACCGGGCCGGAATAAAATTAAGCAGTCACGACAGTTCGACTCGCGGGAGTCGGGTCTTTGTCACAACGAATAAGCTAGGACAGCAGGCTGGCTTCAAGGAGTAGGAAAAAAAACCGGTCAAGTACGAGTCTGACTCGCGCACCGAGGGTTACGTACAAACTTTCATACACCATACCCGTCATGTCAGGACCCCATTCATTCTTGAACAGTCTTAAACAGCTCATAGTAGAAGTTACCGTTGCAAAGCGCCTTCTGCATTTTGGTACTAACAACTTACAACCTAGTATGTTTGTTTATCAGCGATAGCTTTTTATCACAAACATCGGAACACACCTCTATTTTCAAGGCATTAGGGTCCATGTGCCGATATTTTTGAACACCTATAGTGTACCTATGTATGTGATGGCGACTGTATAGTGCTCAGAATAGAATACTAGAGAGAGGACAAGCCGCCGGCGGCCGTGTCGCAGCTGTATGCTCAATGGGCATACACTGCCATACTGTGCACGCGTGCTGATCGCAGAGAATATTACGTTTTTTCCCAAAATGCCTGATATGATGCGCGTTTATTGTCAAATAAGCGTGTAGGTATACAAGTGTGTGTGTTTTAGATGTGTGCGTGCTTTGTCTTGTCAATTACTTGGGCGTTGTGTGGGTTAATGTACTTGCGACAGGCTCACTCTATACAAATCGGCCGCCATGTCCGATCTCCATATATTCATACATCTGTGGGTATAGGTATGGATATTTTCTCTTGGGGCTTGCGGGGATGCTGTTTCTGTCGCAATACCCCGCGGTGCTTCATTAGAGGGTGAGCAGGCTATTTAAAACAGTACTCATGTATTCGTTACACGATTAAAACGACTTAACCCGCCGACGCTTGAAATGCCTAGACCGCGCTTAAGTACTTAAAATTTTAATGAAATGCGAAAAACGAATACTTTTAATGTCTGAGTCGGCTTTTGCTGCGAGTTAAATTAGCACGGACTTTGCGTAATGGCTGGAGAAGTTTTGCAGGCTTGTAATGTATTGTATTGGCTTTGAATTTTAATTTGTGATATTTGGGAATTTTCATAAGCTTTTTCCCCTAACTGTGTGTATGTGTGTTGTTATTATCATTATTCTGACGAGAGACATCATTCTGTTCTTGACACGTTTTATTGTAATTGACCCTGTACATCTCTGACAATATTACATTAATGATCCTTTTTTTCTGTTTTAAAGCTTAGAGACAGTACCTATACATCTCTATAAGAACATTAGAATAATTATTAATTGTATTTGGATGCTCAGAGACATCATACATCTCTGGGGTACTAAATTAATATCATAAACTTATTGTTAATTCTGATACAGACCTTATATCGAATGTATTTGATAATATTTTACAATTTTGGATTTTTTTAGTTTTCATTTAGTGACATTTAGTTTGTTAACCATTTAGGTACTAGGTAATTGGTTAAAATCTGCAATTTTAAAATGATTATTGTGTAAGATGATTAATATTATATTGTAGAATACCATTTGACATGTAAAAGTGCCCTTGTGGCCTATTTGCAGAATAAATAATTGATTTTTTGATTTTGTGTGTGTGTGTGTGTGTGTGTGTGAGGGAGAGAGAGGGTGTGTTTATTTGTATATAATTTATATGAAAACACATCCTACCCACAACTCTGGTGCACATTTAATACACCCTTACAATATTTGAAAGGAAACTGATAGGAAACGTTCGTTTAAGTTGGTTCGACGACCATACAAAACTTTTTTTTGACATTCGCAGGCTAACGGCGTGATATTTTAAGAAACTTTTGTAACAATCATTCAGAAATTGGCTTTCCATTTGCGCGAAATTATCCATTTCCTAGAATAAACTTGTATAAACTTGAATAATTTGAGAATAACCGTTTTCCCAAAGTATCACGTGACAAACTAATTTTCAACACACCTGCTCGTAAAGTAGGTCTTATTACAGCGTATTTACACTGATAATGCAGAATATTACCCATGCCGTGCCTTTTACATTACATTATCGCACTAGTGCCTTTTCATTACATATCTTTTTAAATATTAGCAAAATAATGCAGAATATTACCCATGCCGTGACTTTTACATTACATTATCGCACTAGTGCCTTTTCATTACATATCTTTTAACATTTTAATTTTTTTTTTTTTTTTTCCTCGTAAATGTGTTGAAAAACGTCGTATGAAACACGTGAGCATTGGTCATTACACTTCTCGTCTCCATTAAGCCTCCGCCTTCGGCTCAGGCTTAAAAACCGACTCGAGTGTAATGACCAACATAGCACACTTGTATCATAATGTACTATTCTCAAATTATTCTAGTTTATACAAGTTTATTCTAGAAAAGGGGATATTTCGCGCAAATCGAAAGCCAATTTATGAAAGTGTGTTACATAAGTTTCTTAAAATATCACGCCCTTAGCCTGCGAATGTCAAAAAACCGGCCAAGTGCGAGTCGGACTCGCACTCGAAGGGTTCTATATATATTTATTTAATTCTGTTTTTTAGTACTAGTTGTTATAGCGGCAACCGAAATACATCATCTGTGAAAATTTCAGCTGTCAAACTATCACTGTTGTTGAGATACAGCCTGGTGACACTGGTGACAGACGGACAGACAGACGGACAGCGGAGTCTTAGTAATAGGGTCCCGTTTTACTCTTTGAGTACGGAACCCTAAAAACGTTTTGTATGGTCGTCGAACCACCTTAACAATCACAGAGCTTTGTAAGTAAAGCGTTTGACCAGCACCATTTATTTTACGTCATACCTGGCCATAAAGTAGGAATTACCCCACGCTACGCGTGCGTAAAGCCCCACTTCCTGGCCAGATAGAATAGAGACGTAAAAATTTGTACTCACCACGGGCGGTAATAAAGAATGCCTCAGAGCGCATATTTATCGCCCTTGCCTTCGGCTCGGGCGTCAAATACCTGCGATCTGAGACATTCTTTGTTTAACCGCCCTAGGTAAGTAATGTACTATTGTCAAGCGTTAAAATAATAGATTGTGTCCTTGAGACACAATCTATTATTTTAACTATATATTAACGGGGAGAGAGGTATATTGAATCCTGAGTGAAGCGAAAGATTCTACAATAGAATTCTTGTTTACGCCCAAGATGGAAACAACTTTGCTACCGAGTCGCACATACTGTTTTTCACATGTTCTATAATTTAAATAAGTACCTAATTTGTGGGCAAGAATTAGGTACTCTGCTGAATAGCAGGTGTGGAAAATACATGGCGCTGTCACAGCACTTTCTAGTGAAACTCCCATTTACACGGTACGGTTTTTATTACTCTGTGATATTAAATAGGAAGTAGGTACTAAACAGAGAAAAATAATCATGTTGGTGTTAGCTGATTGAAACAACATAGTATTTAAATAACATTTTATTAATCCTCAATTTAATTTTTAATGCTTATATATACTACTAGAGCTAATTAGTTATCCTATATGTATATCACAAAACATGACTGATCACTTGATTTTGACTGTCCAGTTCATAGTACAATATTAAATTCAAGTACAATTTAAATAAATCAATAAAAACAATACCACAGGTTGTACAGTTAGACAAAGATTTGACGCAATATTTATCTTTGCACGTATAATAAATAACTGTATATTTAATAATACTTTACTAATTAGAAAAAAAATATCCGCAACATTACATTATATACAATCGACTACAGTCGGAGTTCTGTAAGAATCGACTTTTGACAGTTATGATGTCTCTTCTATGATTTGACCCTTATATGTAGCTAAGGCGTTAAACGATTGCTGAATGAGGTCAATTCATTACTGTCAAAAGTTAATTCTTACAGAACTCCGACTAAACAGAGACATGTATCCATTTTTCATCGTATTACATAGCAATAAGTTGAAGAAGTAGATACGTTTTTTTTTAGTCGATTATGCAATAACAGAAAATTAAATCAAATATGAGTCTTGCTCTACGAAAAGGGACGTTAGTGCATTTTAAGATGAAGTCCGTAAAGTGACTTTATAACTTGCAATAAGGTCTTATTTTCCACTTTATCTCAAGATGCAATAAGCTCCCTTTTCCTAGAGAAAAAAACTTAAATTAACTGGAATGCCGGCGCGTCAGTCTGAAATTATCCTTTTGATATGGGCATAAAAGCGCCAAGCATAAGATTTTATACGTTTCGTCAACATTTAATTACTAACTAAATATATCATAGAGATCACTAATAAACTAATAAATAAAAATTACTTACATTTAAATTATGACTATGAAAATATAAACGTCTTCATACAAATTGAATTATAAATGAACTGTAAATGAAATATGTCTCAGGTTATGGTCTGGCGAAGAGAGATGAAAACAATTAAGACGTCTCTTTCGCACAAAGCTCTTATTACATACCCATTAAATATTTAACATATTGTAATCAGTAATCACAAAATAGGGACTTACAAAATTGTTTCGAAAGAAGCCCATCACATATATCAAAACATATCCGAAACAGATTTCATCTGAATTGGAATTGATACACAAAAATTTGAATGCACATGGCAGAAGACTACATAAAACCAAAGACTATTATGCTACGTGCCAGGAGTTGTGGCAATAGTGATTCCTTAAAAATAAATCCTGTTGTAGAGGTATTATAATCCGATGTCATAATTTGTTTTTCATCACAATTATTCATATGCAAACTTTGGTTAACGAACTATGACATGGGGATGGAAATAGCTCCTATTTTTAAGGGGTTTCCTTCCTTCTGGTTTATTCATTCTTGTAACGCAAACAAAATTTAAGTTTTTTGGCACGAGGGCGAACATAGTAAAATTTAGTGCATCAATTCATTTTCAAATGGTTTTAGTTTCAGATACCATTCGGTAATGTTGGTTCTTCAATGTCATGTCTAGACAAAAAACTACATCGTCAACTGGAAGTGTAGTTTTTATGCAAATAAAAACTTTGAATGTTCCTATTTTCTAGAGTGGCATGGAAATTACTTCAGAATAGAAAAGCTTGAATAAGAAAAGCTATTGTGATATAAAAAAGTATAAAAAACACATATTGGCAGAAAGTAGACTTTTTAAATAGAAAATTGACATTGGATATGTTTTTTTGATAATAGACAATTTTGACAATAAATAGGGTACTTATTAGTAATATAAAAAAAATTGGTTGTCTATAAAGTCGGTTTACGGATGATAATTTTACGTGATAACGTCATAAAGCCGAACGCTCGGCTCATGCGGAACGGGACAATGAGTCATACTTTTTCGTGCGTGCTGCCGGTGTTCATCGATTTACGAGACGTTATCACGTCAATATATCAATAATAAGTGACATTTTTATTCCTTTTGTTCGCGACTGCCTAGTGGTGTGAAAACCAATATATGTAAACCTTGTATGATACTAATTAGACTTCAGACCCATATTATTGTTCATGTACGTACAACTTCGATTATACAATTTAACCTCTCAAAATTCTGCTACAACGGACGTGTAATATAAAGGTAATCAAGTGATATGAATTTTCTATGACACTTAAGTAACCAAGTACAGATTACTACAGACGTATCGTTTTTAAAAAATGGAATAGTTCGTAAATCGTCTTACGATTTTAACATTATAGCAAAGGTGTCGGCAATTGATGTAACCGGGGATATACAACTGGATATTTATTTTCAGGTGATTACATCTGTTATATTCTCTAGCTGCCCAAAGGCCTTTAAAAAGGCATCCTCCTCTTGGATTTATTATTATTTAGAATGATATATATTTTATTGGAATAGAGTTGCATTTGTTTTGTTTCGTCAGAGTTTAGATCAAAACATATTATTCTATTTCGTTATAGTTGATTAAAATTTTATTGCCATTTCTTCATGTATGGTTGGCGACTAGAAAGGAACTTTGACGCCAAATAATGGAACATACTGGGAGTTACTTTCTCAGAATCAATACAGTTTACGGAATAGAACAAATTATTTCAATATTTTTACAAAGTTACCGTGCGGCATTGCCTGAACTAGCCAATCTTCGCTTAAAGCATCATACGTTACCACAACAGTCTATTTTGACTCACTTGTTTGTGAAAACACACGGAATCCATAGGAAAAATCCTATTCTCATCCTCACCTAAAAACCACAGGGAAGGCGACTATCATCCTAAGACGAGCCAAATGTGGCGAAGCGCGAGGGAGGCCCCAGTGCGTTCAGAATCAGATCCTGGAGTCCTCCGCATGAACGCAGATGCCGGCCGCCGTGGAGTTTTTAGTGGATAGAAATACCACATAACCCAGTCATCCCCCGATGATTGGGTACATGGTTCGCAGGTTTCTTCCACGAAAAAAAAGGAAAAATCCTATTATATTACCAAGTTATCGTTTATGAAATAAAATATCATAAATGCAAAAAGTGCATTTGTTTGTACGTTTGCCTTCCTTTCTCACAACTGTATTTAGTCTAGAAAAAAATGCACGGTTTCTAAACCTGATGATTAAGCAAAAAACGTATACGATAGTCTTGTTAAGAATTAATAGAAATAACACAAAATATTGAAGTAAATCGTTTTCAAATACTTATGTGCCATTAGTACCTCCATACCTCTTTAAAACCCTCATAAGTCCAATCCATTCTAGTGCTGCAGGGTAGCTATGCCACATATTACAGGCTTAACTATCCCAGTTACTAATGTAGAAAAGTAGACGGAAAAAAAGTCGAATTGAAGTAAACTAAACTACGTCCAAATTATGATGGGTTTGGAACACTAGTTACAATGAAAACGCACTGGTGTCGTACCAAAACAAAAGGTACCGTTCAGCCGCGCTCAATAAAGCTCATAAATATGCAATCAACAATCGACCTTATTGACCACCGATATATCGGTACCTTTCGCCTGACAACACATGAATGGGATTTGAACGCTTACGTCATAGAATCGTACCGCGTGCTGGGGGTGAGCGGGTCCGTTTCCTCGTCATGTTGGAAGTTGAATGCGCTCTTGAAACTGTCCCGGAGCCGCTCTCTGAACGTTTTATAGTCTAGGTTCGCTTGCTGGCCGAAATCAAAGTCGGCCACTTCTATAGTGTATCTGAAAAAAACAAGTTTCTGTCAAAAATGACATTTTTGATACCGTAATACGCATCGTCGTTGTAATACGCATGTGAATGAGGCTGGCTTAAGGCACTCTAAGCTCTTCATAGAAGGAGTGGACTCGGGCTGGACCAGAAAACTCTGGAAATCCAGTAGGAAGCAACTCAGAATTATATCTGGGGTGTTCACAGGTCACTTCGGGGTTAAGGATCTCTTGGCCAAGATGGGACTATCTGATAGTTTAGACTGTAGAATGTGTGGCGAGGAGGATGAGACTATGGAACACTTATTGTGTGAATGTCATGCCCTTGCCAGACAAAGAATGAACTACTTTGGTAACGGTTACCCGCAACCAAAGGAATTCAAGGTGCTCCCGGCGAACTGCATCATCCGCTTTGTGGAAATGATGGAGTAAGCCTGGGAGCAGGTATAAAGGAGAGGGCAAATGCACAAAAGATCCCACTGGGTCGAAGTGCATCCGAAAGGGCCCTCACCTAGATAAGATAAGATAAGATAATACGCATGTGCTCACTAGGAGAAATATTTTTTTAATCGACATCTATTCCAAATTTTTATCGAATTTGATCGCGGGTAAAGTTATCTCGACTTTTGTCAACATTACCCTTGTCGAATTATTGACGCAACTATGATGTTGAGACAAGACTCCGTCCAAAATTTTGGGCAAACAGTCATGGCGTCCGTTTGAATATCTTGGTCTTAACTACGAATAGTTTTACACAATACGGATGGGTACAACATTTACCTAATTTGTTAAATCTTTGCCCTACGGAAATGTAAACCTCACATTCCACAATTTGCTGCAAGCTCCTGGCTGAAGTTAAAGACATGTATGACTCAAAGTAAAGCCATAAATATAATCTAGTTTCTACAAAAATTAGTAAGGTTTGCCCTTATATGCTGTGTTTTCGTTCATTACCAGATTTGGTTAAAATTTGCTTTTTGGGCAAAGTTCCCCCTGGTGGCAAAGTATAGTTGACGGTACAAGATTTTATTGCCGACTGTACTTTTCTACTACTCATTCAACTACTCATTGAAACGATTCTAACGAACCCAAACTCGATGGGGTTGTGTCGTTTTATTGCGGAGTTCCTATGGCCACCTTCCAGCTCCAGCATCAGATCAGCTCCATGTGTTCATAATATTGCATTGTCATGCGATATACATATGCATGCAATATTTCAGCTCAATCGGAAACCGGGAAGTGGGTCAAATTTAATAGCACCTAGGGACGCTTGCGATTCCAGAAGACACAAGTGCGTTTCTGGAATCGCAGGCCGTTGTCGGCCCGTTATTGATTTGAGGGTTCGTAGTTACTTTGAGCGATGCTGGTAGTAGGCCACGCCGAAGACCACGAGGATGACCGCCAGCAGACAGAACACAACCGGTACCACGATCACCGACAGTTGGGCGTGCACCAGCGCTGGAAACAGATATGATAAGCTTAGTTGATATTCAGGGGCAGGGTCGGAACCGGTTTTTTTCAAATATCCCCAAAGTAGTCTAATATTTTGAATTATTTTTGGCTCTTAATTTAGGACTCTTATCATGTATTTAGGTAACATTTTCGTTAGACTGCCCGATCAAAAAATATATCATAAAACAAAAAACGAAATAGAACGTATTAATACCGGTATTTTTGTATGGAGAAAATACCGGTATCTGCCCCTTGTTCGCGGGGCGTCGTGGTGACATTCGCGATCCCATCAACGGCAGAGACGGAAACGCCGGAGTGGTTTTTGTGGTGTTTTTCCCTCCCCCTAATCTTTAAATAGAGATTTCTGGTGTGTGTCCCACATACCTCCCATTATAGCTTCCCTGGCTGGGGGGATGCGTAAGTGCATTTACACTCCGTCAAAAAAAAGGTTAGTTGATATTACGGAGAGGAAACATGATGTATACTGGTTACCTATTGCAATCACTAATTTTATTTCCCAACTGTATCGTTTCGTTTGTCAGAATTATCATTTCGGTAAAATACAGTTTTTCTCTGACACTATGAAATTTTCAGAATTATTATCAAAGGGCGGACAGCGGATGCAATCGGGTGACAAAAGCATAAGATGGATAAGACTTTTAAGCAATATTTATCTATACATTTTTAATAAAAATATATCAGAAATTACAAAATATCTCTATCCTCCATAGAACAAAATGTGATTATTAAGAAATTACTGGCCACTTGTAAATTATCTCCTCTTGAGACAATTAAGTGTTTATATCTATTACGTCTTAGACTTGTCAATTACATTGACGTTTTCACTTGCGAGTTTATGCGTTTCCTTTAATATTTATATTGAAAATAATTATGGAAAATGTTCTCTTCTTAAAACCAATCGTAGTCATATCCATATTAAGTATATCGTTTGACATGACTTTGACGTATATTGCATCCACTGTCCGCCCTTTAATTATTATAAAACAAACCTAACCGAACCAAATGGTTCTATACAATAATGTATTTAAAAAGATAAATTTGCGGTCTTCGAGAAAACCGGGTTTTTGCCGAAATGAAAATTTGGACAAATGGTACACTTGGGACATAAAATTAAGTGATTGCTATAGATGATGCAATATTATTTTGGTATTCAAAATCAAATTTTCAGTAGCGACCCAGAAATAAGAAGATAGCAGAAAAACATTGATTTAACTCACTGTGTCTAGTGATGGTAACTACTTAAATAGGGTATTCTTAAGCTTACCTTTATAAATATTAACAGTAGCCCTAGAAACATTTCTTCCCATATCATTTTCAATAACAACCACCACAGAATGCTGATCGCTATCCAGGAAATATCGGACCAGTGAAAAAGTATTCACTACAGTCCGAGTTGTAGACGAACAAGTCTCATTCCCAGTTATATTGTATTCGCCTCTCTTATATAGGGCGCAGTAATCAAATGGCGGTGAGCCAGCGAATTTTACTTCCAGATTCAAGAGGTCTCCGTGTTGTAACCAGTTGCGTCCAGTTATGTTCACAGTGGAAATTGGTTCTGAAATATAATAATAGTGCATTATGGAAATGTTACTAGAAATAGATAAACATTACTGGCTTTAATAGTACATTACTGCAGAGGCTGAGAAAATAGGCATTGCCGGCCAAGTAACTAGATATAGATGGACGAGCGTAGCGATAAGGATTAACTGTTTTTCTAAAACACGCTAAGAATATAAAACTCTACGTTTTATTAACGCCACGATGTTGGGTCACGAATTGATATAGAAACAAAAGAAGGTCGCTTTGCAGGCCTAGGCCTCCTAGGGTCCCGTGGTTTTCCTCGTATGTATCGGAAAGCGCGGATTCCTGGCAGTGAAAGTGTACCTATATGTAGCGAAAAGCGCCCGTAGCGCTCATTTTTTTTTTATACGACGGTGTCAAATAAGCTTACGGCCTGCCTAATGTTAAGCTGGTACCGTCGCCTATGGACACTTGTGACTCCAGAAGAATCACAAGCGCGTTGCCGACCCTTTATTCACTTGAGGATTCGCTGTGTTGGCAGATAGAGACATGCAGGTCCCTCACTCCCAACACAGCGCATCCAAAGGCGAGAAGCCGTGATAGGCGCTGAATGGGTTAATATTCGTTTTGATAAGTTATTATTACTCACCTCTAACTTTCAAGGTCGCCTGGTAATGGCCATACGTATAATGTTCGCCAATAGGTACCATAGCCGTATTATGGCATATGAAATCTTTTACAGGACTCTTCGTTTTCATTCGTTTCACAGCCCGCTTCGTTATATTGTGGCTAACTGGGATAACTTCAGACTTTGGCGTAGTGGTCGACGTTGTCGTGTTGGGCTTTGGAGTTGTTGTTGTTGTTGTCGTTGTTGTTGTTGTAGTTGTGGTGGTTGTTATTGGTGGAAGCGGCTCATTATTAGCAACAACGAGTACATCTATCGAATGCTCTGACATCGTATCGCGGTACGTATTGTCTAAAGTCATTGTGATGGTTTGATCTATGAATTTGCAGTCGATGAACCAGTATGTTATTATTTGGGAGGCGTTGGCTTTGAGGAAGTTCATCTCGACTTCAGGGAGCTCTATGTAGTGGTGGACCGTTTGGTTAACGGCTACGAAAGTGTTTGGTCTGATGGCATTGTTTTGCTTCAAGATCAGACCTCCGTGCAGGGTATCTGGAAATAGGAGACATATTCTTCTTATAGGATATTTTTGTAGGTACTAACATATTTATGTACATAATCGTGTAGTTTCTGTCAACATTTTCATCGAACATACTTTTTACATCGCTCGGTCATCAACTAACCATCGAAGAGATTATTCCAACCTGTCATCACAAATTTGTTACCCCGCACCTGGGTTTTTCTTCTCAGTGGTTATCACTGGTAGCAGAGAGCAAACAAAATGCAAATTAATGACTTCCTCCATAGTAAACGCGCCGAGAATATGAGTTGTGACGTCATAGTATAAGCCCGTTTAATATAGAGCGTTTTCGATGGGTGCCGGCGCGTGCAGATTTCAAATGCATATAACATCAGAAAAAGAAATCATATAAAAGTTTAAATGCTACAGTTGATATTCGTCTGGATTATACTTCTGATTTTCGTAATCAAATAAAAAGATGCATGTTCCCTATTATTCTGTGCTTAGAAAGTAAACAGAATGTATGTAGAATGTCAACTCAATTGGGCTACTTAAATTCGTTGCTAATTTGGAACAAAATATCACACATGAGTCGCTTCATTTCAAACCCGGGTAAATCCATCCGTCAAATCATGCGATTTTGCTATTAAGAAAAGGTGATTAGGTAGATATTTGCTGATAGGGTCAAATGGATTTATCCGATTTTGAATTTAAGCGACACACATGTCATGTCAAGTATAAAAGCATTATCTAATAAAATTGCGGGCGTCATCTCAAAATAACCCCACGAACGATACGACGACAACAACTGGTAGCCTTGAGATTGAGAGCTATCATTATTTCATTGCGGGCCCAAAAAACCCGATCTGTTTTTGCGAATTCGTGTCTGACGGAGAAGTTGCTTGACATGTTATGTGGTCAACATTCTGTCGATGAATCATTTAGGAAAAAGCAATTTGACAAACTTAATGCTGTCAAGTTTTTTTTAACACCACCTTTAAGGTAAATGCTCGTTGGTAAACAGTTAACTACGCTGCTACGGACGCTAGTAAGTCTATGGGGGTGTCATGAGCGTTGCCAACCCTTTAGAAATCTGTACACTATCTTTTGTTTATGGAATTCCTTGGGAAATCCTCGCCAGGGAGCTCATAACACAGCCAGAGAAATCTTACCTACAGTCATTTAATGATCAGCATCACCATCATCATTATCATCATATCAGCCGAGAGTCATCCACTGCTGGACATAGGCGTCCCCCAAAGAGGACCAAAGTGACACCCGCATCCAGCGGACCCCCGCGACCGTCATTCATGTTACTTACTCGTATATTAGGCACATAATAATAAACATGTATTTATTGAGGTTGCGGGATTCCGCTAGATGCGGGTGGCGCAGCAGGACAGGTCATTCTGGCACTCTTTGGGGGAGGCCTATGTCCAGCAGTGGGCGTCTTTCCGCTGATATGATGATTTATTGAAAACATTATTGCTAGAATTGTGCTTATTATAAAGAGTGTATATAAAAAGAGTGGAAAGGCAAGTTGGAAGGGGAAGACCTAGGCGAACTTTCTCCGATCAAATTAGAGAAATCTTACAGAAAGACCAGGTCAAAAGTACCCTAAACCGACGAGCATGTATGAGAAATGTTATGAAAGTGAGTGAAGCGAAAGTGGTTTGTCAGGATCGTACCAAATGGAGATCCGTGATCTCTGCCTACCCTTCTGGGAAAGAGGCGTGATTATATGTATGTATGTATAAAGAATGATATGAGACCTAGTGCCGCCACAGAATAAATAATAGTACAACGTACAGAAGGTTCTCTGTCAACAAATCTCCTGTTTAGGTATGCTGAACGAGCCTAAACGTGGCCATCCCTTTCTATCGCATGCAACGCGCTGCGATAGAACGCGTGCGTGCCGGAACAGCGCTAACCCTCGATTTTTCTCGCACTATCCGTCTCTCTCTTAAAAACTAAAACTAAGAAAGATAGTGCGAGAAAAATCGAGAGTGCTCGCGCGCTGTCTTGTGATAGCCGCGCTGGAGCCGAAAGGCCCCTGGTGCCGCTTCCAATGTGTAAAATGTAATCAAGAATTTACTATAACATAATATAGCTGTCCATTAATTAAATATAACTCATACAATGTTGCGAACAGCGAGCCATTTGAATGTGCGAGACCCGATAACACAAATCATGTTTCCAATGTGACTCATTTCACCAACAACGCATTTTATTGCTTTTTTAAACTAACATAAAATTATATTCCTTTCCTATTTAAGCTGCCAAGGTATTTTTTACGCTGAAATGTTGGAATAATTTCGCCTTACTTTATATTTTTTTAGGAAATAATGCCATCATTTTATATCCGTTTATTCCTTAACTTTACTCTTTGATCGTATGTTTCATGACTTTCAGGGGTATTTCCTCTCGTGTATACTTGACATTATTTGAGTTGGCTGAAATGCATCCAAGTATTCCATTCAAAAAGCAATTCTACTGTCTAAGGTAGGAGAGTCCAACTCTAATGACAGTTTTATAAAAAGTCAGCACAATAAATAATCTCAACCCAACCATACGCGCGTGTAGAATGGAGCTTCCTGTTGAGGATTTCCCTAGATCATTTATATGGGCCTTTTTGACACAGACCTTATACATGTCTTTGTACGCGGGCTGGGTTTCCGCAACTCGACGTCATAAATGCGCCTATTTTGATGTATCTGTATACTCGTAATCCTTTTTTTTTTCTAGCCTATACGGGTGTTCCATTGGACAACGGCCTCCTTTGAATTCCACTCGTCCTCATCATTTTCATTTCATCAAAGCAACAGAATTTACAACATTTACATTTAGTTTTATTTGTAGACTTGACATTATTATAAAATTTATAAATGTATGTTTTTTAATTCTAAATTTTAGCCTATTCGGAGGCTAAATATTTGATTTTAATTTAGGATATTTCTAAGAAATTATTTAAAGGGAATATCAACGCGCGGTAGTGTATCCTACCCATGCATGCAAATGACTTGTGCATGCGAAACATGGCCAGTCACAATGCAGCTTGTCAACATGGCCACTCACAATGCAGTTTGTCAACATGGCCAGTCACAATGCAGTTTGTCAACATGGCCAGTCACAATGCAGTTTGTCAACATGGCCAGTCACAATGCAGTTTGTCAACATGGCCAGTCACAATGCAGTTTGTCAACATGGCCACTCACAATGCAGTTTGTCAACATGGCCAGTCACAATGCAGTTTGTCAACATGGCCAGTCACAATGCAGTTTGTCAACATGGCCAGTCACAATGCAGTTTGTCAACATGGCCAGTCACAATGCAGCTTGTCAACATGGTCACTCACAATGCAGCTTGTCAACATGGCCACTCACAATGCAGCTTGTCAACATGGCCACTCACAATGCAGCTTGTCAACATGGCCACTCACAATGCAGCTTGTCAACATGGCCAGTCACAATGCAGCTTGTCAACATGGCCAGTCACAATGCAGCTTGTCAACATGGCCAGTCACAATGCAGCTTGTCAACATGGAATGGAACGCGCGAAGCATGCTCGGTATATCTCTCCGCGACAGAGTCCGTAAAGGAGATCCGACAGCGGACCAAAGTAGTAGACATCGCAACTTTGCAATGGCCCTGTGTCGGACACGTATGTCACCGAAACGACGGGCTGTAGCAAACGCGTTCTGGAATGGAGGCCTCGCTCGAAGAGATGGGTCGGCAGACCTCCGGTAAGATGGTCGGACGACATAAAAACGATCGTAGGGCCAGAGCTATAACCACGGACTTCGAATCTCGAACTTCGTATATCTCCGTCTCTATCGCACTTATTGTTTATGGTACTCGAGCGACACAGACGGAGATATACGAAGTTCGAGATTCGAAGTTCGTGGTAGCGCAGCAGTCTGGTGGCGAGCTACGGCAAATCGGGTTGGATGAAAGTAAATTGGAGAGGCGTATGCCTAAACGGTGAAGAAGAATTGAAGGTCATGAAAAATTTGCCACCATTATGATATAAAAAGATTATTTTACCTGTAAGATTGAAGTCATTGCTTGCTCTAGCTACTTCAATGTACATGTTGATAATCTTATAGTACTCCTTGACGCGGACTTCTGCTTTGTATTCACGCGCGGTATAGACCTCCCGCTTGTATTCAACAGTCCAATTCACCACACCCGTTGAGTCCAGGAACTGCAAACGGAAATGTACTCATTTGTAGTTTAGATTATATGAAGTGGGCTCATGAATGGTTCTTTGTTAGCCAGGTACACAATGCCCTTATTTGTTTTTGTTATTTTTTTCAAGAAAAAAGTTAGCGCCACGTAAAATGTTCATTGAATAATGAACTCTATCGACTTATTCAATAGATTCAAAATTGACTAAAAGATAAAAAATCCGCTCCCAGCAAGCCAGCTGTAAGGTGCTGTGTGGTATTTTATCTCGTAGCTAATTTGGAATCTATTGTTAAAGAAGATAGAGTTCATTATTCAATGAACATTTTACGTGGCGCTAACCTTTTTCTTGCAATAACTACAACTTAAAAAAGTTGAAAAACCGCCGAAATTTTCATTTCAACCGATTTTGTTGAAACGTAGCTAAGAACCATCTCGATCACGTAAGCTTTCGGATAAAAAAACCGCATTCAAATCGGTCCATTCGTTTAGGAGCTACGATGCCACAGACAGACACACACACAGACAGACAGACACACAGACACACATACACACACCACACAGACACGTCAAACTTATAACACCCCTTTTTTCCGTCAGGGATTAAAAATTGGCACGCGTTCACAAACAAAAGCAGATAAGGGCATTGTGTACCTGGCTAACAAAGAACCATTCATGAGCCCAGTTCATATATTCTAAACTATTATCTGCTGATGTTAAGACAATGGAACAAATCCATTCATTAATCAAGTAGTGACGTTGCCTACGAAGCTGTCCTGGGTTCGAATCCCGGTAAGGGCACATATTTGTCTGATGAGCATGAATATTTGTTGCAGGGGAGTATGAGTCTTGGATATTTTATATGTATCTGTTATATATACCGTCGTACCAATAACACAAGCCTCATTGACCAATCCTTCAATATGGACCTGGTTCTGATATAACTATATTCATTCATTCATTAAGCTTACTAGTTCGACTTGTGTAAGATTGTCTCCCAATATTTATTTATTATATTTATGGTATGTTGTGGATTTGAATAAAGGGTTTATCTATCTATCTATTAATTTATTTATTGAAATATTTATTGTAACACACCCCCACAACAGATTTTTAAAATGACTAGGCGGATCAAATTAAATTAAATCCCACCAAAAACCTAAATATAAAAAAGGAGAGCCATGTTCAATACAAAAATTATGCTTGGCTGTGGGCTTCGCCGCACAAAGAATGGAGATCTAAATGAGTGCCAAGTTCTATGCAAAATCCAAATATGTATTTATAGGAACAGAACATGGCTCTCCTTTTTTACATTTATGTTTTTGGTGGGATATCATTACTTTTTGTAAAGAAAACTAGGCAGGTATTGAGATTTACTTCTGTTCTGTGTATAATTATGTGGAGCCGCGCGCCGCCGACGACACACCATTGGCCGGTTGTTTAGTGCGTATTACAAGTTTTTTGTATGGGGACACCACTTATTTTTTGACTTAACTTTATTTTTATATTTCTGTTATATATCAAACATATATTGGGATAGTTTCAAATATCTGCTTGTAACGGTTCCAACGCTACAATTTAAAAAAAATGTATGGGGACCCCCCCCCCCCCCCCTATTCTTTACTTTTTTATTTTTAAATTTTTTTCCTACGCTTACACACAATTACCGAGCTGGATTCCAAATTTCATCTTTCTAGGTCTATATGTCAGTCAGTCAGTGCAAAAATTTACGACTTTTTGACCTTCATATCTTACCCTTATATAACCGTTTGGGCTAGCTTCATGAAATTTGGGCTTCTAGTTGTCCTTATGGATATAATTAAACACACGTAGTTTTATGTGTTTACGTTAAGGAGGTTTTGAGTTATAAAAGCGTAAAAAGTGGCACCAAGTGATACGTGTAATATTACAGCTAGCCAGTTCCTTTGCTTGAACTTGGCTTGACACGCTGCCGCGTGTCTAGATTTCACTTCTGGCAATTTTCCAACAAACGTTTTTCGGACTACCTACATTGCTTTCATGTTTATGATATTATTTTGTTAATTTCGCCGTAATTCATTTGTGTAAATATGAATTAATCAATAATAACATAAAATTTATTTGTAATTAAGCAATGTAGTCTTAAAAACGTTTAAACTTTTATCTTTAAGGGGGATTAGGTTCCCCCCTAATCCCCCTTAAAGATGGAATAATGTTATATTGTAGTGATAGGTTGCTAGCCGATCGCCCCATTGCACAAAATATCCCACTGCACAAAATATCCCACTGGGTCGAAGATACGACTCAGTCCATCGCCCAAAACACACTTTAACCTTTCCACATAGCCAACTCTTACAATACCCACGGGAAGAAAGGAGGTGGTGCTATTTGTACCACACCACATGCATGGGGATGTCATGTGTAATTGAGTGTGCAAGTTAATATTGTCTTAACCAATTTATTGTACCCTATCAATGTTAGTATCATTTCAAAGCACAGACCTTTAAAATGAGGTATTGTTCTTTACCGTAAAAACAATCATCACCAAACGTTTAAGTTTTAAACTTAAAAAAAAACACATTGTTTCCTATTTTTTTTATGGGGTTGGTTGTCAATTAAACGACATTTTCCAATGGAGGGTTACATAACCTATACGGTTCATGACCGCCTGAAGGAAGGATTTTAAGATATGTGTGTTTTTTGACGCAGAGTGTAGGTAAATCATAAATCAGTTCATAAATTGCGTCCACACCAAACGCACGCTCACCCGAGCGCGACTCGCCCTACACTGAGAAAAAAATCCACACCAGGAATTAAAAAACAGACTTGTAATTGGGGAAACAATGAAGTTATACTATTAAATACAGAAGTTTTACGGTTTTTATAGAATTTATCTATTTCTACAAACAGCCTAGTAATACTAAATCTGATTTCAACAAATAGACTTTGGTAAATGTAACATAAACAAAAGTTCATTATTTATTACTCATCACTGTAATTATTATTGTTGTTCTCTTAATTTTACGAATTATATTACCTATTTTTGGAAAAGCCATTTGTGATTCCAAGTTATGATTTTAGTAAATGACTGCATTACAAAGTTTGCCAATATTTAAAAAACAAGTTCGCTGGAATTACATTGACTCATTTGAAATAACAATCCAGTTGAGTATATGCCAACATTACAAAGTTTACTGGTATTTAGTAAAAAGATGTGTTGTGTTTATATTCGTTTCTGTAGGAATCACTAAATGCGTTTTGTAATGCCAACACAACCACGTTACTGTCATGTGCAAAATGTGTGTGTTGTGTATACATTTTATTTTTATTGAAATAACAAAACAAGTTCGCTGGAATTACATTGACTCATTTGAAAAACAAACCAATTGATTAAATGCTAACATTACAAAATTTACTGGTATTTAGTAAATAGATGAGTCGTGTTTATATTCGTTTCTGTAGGAATCACTAAACTCGTTTTGTAATGCCAACACAACCACGTTACTGCCATGTGCAAAATGGGTGTGTTGTGTTTACATTTTATTTTTATTGAAATAACAAAACAAGTTCGCTAGAATTACATTGACTCATTTGAAAAAACAATCCAGTTGAGTATATGCTAACATTACAAATCTTACTGGTATTTACTAAATAGATTTGTTGTGTTTATATTCGTTTCTGTAGGAATCACTAACGAGTTTTGTAATGCCAACACAACCACGTTGCTGCCATGTGCAAAATGTGTGTGTTGTGTTTACATTTTATTTTTATTGAAATAACAAAACAAGTTCGCTGGAATTACATTGACGAATTTGAAAAAAACAATCCAGTTGAGTATATGCTAATATTACAAAGTTTACTGGTATTTAGTAAATGGATTTGTTGTGTTTATGTTCGTTTCTGTGGGAATCACTAAAATACTCTCTCTTTTAAGAGATTAATTTTGATTGAAATAACCAAATGAGTTTATTAATCTGTAACGGTAATAGGGTATTGGCACCAATTGGCGGCCATTACACGGTGATTCAATATGTACTGATGATCCTGGTTTGTCAGTATCTGCAATACTTAGTAGGAAAGCAGTATTGAACGGCTCTTTAAACACTAATTATTTATCGGGTCAGTATTAAAAGGTGGCCAGACGGTAGTTCTGCTTCATCCATATCCCTATGCCTCTCTATCTTATAGCTGTGTATCGCTAATACCATCCATCAAGCAGAATCGTGTAGTGTGCGTTTTTGAACGAATGAACTAGCCGGATATTTTGCAATATATTGACAAACTGTGATACACGTTGTTTTATGATAAATAAAATCACAATTTAATTAATTAGAGAGCCGTGTAGGACACTTGACATGCGCCATAACAGGGCTGTCTGGTGTTGCCTACAAGCAACTCTTATCTTTATTTATTCAACTCCGGACAGATCATACAGCCACAACACGTTCTCTTTTTCTTTTAGAAAGATAATTCATAAAGAATTACTAGTGGAATAGAACATTAAAATGACAATGATGGTAACTTAATCTTAAAGATCAGTAGCATATAAAGATATTATCCAAATCAAAGTATTTTAAAAAAACACAATTACTTTTCACAAATATAATCACTTAAATAACTAGGAATCTATATTTTTCTCTTAGTTCTCAACATAGGGCTATTAATCGACTTTTCAGAATTGTTTGATACTGAAGGACTGGTTGGTATAATATTTTCATCTACACAATTTTCATTTTCCTGGTTACCGGGAATGTCTGAAGTATAATATTGTTGTTCAGATACATTTGGTTTTTCATGGTATTCTATGTGATTTTGATGTGTACTAAAGTACTAAAAAGTACTAAAAGAATTTTAGAAGTCGGTTCACAATTGACGGAGAAATCGGCGAACATGCATCACATCTTTGAGTAGTTCCATAAGTCATCTGTGGTCTTCATCATCAGTTTCAATTATCCAAAATTGCGATTTCTGAGGGTAAATACACGAGTTTTAATAAAAAATGCCAAAATCACTACATGCGTGCCTATCAAATTTGAGGGTTGCCCTCAATTTCCCTGGGTTCTCATCATCAGATCCTAAATTGGTGACAATGGGACCACCTCGGGAGTATATTCCTTCAAATAACAAAAGCATGACCGACTGAGAACCCATACCAGAGAATTGCATCTCGTTTTAATTAGGGTGGCCAAGTACAAAATCGGAAATCACGATTAAAGCAACAAAAAAAAAGTTGTGTAAAACCAGTGAGTGATGACCTGGTAAAGGTCTCGGGAGTCCGCTGGCTGCGGGAGGCGTAGGTCTGGTCACTTGGGCACTCTTTGGGCGAGGCCTATGTCCAGCGGTGGACGTCTTTCGGCTAATATTATGATGATGATGTAATTTCAGTAAGAAATAATCGAAATAGGGTAGGTACCTATTCTACTACATTCAAAATAAGTTATTCTTGTATAACACAATAACACTCACGAATAAACTCGTAAAACATCATGCTCCTACATATTTTTGCTATTATTAATATTTTTTAATACATGCTTTCTATAGTGAAAATGCACTTACATCCAATATTTGACAGCAAATGATGACATAAATATAACTGGGATGACAGCTGTCAAATGTTGGATGAAAGGGCATTTCAATTATAACGTCGTATGCTCATGACTCCATGAAATTGTGACGTCATTTATTAGGATTAGGTAATATTTCCTACCAAAAGGTAATATTATAAATACTAACGGATTGTGTTGTAACGTAACATAAGTACTCTGCCGACTTAGCTACGAAACTGCATTCTTACCTATACATACATGGTCACATCGGCCCAAATCATAGTCACCCTAATAAGTTAGGCATATGGTTTTGTCGTTTTATCGTAAAATAGAGCAAAATGTTCCTCCTGAACTCACTCGTGTGATGTTATTATGAAACGAGCCGAATGAAACTCTCCTTCGGCTCGTTACATAAGCCCACACTCGTGTTTAATGCCCTTCATTATGTACATTCACATAAACTACTATAATACTTTCAATTATAATAAAATAAATTTCAATGTTTTTATTTTGGGGGTCTTACCCTGTCTATGACTACACAGTTTTTCCTGTAATTACTAAATACAAGTGTTTCAAGTACAACTTAAATATTTTCAACAAAATGCCGTAGTGATTCCCAGTGTTGTAATGTTGGCACCAGCCCACGCCACGCGAGAACGCGACTTCGACGCCATTTTGCGGTGTTCTTTCGTTCCTACTGGGAGTGTCGTCGTTTTGCATTGCGTAAAAACATTCAAAAAAATCAAGTGTTTTATGCCATGTGCAGCATCAAGTGCAGTGTGCAGCAAGAAAAAAATCCAGCTGTTAAAATGGACAATCCACGAGAAATCTTCTCTGTAGTTGGGGCCTCGCGGAGTACACCGACGGTTTCAACAGTGAGTTTAAAGAAATATTTTACTATACCTACTAGGTAAAAAATATAGCTTGTTCGTTGAGGATAGTGTTAGATTAGATAATTTATGTAGGTACATATACTCGTTCAGGCAAGACAGAAAAAACGAAGGATGAGGACGCGTCGTCGTCACGACTCTTCTGCCGTTTTCCATCGTGACTTCGTGATCCGTTTCTCCGTTTTCCATGTATCATGTAATTCATGTATGTAAGTGCGCCCTCCGCTCTTTTTAGCGTTAAATACGCAGCGCCCGGAACGCGCGTCTTGGGCCCGAGCTATGGTCAGTACCTTAAGGTACAAGATCATATAGCCGACCGCAGACAGCAGCAGCAGGCGACGTACGAACTTGTACCTTTATAATCCGTTTGAAGCGTTTGATAGCTGGTAGATATTTAGTTAATACATAATATTCTGTATTGTTTTAGAAGAAAAAGACGATGCTGGCATACTAAGACTCTTAGGAAATGATGAAATCAATCAACTTATTCCAATAGCTGGAGATAGAGTTCGATTCAAAGCAAAGCTAGAGAACTGGAAAACTGAATTAAAATCCTTGGAGTCTGAATACACTGAATTTCATAACAGAACAGCAAGCGTAAGTTCTTGTTTTTATTACTTACTAATGCCTGGTTATGTTAGTATAATTATTTTTATCAGTTTTATGTGCCTTGTATGTACTTTATTTATTTGTTTATTTTATCCATTCTGTTCCAGGTGCTGCAGACATTGAAATGCACTAACGATGGAAGAGCTATTTTGCTAGGGCAAAAATAAGGCATTTTAGAAGAATCTCAGAGGAACCTACTTGTGAATAAGTGATCAGTCCTCTTTTCAAAAAATATCCAATTATTATAATTTCTAAAAAAACTGCTCCTGGATTGGGCACAAGAGTCTGCTGCAACAATTAAAATTTACAATATCTTTTGATGCGAAACACAGAGTGTGAAGATGATCGAATTGAATATAAGTTTACATTGACCACATGTATACATTCTGAGTGTTGTTTTGTAGCTACTGGGAATGTCTACACACCATACATATATCTACATTAGTGCAAAATACAGCACGCAATGCTTCTGGAAAGTTATTACGTTATGCATATATAACAGGCGAAGACAGTTAAGAGAAAAAGCGATAATTGTAGGTTCCTCTCGTTCCCGGTCATCATCTGCTTCTTCAACTGTTTCAAAAGCGCAGTCACCTCTAACCAATTGAATAGATATAGGTAATATAGGTAATTGGATAGACACTATAATTATTGAATAATGTTTATTACCAATAAATGATTAATGACATTAGTACCAGTTTTAAATACAATTCACCTTAACCACTAAAACTTAATGTTTTATATAGATCAATAAGATAAAATAACAGATCGGAAGATTTCAAAACAGTACCAATTTGCCTTTTATATCAAAATATCTTATTGATTTAATAATAAGACACCCGCTCTGGGTCATTGTGGAGGTGATAACATCATACATTTACATTCGTTATATAATAATGTTTGTATGGGTAAAAACTAAACTAATTCCAAGCGTTTTTCTTTGCCATCTTGCAGGTGACGACATTATTAGCTCATGAGTCATCACTTATATCGACCTATGATCGAGAATTACTGTGTACTGAAAGATCGTACTTCGAGATAGGTAATGATTTATGACCTATACGGTGTCATCAACTTCTAAATGACAAAGATAAGGCCGGCTCCATACGTTGATGCCAAACGCCAACGTTGGTGCTGAGCGGGACGCGGTTAAACGCTGGAATGAGATGGTTATATTATCCATCTCATTCTACCGTATAACCGCATCCGCCTAATTGCTGGGAGTTACAAAAAGTTCAGTTTTTGCCTGTGACGTTTATGACGTCCTCTGGAATAACAATAGCCAGCTCGGGATTGCAAAACAGTTAGTAAAACCTATGGTGCCATCACCTCCGATATTGCTAAAGCACTATCGAAATTACAAAGTGGTTAGTTCGGAATTGCAAAACATTTAGTAAGACCTACTGTGCATCACCCCCGATATTGCTAAAGCACTGTTGGAATTACAAAGTCGTTAGTTTTCACCCGTGACGTCATCACCTCCGATATTACTAAAGCACTGTTGGAATTACAAAGTCGTCAGTCTTCACCCGTGACGTCATCATCCCCGATATTGCTACAGCACTGTTGGAATTACAAAGTAGTTAGTTTTCACACGTGACGTCATCACCTCCGATATTACTAAAGCACTGTCAGAATTACAAAGTAGTTAGTTTTCACCCGTGACGTCATCACCTCCGATATAACTAAAGCACTGTGAGAATAACAAAGTAGTTAGTTTTTACCCGTGACGTCATCACCTCCGATATTGCTAAAGCACTGTCGGAATTACAAAGCTTGTAGTTGTGGGAATCACAAATGCAAACTTGTAATTACAAAACAGTTTGTGTTTATCTATGACGTCATCGTTTCGGATATTACTCTTGCACGCTTGGTATTACAAATATAACACATGTAAAATCTACTAATAGAATTTACTAAAGTCAACTTGTTGCTATTAGAACACCTTTCTCGTCCTCGGATTAAGTAATATTTTACTTATAATTACTCTATTTTAGTTAGTTTTTCTCTCAGTGTAGAGTGCGCGCTAAGTGTGGACGGCGATCGGCGCGCCTGAGCCGCTCGCCCGAGCGAGCGTCCGCACTCTCGGGCGAGTGGCTCACCCGAGTTTTGTGTGGCCGCATGCTCACCCGAGCGTTGTCGGCTTTTTGGGCGAAATCAAAGGGGCCGCGGCGCCATGCTACTGGCAATGTATTTATTTATCGTTTCCAAATGAATAACGTGAAAATTATTTTCGCGGTGTGCGTCCACACTGAACGCACGCTCACCCGAGCGGCTCGCCCGAGCCCTCCGCACGCTCGCCTGAACGGCTCGGGTGAGCGTGCGGAGGGCTCGGGCGAGGCGCTCGGATGAGCGTGCGTTTGGTGTGGACGCACCTATTTACAGGCCATCTGTCTTGCTTCAGAGAGAAGTTGATAACATCTATAGAAATTATTTGAGACCATGTTTTCTTGTTGTTAGTCTGTCTAAGCCAGGAGACAATTAGCCAGGCTATAGATAATATGGACCTTTTAGGTATGCCTTTGTATATTGTTTCTGTATACAATACAATACAATAGTATAGGCATATATAACAGTTTACCAATGCTTGTTTACATTCTACGTATAATCCTGTGCCAGCTGTTTTCATTCAGGCCATTGTTAATGTCATTCACCACTAAATACATCTGCATAAACAAGGTTATACTTGATATAGACATCTGAATACCTTATTGATGTGGATAAAATTACACTCACTTGGTACTTCATAGTGGTTTAATGGTCTTTTGATCTCTATACTACGAAACATTGTAGGCCATCTAAGGTAAACTAGGAAAAATCTCTATAGCGCCATCTAAAAGGTGGGTCAGCGCCATCTAGCGGCAACATTGGTAAATTAATACGGGTTATACGTCCAGCGTTCATGGAGCGCTTTATACAGATGTGGTGTTCATGTGTAGATATTTTAGACACCTCTGCATGTTAAAATGTATGTGATGTAGACTGTACTTTCTTTTATCTTTCTACCTATGAAGCTAGTGGTTCTGGATTAATGAAAATCAATATTTATCCCAGTCTTAGATGATTTCAAATTACTGATCAGCTATTGATTGCAACTTTGGCCATATTCACTGCCAAGATTTGCTACGCCCAGTTTTCCCCGTATGTAGTAATAAGCGACTATGGCGTAGGCGCCCGCTACACAGGTTCCTGGCAGTGAAAGTATTAATATAGCACAGAACTCATTAACCCATCAATAATTCTATACAAACATCTATCCTCCATTTCAGTCAGTACACAAACAGTCAGTATCCAGTCCAGTCAGTATTTTATAATGGTAGAAAAGGAGGCCTTAAATTAAATAGTGGTTTGGATAGCTAGAGGTTATTAAATTTATCTGCCTTATTTTCACATGCCTTGAGGCAGAATGTATTAAGGGTCAACAATGTAACTACACTTATAACATCTACTTACTGTACTTACCATATGTTCGTGAATAAACTTTCATTTCATTTAATTTCATTTCATTTAATTTCATTTAATTTTATTTCATTTAATTCCATTTCATTAATTTTATTAAATTTTATTTTATTTTATTTTATTTTATTTTATTTAAATTAATTTAATTTAATTTCATTTAATTTCATTTAATTTCATTTAATTTCATTTCATTTCATTTCATTTAATTTCATTTCATTTAATTTCATTTCATTTAATTTCATTTCTGTTTAAACAAGGGAATATGATATCTGCATGATTTCAGACCTAGGCAAGATATCGCGAGATTTCAGACCTAGCTGAGATCTTTTCTGGTCTGGGAGATTTACGAGATCTAGTGAGATTGGGAGTGTTTCACTGAAAATGTATGCAATGTTTTAAATGGAAAATTATCTTTGAAAATGACTTCTCAAAAAACAGCATGTTAAGAGTTTCCTCTGATAGACGACTCATGATTTTGCAGGCCAAGTACCCCGCAAGCCCCGCAGCTTAAAATGAACATTCTGCCTCTACACTTAGTAGGAGCCACAGTTGAGAGGCAGTTATGTGCAAACTGCAGAAGGTGCCGGTTAATGTATGGCCCAATAATTGGCGTCCACTATATCTCTGTCTCTTTTTTACTCATGCAAAAAGAGAGAGAGAAAGATAGATGGACGCGTATTATTGGGCTGTACATTAACCGGCACCCTGCAGAAGTTCACCTTTGACCCCACCATCTTCATACCTACCATTCATTTATATTTTTATCAGCAGTTCTAATCACAATCTCAATTGCATTCCCTAGTTTAAACTATTTAACCAAAAAGTATTGTGACTCTATTATCCATGGAATGATTAGCGGATTACATTAGTGATACTGATAACACAAATCCAGATAGTAAAATTACAAGCATGGATATCAAATTATCAATCCATCTAATGAAAGGTATTTTACTAAGATTAAAACTTAATGTCAATCACTGCAGGTATTACTAAAACTCACCTCAGATTCTGGAGTATAAATGGTGCTATCCCAAAATACATATTTCAGGTTTTCTCCTTTACATTTTCCAGATACTGTAGCAGTGAAAGTGATGTTGGCACCGCGCACTGCTGGGCCATTATTCGTCAACACCACTTCGCATGATGAAACTGAAAAATAATCATCATTCAAGCATGTGTTATCTAATAAACGTAGTACTCTAACTTGATTAATAACTCTAAAGCAGAAACATACAAGTAAAACAAAGAATAAATAAGGTCATTACCCGTTTTGAAGAAGATAACTAAACAAAACAACAGGACATTGCGAGCCATATCGACGTAAACCCACTAAAACGTACTACTTCTGGACATGAAAGTAAACAACACTATGTTTTACAGTTCCCTTTCAAATCATTAGTAACCTCGGGTAACAAATAAAGAAAATTACAAAATAGTCACGACTGTATTATAAATATAGCGATTGTCGTTTCGTTTGCCTGCGTTGTCTTATCTTCTAACTGTCATCCACCTCAATGTCAACATAATCAAATCAATTCAGAAAACTGAAGTACAAGAAGTCATCAAAAAGTCAAAGTCAACTGTCAACAGCGCAGCACTGAAGCGCCACTTATTTGAGGTCTATTTTTAACCGCCAGAAACTCCGACATCATCAATAATCGAATGATGTATGAGTGATTCGATGATCTTTCGATTATTGTCATCAAAATATAGATGCAATGCATCCCCGCAGGCGTAAATAGGAGGCGCCAAACGAGCGAAATTGGCAGACAACCAAGCAAAAAAAAAACTATATACTGCATTTTTGAATTTTTGCATAACTACCTACCTAGAACCAAAAAACTATGCAGTATTGTGTGATTGCCAAGTAGACATGCGAGCCGGGTGCGAAACAGTCGGCGGCGGCGCGCCGGTAAAATTTTCGCAGCGGCGGCGTATAGCCGGCGGCTCGTTTTTTTTTAACACCTAACCTAATCTTACTTTTTGCCTGAAATCAAGCAATACTAACCGTTTAAAAAATCTGACTGTTAATGAAAATGCGAATGATGACAATCATAACAATTGATCATTGTTGTAAAAATAAAAGAATCATCATCATCATCATATCAGCCGACAAAAGTCAACTGCTAGTCATAGGCCTCCCCCAAAGAGTGCCACAATGACCGGTTTTGCAGCAACCGCATCCAGCAGACTCATGCGACCTTTACCAGGTCATCAGTCCACCTTTCGGGGGGTCTACCCTACCCACGCTACGCCTTTCGGTACGTGGTCGCCATTCAAAATCTTTTCCAATCCAACGGCCATCGGTTCTACGTGCAATGTGGAGATTCGGAGGGCTATATCGGTTACCTTGGTTCTGCTGCGGAAAGCCTCATTTCTGATACATGCATAGCACTCCCAGCATAGCCCTCTCCATTGCCCTTTGGGTGACATTGAGCCTTCTTATGATTGACCTCTTTCTCAAAGTTGGACAGACCTAACTGGACAGTATGTCCTAGATATATATGTATAATCCACTACAACTTCGAGCGTAAAGTGTCCGATTGAAATAGGAGTTGGTAGTAACGTGGACATTTGACATAATCTTCGTCTTATCCATGTTCATCCTTAGACCAACTCGCTCGGAGGCTTTACTGAGGTCATCGAGCACAGTACTCAAGTCCTCCATGGTCTCAGCCAAGACTACTATATCATCAGCAAACCGAAGGTGAGTGATGTACTTGCCGTTGGTATTGATGCCTAGCCTTCTCCAGTCCAGAGTCTTGAAAACAACCTCCAGTGCAGCGGTGAACAGTTTTGAGGAAATAACATCCCCTCGCCTGACACCCCGCTGCAGCATAATAGTCCTTCTTTCTCGTAGCCCACGAACGCTAAGCAGAGCGGCAGGTTATACTCCTCAGTCTTCTGTATAACTTGATGGAGCGTCTGAATGAGGCCTACGGTACTAAAACTTCTTCGGAAACCGGCTTGTTCGGGAGGCCGGATTCCGTCTTCAACGGGTGCCTTGCTGTTTTTAAGCTGTTTCAGAGCCATTCTAATCTCGTACATGCTGATGCCTGGGATGTCGTCGGTATAGGGTCGGGTTAGTCTAGCTCGAGGGTCTTCTGACAGACCAACTTCGGCTCTGCGTTTTGACGTGTATAGCTGTCCGTAAAAACGCTCTATCTCACTCAAAAGCTCAGGTTTGGAAGAAACGAGTCTCCCATCTTCAGTTTTCAATTTTGCGAGCTGGCTCTGCCCAATAGATCTATCTATCTCATGAGAACACTTTAGAGCCCTTATTTCACTCAATTTATTTTTTAATCTTTAATACGGTTCGTATTTAATTGGTGCGCGGGTAAGGGAATTGGAGATCTGTTTATTGAGCTGCCGGTACGGTATAAAGTCGCATTGGTTGAAGACTGCAAAATCATTTCACTCCTTTCCTTCATGAGCTTCTGAATGTAGCTAGAGAGTCTTTTAGTTCTGTTGGCCCGCTGGACCTTGAAGAACTTAGACCCAGTGGCGTGGCACGGACAGCTTCAACAAACCCGTCGTCAGTGTGGTAACTGTGTATGGAATTCATTATTAATTATGAAGACCTGAGCAAAGATGAGCCTTATTAGAGCCTTAGACGCAAGTTTGCCTAGCGCTGGCCAATCGTGGGCGAGTTTGCTATCTTGCTAGGCGCGAATTTCGAACAAGTCGGCGGCGGCGGCGGCGCGCCGCGTCTTCACGGCGGCGGCTAGCTGGCGCGAGTCGCGTGTCTATTGCCAAGTCACAAAATGTTAATTAAAGCTTGGATACAGTAAAATGTGGGCACAAGTAAATGCTTATATATTTTTATTTATACAATATGGAAACTTCTTAGTATTATAAATAAAAAATATTTGATATCATGAATAAAAACTATTATGACAGCGTTCCACTTTGATTTTTTTTTTCACGATGGCGAGCTCTGAACACAAGAAACGTGAAATTATTTTGCGCAAACATACTGAAAATCCCCATTTAAGTTATAGGGCATTAGCAAAACTTTTTAAATTACCGCAATCTTCCGTATGGTTAGTTTTAAAAAGGTTCCGAGAACGATTGACAGTAGATCACAAGCCGGGAAGTGCAGGTAAGCAAGGCGCAAAGGATAAAAAAAAGAAGTCCATGTCTTGCGGCTTTTTACAACGAATCCGAAGTTATCGTCCCGTGATGTCGCAAAAAAGGTCAAAATGTCGCAGTCATATGTACAGAAAACTAAGTCTAGAGCTGGATTGAAGTCGTTCAAAGCACAAGCTGCACCCAATCGCGACGCTAAGCAGAATCTGTCTGCAAAACAGAGATCACGAAAGTTGTAAATAGCTGGTCCATAGACTGCTGGTGTAAAATGTTAAAGCAGCGCACAAAGCACCATGGGGTTTTAGCCGGTAGTCCAGGCGGTTCCCGGGAGTCCTTCATACCCGTCCTGGTTCCTGCTAGCGGCGCGCAAAGTTTAGGTATAATTCTGCGTTCCCACGGCGCAGTTAGGTAGCACTGCCGACGAGACGACTCTTTTTGTTTGGAGCATGCTCCGATATTGGACTGGGTGGTGTGATTAAGCATACTTTCAAATCATTTGCTTGCCTAAGATATTAAAAAAGAAACAAAGTAATTTGTCCAAAACCATCATTATATCGAAATGATTCCAAATGATTTATTGGAATATTAACTAGGTTTTGTTAGGCTCGTTTTGTTATCCCAAAAAAAACAAAAACCCAATAAAAATCATTCCATGTAAAAAATAGGCCAAGTCTCTAAACTCGTCCACCATAAAAAGTTGCGAGATATGTCATGTCGTAGAGCCAAGTCAGGCTTTCTTAGTTATTTTTATTTGCTTGCTATTTACACCCAAAAAGCGTATCATACACTTCGTATATTATACAACAACCTGTTCCGGGCGATGGTGGGGCTTCCTCGACACTGCAGTGCGTCAGGCATGTTTGCAGATGCGCACACAGACGTTGCGTTGATGCGTAACAAAGTCGCCTCGTTATTACGCCGAGTGAGGGGAAGCCCCAACAGTCTCCTGCAGGTCGAGGTGGGAAGGCAGGACAGTGCCTTGCTCGGCAGGTTCAAGGAGCTGCACGGGAGCGTGCAGCCTCAACGAGGTGCACACGTACTAGGAGTAGTACGTGTGCACCTCGTTGAGGCTGCTAAGTCTGGCTTTTAAATTGTAAACTAAATAATGTTTTATTCTACTAACATAGGTCATTAAGTTTTTTTTTTTTTTTCCTTTTGCTTACTAACAATCTATGGACCATGTTGTCTGAAAATAAAGATTTTTTATTTATTTATTTTAAGCCTGCATCACACTGGTGCGGCCTGCGGTGGCGGGCCATAGTAGTCATGTCTCGTCTTTAGCTCACACGAACCCAGACGGAGTCGCGCGGACTCTTTACTCATTTCCTGCCTATAGAATTGGCCAAGACTATCTGCACTGGTGAACCCTGCGGTTCTCAAAGTTGCCAGATATTAGAACGGCGGCTCGCAAGCCTTCTTCAGATTCTTAGTAACTTCAAATTGATCATAAGTTACGGATAAGCGTATTGGATGGAAATAGATTGCTCTAAGAGTTTCGCCAAGTCATCTAACTTCCACTCCATTAATAAATACTTGAATAAGAGAATACTACTTATTTTCTAGGTACTTAGCTTTTAAATCTCAGATCAGGAAACGGCGCAGAAAACTATTTTCACCATCACAATTCACACCATTCTGAATGTCAGAAAACAAAAGAATTCTAGCGACAAAATTCAAAGCTTACCAAAGATAAAATAGAGTTTGAGTCCATCCGGTGTTCAGTCAATGTTGCTATATACAAATATTAAGGGTTATTTCTCGCGAACCCTCTTCGCGACACTATTGTCGTATCTTCTACACGTCTATTGGCTGGCAAGTGCGGGCAACGACCGGCACGTTCAAGGTTGCTCCTTAGTATATAGGTATGGAAAGCGGTAGGTATGCGCTTTTTTATTCAGAGTCGAGCATCTGTTCGTTAGAACTATTATATAATCTGTGGTCCGGACGGGCCGAGTTCACGCGGCAGACTGCCAGTCTGCCATATTCGGACGTGGGGATGCGCCTATAATTGTAAAGTTCGAATTTACAAGTGCGATATGGCGCGCCCGAGAGCTCGACGGCCGTACGTCGTCATGAGTGGTACGAACTACGAAGTTCTCAGATAGAGCAAGAAAGGGATTAAGTTATGCTGACGTCGTGCATCCTGCAAATTATGAAAATACATATCGGCGACTACGATCTTCGGATTTAGCCTAGAACCATACTTAAAAACCAATAAAAACATCACGAATTGCAAACCTCCTTCTACACGGATCGATTTTTTTCGGACGGCCAAGCAAGGTCATATAAAATCTAGTATGGAGTGACCTTGTTTTTGCCGACCGCAGTGCTTCCGACACGTATCCACACGGCCCGAAATCACGCGTCGGCCGACATGCTTTCCGACAAAATTTGCCTTTTGAAGTCAGAGGGCCTACCGCGAACGGCATTCGAAGTTTTCCCTCTCTGTCGCACTTATGTTCGAACTCGTAAGTATGACAGAGAGGGGAAACTTAGAATGCCTTTCGCGGTAGGCCCTCAGTTAACTCGTGCACTCTCTGGGGATGTTCAAGTTCATGTGTTTATTATTACTTTTGGTATCGCTGACCATACGACTTCCAATCGATACCATCGATACACATATGATATATATTATGAACTCGACTGTACCTTCACCCTAAGTTTGCTTGCTATGCTATGCTTATGTGCGATTGAGAAGTAAAGTGATTGACTAACAAGTTAGCAACGTTTCTGTTATTGTTTGCACTTTCATATTCCAGTTATTCCATGGTCCGGTTCTCTAGATAGATCGCCAATTATATTGAAATAATAATGAAACTGTGAAGTGCACTATTGTGTTTGGGTGATATATGAGATTTCTCTTAAAATGGCTACCGTTTTCGATAGTCCATTTATCAGACAACGTTTACATCGGTTACGGCATAGAGACTTCGATTTAGACGAAGATCAGAGGTTCGGCAGATGCGATTGCACCAGCTACTCCTATTTCGTGCTTTCTATGGTCCTTTTTTCTGTTGGTACAGTTATAACAGTCCTCGCCTTGGGAGATGCCGATGGCTACATACTAAGTAATTTGGGACACATGTGGCTAGTGGGACCAATATTTATATGTTCTGGTATGATGGTAGCTGTGAAAAGCATGTTGTATCTTCGAAGAAAGAGTGTTATACAAATGCTGCTCCACCAACGTGCGATAATCAGGGTAAGTCTGACCATACAAGCTAAAGTAGGGGTACAAGGTAAGGTAATGTGACGTATATTATACAAGCTTTTAATATATAAATTGTGGGTCATAAAACTTGTTTTGAACCATGATTCAAGTTCTATATTGTGAATAGCTTAACATTACTGCACCTTTATTGTACCTTGTGAAGCTACACAATTGTAAAATTTTGAATGAGGGGGGTCTAAGACTTAGCAAATGCGCAGTCCCCATGCAAACTATAGGTTTGAGTGTGATTTTTTTTGTCAAAAGACCTGTCTGTTAAGAGTCCGCAGTAAGCTCGGTTCTCCATACAAACATATAGTCCCCCGCAGCTATGAAGTCAATCCTGAGACATGCCTCTAGGGTTGAATATGTAATTTTTTCCTATGGTTGACATTGTCATTATTCAGAAACTTCATAGTTGGAGACATGCCTCTAGGGTTGAATATGTAATTTTTTCCTATGGTTGAATTGTCATTATTCAGAAACTTCATAGTTGCGCAATGTGTCAGGATTGACTTCATAGCCGTGGGGGACTGTAGTTACACTCTCATTTTTAAAAAAAACTGGCTAGTTTGCTCTGAAACTTTGTACTTAGAATAAGTTAAGGTATTATTATTATTATTCTGGTAGTGGCTTTCGGGCTGTCAAAGCCCTTATATCACTGCGACCATCGCTGATCTATTGTGATCGTCACTTACTACAATTCTTGGTCAAGTTGTTGAACTCAAGAAATTTGATCTCCTCCGTGCACATGGTGTGTTTGCCCAGTAAGGAGTTACGACTGCGCATGAGGCAAGGGCAATCGGTTAGGATGTGTGTAGGCGTCTCCTCTGCTTCACTCCTCTGTGTCACACGGTCCTATCGTTTGCATGTGCTTATTTAGGCGGCAGTGCCCAGTAAGCACCCTGACCAGCATGTTAAGGTATATCCAGATCTGTAATTAGTTTATGTAGCTTGTACAAAACTTGTTTTTGCTGTATTCCGTTTGTTTTATAAACTGGAGCCATATAAATTAACTAGTTTCCACTCGCGACTTCGAGCCCGGGATAAAAACTATCCTAAACTACTCAAAAGAAAATAGGGGCCACTAAGTATTTTGATTGCTACGTGAAAAATATAGTAAACAGTAATGTATATTTATTAAAACAACATGTAACAAGGCTTTTGTTTTAACTTATGCTAATAACCATTTAATTGTGTAGTCAATTGTTTCACTTATTTCAATTAACATGAAATTAGTCCATTGTCAACAGCAAAAACTAAACAGAAACTCTTTGCAAAACAAAACAAAAACTGACACAAGCTGTTTTTTTTAATGGTTTAGTAACGGGTGTGTCCTCCTCTCCTGTTTTCACACTCCTGGAGCCTTGAATGCATACTCTCGATTAAGTTTCTGACGTTTTCATCAGGTATCTCTTCCCACGCACGTTTCAGAGCATCCATAAGCTGTTGCTGGTTGTGAACCTCTTGCTCATGCTCCCTAACCCTTCGTTTTAATTGGTCCCACATATGCTCTATTGGATTTAAATCCGGACTATACGCTGGCCATGGTAGGACACGAATATGGGAGTCATCCAGTACAGTCTGAGTGGCCCGAGCTGTGTGTGGGCGGGCATTGTTATGCATTAACCAGAACCCTGGCCCCACTCTCTGTGAGAATGGAATCACATGAGGCCTGATGACTTCATCGATGTACCGTTGTGCAGTTACTGTGCCTTTATTTAAGAAAACCGGCTCAGTTTTGCCTTGTAAGCTAATCCCAGCCCAAACCATCACACTAGGACCTCCAAAGCGGTCAATTTCCTTGATGCAGACATCGGAAAATCTCTCACCCTGTCGTCTCCATACTCTAATCCGCCGATCACCACTACAAAGCTTCACTTTACACTCATCTGTGAAGAGCACCATACCCCATTGATTCATGCTCCAATCTGAATGGTCGCGGCAAAAACTTAAACGATTTCCACGTTGAACCCTAGATAAAGGAATTCGTACTACTCGGCGTCTGGACCTTTGCTGGTCTTCATGCAGTCGATTATGTAGTATTGGTCACTAACACGAGTCCCCGTTGTCAACCGTAGGCGATTTTGTAACTCACGTGCCGTCACAGAGTGCTCTCGACGGGCACTCAATCAGATATAGCGATCCCTCTTGTGCCGTAGTCGCTCGCACCCTGCCCGATCCAGGCCTTCTTGCAACACTGCCAGTCTCTTGGAACCGATCCCACACATTTTGGATGGCTCGGCGAGAGAAACCCAACGAAAAAGCTACAGACCGCTGTGAATGACCTTCAGCAATCAATGTAACGGCTCTGGTGGCAGTAATGGTATCCATATGCCTCCCTTGACGTGGCATTATTAACAAAAGAAGCAAAAGATGGACAGAAATAGTTTTTTAACAGAATAAAATTGTGATTCCATCTGAAAGGAATTTGACCTGAAACTCGTTTTTTTTATTTGCTTCAATTTCTGGCCAGCTGTAAGACTTAAACACCAGCATTAAAGAGGTTGGATACTGAAGGAGGCCGGACATCATTAATTAGTCACTTATTAATTAGTTTACATCTAAAAATTTACTCAAAAACAGAAATATGTAAGTGGCCCTTATTTTCTTTTTAGTAGTATATATTTGGAAGGGCTGTACAATATCTGGCATGGCCAAAATGCACCATTTTTTTTTGAGAGCAGAGGAGGGTGTCTATAGTGTATTTTTGAAATCTAAAAAGTGCGGAAATGCGTCTAAAATGCTTTTTTTTTTCAACTTTTAACATAATTTATGCAAATGTGCATATTCTATTTTTTTT